>VXAC01005559.1:629625-1019831 GCA_013399225.1 Rhipidura dahli | reverse complement strand
GGCAGAGCCGCGTCCCGCCGCCTCAGGAGCTGTGCCCGCCCCCCGCAGCCGGGGATACAGCCCGGGCAGAGCCGCGTCCCGCCGCCTCAGGAGCTGTGCCCGCCCCCCGCAGCCGGGGACACGGCCCTGGCAGAGCCGCGTCCCGCCGCCTCAGGAGCTGTGCCCGCCCCCCGCAGCCGGGGACACGGACCGGGCAGAGCCGCGGGAGCTGTGCCCGCCCCCCGCTGCCGGGGACGCGGCCCGGGCAGAGCTGCGTCCCGCCGGCTCGGGGACTGTCCCCACCCTGTGCTCCGAGGGACACGGCCTTGCTGAGGCCCCTCACGGCCTCCCCGCCCCCTCGGCACGCAGCCGCCGTGGCCGGCGCCATAACTTTAGCAACACAGGCTTTGCATTTGGCTGAAAACGCCAGGTCATTTTAGAACAGCTCCACAGTATTTTTTTTTCCCACTCGGAAGCCCGCATCATTATCCCCCCCACCAGTGGACAGGCGCAAAGGAAGCACTTAATGGTACATGCTCAGAGTTTCAGGTTAATTTATTTTTAGTACCTGTTCTTGGTACAGGTACCAGCTGGAAAATACAAGTATTTTCTCAGTGAAAAGTCGAACTATTTAAAAGAGCTGTACAGCTTTACAGCACACAAAAGCCTTGCTAACAGAATCTGCTACTGCACCAGTGCAAATGCTACCAGCAAAACTCCTGCAATACATATGTTCATCAGTATCTTGATTTTGTTGTAATTCATCTTTCTCTGTGTAATTCCTTGTATTTGAGAAGACTTCAAGGTGCGTTGAACTCGTGAAAACATTCAGTGTTTGCCCAAAGAAAGCAAGGTAAACATTCTTCCAGGTCTGACATCATTGTAAGCTCAATTCTAAAGATGCACGCACCCATGTCACAGCTCAAGCAACTTACTCATTCAGTAAAAAGCACCAGTCACTAATACCTACATTATATTACAGCCACCATCTTGCAAAGGACTACTGAAGTTAAATGCTAGCACTAAAAAAACTTAAAAAAATACAAATCTCTTACTGTGACTCTTTAAAGATTTGTACAGAACATGTAAATAAGAAAACACTTTGTTAAAATTACGTAATTTTGCAATTCATTCAGCGCAACCACGTTGTATTCAGCTGTGTCTGGTTTTTTATACTTGTGTCCATTTTCAAAACTTCTCGAATTGCCATGGTAGCATAAGTGGATGGGGGAAGGGAGAACTCCATCTTTAGTGCCCTGAATTTACCATCTATGAGAAGGAGTAAGAGACAAAAAGCAAGAACAAGTGGTTAAGGGCATATATAATGCTTATTCTGGATGCCATTTAAACTGGACTAACAGCTTCCACAACCAACTTCCCCAGCCCATAAAGGAAAACAATCACCTGTTTATAATCCACAGAGAAAAATTTCATGAAACAACTTTTTAACATTTTCTCTCAGCACAAAGGGGTGGTGTGAGAGTTTTCTTCTTCTAAAAGCAAACATTTGTTCTTTCAGACTGAGTTCTTAGCCTGTCTTCACTTTCCTGGAAAGCAGTGTCAAAATGCCTTGTGACCAGAGTCAAGTATTTGAGTCATCTCCTGTGTTTAGCACCAATAATACAAGTTCAATATATAGACAATTTGTGACTTAATTGACTTAATCTTTGTTAGTTGAAGACATTAACTGCTAAGCATTAACTTGATTTTACAGATGCCTGTAGGAAAATATAACAGTCAATACAGATGTTGGAGGAATGGATTACACCCTTGAGAAATAAGGGTCCTTATTTAGATACCTGGCTTTGGAGGTTGTTGTTACCACTGCTTACCAGTCTTTAGTTAAATGAAAGCTCTTCCTTAAAGGAGCTTTCAATATGTAGCAGTTGAAAGCAATATCCAGATCAAACTTCTGTTTAGCAAACCAGCAGAAAAATCAACTTACCTGTAGGGAGAACTGGTAAAGGTTTTCCTTCCAGTTTATCCAAATCCGTAGTAAATAATGGGATTTTAGGATCATCATATGCAACAACTTCCCTTTATAATATACATAAAATTTATAATTATATTTTTAAATTATTTAGGTTAACATGTTATATAAATTTGTATTTATTAAAATATTATTTATTATTATTCCAATTTGGCATTTCCAACTGAAATTGAATTGATCTTGTAATAAAAAATTTATGTGGCATTTATGGCAAAATAACAGGTAAAGCTTTATGTAGAAGGCTTGCCTTGGCTTTATGAAGATTATTAAAAAACAATTGAAAGTTAGTGAGATGTTTCTTTGCATAACTCATCTGGTTTGCCCTTGTGGGCTGTCAGAATTTCCAACTATACAGGAAGTATAGTTCATGAAATTAAGTGAAGAACAGTGTCAACTTTAAGAGTGCCTTGCAAGAGCAAAGCTTTTCAATAGTCATCTAAAATTTAAAAGGGCTTAAACACATTCTACGATTTCTGCCAGTTATTTAACAGAAATCCCATAGGTAACCATGAGCCTGAAAAACTAAATGGGAAGTAGATAAGCTTCATATTAGTTAGTGCTGATGTTTCAAGTGTATAAATATTTGTATTTTTAGGCTCCCATCTAAACCCTCTATATTTTATTCTATGCATCAGTGATCAGGTCTTTCTGCACATTTGTACAGTTACCTGTATAAAAAGTATTTATTCAGTTGCCATATGAAAACTAGGTTGTATCTCTAACAACAGTGTTTTAGTAGAATTAAGTCATACAGATTTTTCAGACTGACAGGTAATTGGAGACCAACTTCAGCATAGCAAGACTACAAAAATCCCTATTTTGAATATTATCTATCACTGTTTCAACATAAGTAATTATCTATGAAGTGTTCAGGCAAGCCCTTGCAAGGAGTGAACAACTAGACAGATGTCTTGATATTCCTCCACCACAGAACAAGGAAGAAATAAGGGTATATACATTAAAAACATGAAAGAAGTGCAGTTTCCTCTCGACCTATGTCTCAGTCTGTGTGGATGTCCCATGGATCAGTCTCATTTTGTTTTGTACTTAAACTCTATGCTGTCAATTCAAGTGTAACTTCCTTTATGCTCCCACTTACCAATTGACATTCTGAGGCCGAATGATGATCTTTCTGTATGCTCCAGAAAGCGAGTAATCTCTGATTTTATGCCTCATGTTGTTGATATCAAGATTGTCAGCTACCAGCATCTCCTTGTAGGCCTCACCAACTGCAAGAGAGGAAAATATTTAATAGGAGAGAATGTAGTGTGGCTAATTTAAACAATTTAATGAATTGTTCCCCTCCCTTAGTTGTTTACAGCATATATGGTATAAATGCTACATAGGAGTTTAAAACTACTACAAATCTTATTACCTGCTTGCTTCTACACCCTGATTAGTAGAGGCAGTAACAAAGAAAGCATCAAATCAAATTTCAGCTGAAAACAAAATTTACAATATGCTTTGACAATGGCTTTGTTGATATTTAATTGCCATCTCATATATGCTTTCCAATTTTCTAGACTTTGTAGGAATAATCTCAGGTATATGGAAAAAAATAATTCAAAATAAAGGGCTAGACTACCCATTACTCTCTCATTGAAAAGCAGCAGATAGAAATGACAATTTGACAACCAAGTACAAGAACAGTTCAATCCAATATTGAGGAAAACGTGCAAGGAACCCATGACTAAGCTCATCTATAAGGACTCAGAGCAGGTGAAAGCTAGGGCCAGCTACAAAGAGGGACTATACCAGCATTGTCCAGGCACACAGAGATGGTGTTCAGAAAGCCAAAGCTCAGCTACAGTTGACAGCAGCAACAGACATCAAGACCAACAAGAGCTAAGCAGCAACATAAGGAATGAAAGAATACAAGGGAAGTGCTGGCCTGGTGCTAAACGGGACAGCTGGTCCAGTGACAGACATAAGGCTGATGGTCTCAGTGCCTCTTTTGCCTCAGCTTTGACCAGCCAGGTGCCCTAGGCCTCTCTTCTTAAGAGGCAAGGTTCAAGAAAGAGAAGGACTACCAGTAGGGGGAGAAGATACAGGCTGAGATAGCTGGCTCACACCATGGCCAAGTTTTTCTTTATCACCTCTGAAAGATTGTGCAGATCTAGGGATGCCCAGACAACTGCAGAAAACCAAGTGTTGCACCCAACTTCAGAACGAGAATGAAGGATAATTAGGGAATTACAGACCAGTCAGACTCACTCTGGTCCCTGGGAAAAATAGTGGAGCTAATCCTTTTTTGGGCACACAGTGACTGCAGTTTTAATAAGGGGGAGAAAAAGAAAAAAAGCAAAAAACCCACCAACTTTACTGTCTTCTGTGGGGAAATTATTACACCTGTGGATGAGGGGAGAGCAGGGACTGTTGCCTGCCTTTCCTTTAGCAAGGCTGTCAACATATTCCCACAGCATCTTTGTGTCCGAGGTTAGAACATTACAGTGGGTGGACTGCTAAGTGGGTAACAGCTGTCTGGCTCATCTACTCGTTTGAGAGCTACCTAGAAGCAGAGTTCCCAAGAAGCAGAGTGTCCTGTGAAATAGTGGAGAAGAGCTGGAATTTACCCCAACCAATCTGTGGGCTAAACCAAGCTGGGGTGGCATTCAATACATGCAAGGACAGGACTGCCATTCAGAGGGACCGAGGCACACTACAGGAATGGGCCAAGAGGAACCTCATGAAATTCATCAAGGACAAAATCCTGTACCTGATTAATTCCTTGTAGTGGTACAGGTTAGTGAGAAACTCTGCTCTGCTGACAGTCATCTGGGATTCCCAGTGGGAAGGAGACTGAACAGAGCGCCCTGGCAGCAACAAAAGGCTGACATTAATGTATCAGAGATCTGAAGTAATGTATTGCTTTAAAAGTCACCAAGGCTGAGTAGATCCAATCTTCCTTTTAAGAACAATCTTAAAGCAGACTTACATTTTCAGAGTAAATATGTCAGTTAACAGTCAAACTTACTTTTGTGCTTTGGATAAATAACATCAAATCCAGGCAACGGCATCACTACATCATGGATGGTGTAGTTATCAACGTCTCCTTCTTCAATGTGAACAGCTGTGGCTACAGTCAGCACAGAACAATGAAGTTACCAGTATGGATGTCTGCAATAGTTAACTTCAGCTAAATTTAAAATGAAGCTTCTGATTGAAATAAGCTTACTCTGAGAAGGATAACTACCATGTTTTATCTCCAAGATAACATTTCCCAGAAAAGAAGTAACAGCCTCCAAGGCTGTCGCAGTTACTGGCAGAGTCACAGCCTGGCTTCCAGTGACTTAAAGCTACATGACATAAGAACTGCTAGAGGAACAGCCCCCCTTTACAGGCATCAGGCACACATAAAGGAGAAATACTGTAGGAAATGCCAGAGCAAATCCAAGCAAAGAAAGTTTTAACGGAGTGGAGCTTCTGCTTTACAAGATACTAATGCAATCAAAACTTTCTGTGGTTAAAACTTCATAAAATCCTTCCACAGTTCTTCATAGCTCAACTAGGTTTGAGGTCATTTTTGAAAACAATCAGTCCTCCATCGTCTCTCTTCTCTTATCCAGTTATTTGCAAAAACAGACAACAAACAGCTCATGGAAGTGTAATACCTAACTTCCAATTCCTTGCACAATTTGTCTAAAACAGACCAATGGATTCAGGCATCCCTGGGCCAAAATAGGTGAGAGCAAACAAACTACGTAAGCAGTATCAGACGAACAGCTACATGCCTTGTTTTCCTAGGAATCTGAACTACACAGCATCACTGGCTTTGCCAGATTTTACCTCCTTTAAGTATGAGATCTCCTGGTACAGCTCTAAGTCCATATTCTTCTATTCTCTTGCTCACCATATTATTCCACACATAACTCTGGTAGCTATGAATATACATTAAACGATTATTTCTTGGTATCTAGAGGTAAAGAAAAAAAAATTAAACACTAGAAAGACTTTTTTTGTTTGTTTTTTTCTCACGATCATAACCAAAAAGGTGTATATTTGAAATGTTACTTTATCTGGCAACAAGACTTATACAATTTCTTGATATACAGATTTGATTTTTGTTCATTGTTTGGGAAGTGGATATGTGAAGAAATAATGCTTTCATACATTTGAAATCTGCACAAAAAAGAACGGTGCTTAAATTCACCAAAAAAACCCCCACATTTTTTAATTCTATAGCTCAGACACATGGGTCTATTATAAAACACTGAATTCATACTCAACCTTCTGAAATCTTAAGTAAACTTTGCAGCTGTGAAAGCACAGTGTTATTCTGATTATCTTCTTCATAAACAAGAAATTATCCTCCAGCTCCTACAATGGGCCCAGTAGTTTGCTGGTGATGAGTTATTTTCTCCAAAGATTTGATCTTGATTACAGCACTTGAAAATGACAAGTGAATCCACCACCTTTATACCAGGCTGATTCATTAGCCCAGCATCAGTTTGATTTATACTGTTAAAGCAACAGGAAAACACCAAAACTGAACGTCTGCACAATTCTCAGATCCATATTATACACAGCTACTAAGTATAACTGTATTGCTTTCCACATACCAGGGAGATTGTTGCATAAATTGGAAAGCTCATTATGCATACATTAATCAGAGATGTCATCAGTTACTATGCAGCAGTACTTCCAGCAAAAAGGCAGGATAAATGTGAAGATTTTTAAACTTAACCTTCTACTCATCAAGCATCTGTGAATTTATTTAGTATTAAATTCATCCTGATACCACCAAAAGAATGTTTATTCAAGTAAATACCGCCCAGCACTTTTACACTCACTATGCCAAATGCAGAGATTATGTTCTTCATTCCAAACTTTAAGAGTCCACGTAGAAGCTGTCCTTCCACGCACCTTTTTACAGGTAGTTTCTTGAGGGCTGCTGCTGGATCTTTAGTCTTTGCCCATTCTTCTCTGCATTTGACTAAGTATCCCTTTTCAGCTAGAACAAGGATGTAAAATAAAAATATATTAACTGCACACCCAAAAAAGCATTCATCTCACCTTTTGTTAAAACAGTTGAAAAACTAAAGTTTCAGTCATGGTAATTAGAGATGAACAGAACCACAGAATACTTGAGGCTGGAAGGCTTCACATGGAGCTTGAGCAGACACTGTAAGCATTCAGTTCCCTTTTCAGCCCCACTGCAAGAAATTGCACAGCAAGGAAAGTGAGACAAAAAGGGAGTCTGAAGATTGCTTCTCCACTGCTAGACTGGCTCAAGGTTTTCCTAAACATACACTTCTTGGAGAAGAGGCAGAAACACATGATGTATCATTTTTCAGTTCTCACCTCCTGGTCGTGGTTTTAATATCAAATCCATTACTTCATTCCAGTTGTTCTGTAGAATAGCTCTAGGATTCAAACAGGGACGTGTATTAAGAACTGACTAAATACATTTTAAAGGAAATACATTCTAAATACATTCTAGCCAACGTATCAAAAAAATAAGTATTAGTGTTTAGACTTATGCAATATTAAAAGTAGTGCTATTATGCAAGATAACTGCTGAAGCAAGTTCAGAAACAAGATCTTTCTTGAATCTAAAATTAAAACTGGTACATGCAATATGCTAGAAAAATGTTCCCAAAATATATTAAGTTACATAGTGATAAGAATAATTTTTTTTCTTTAAAAATGGGGTGGGGGGGGGAAGAAGAAAGCAACACATACCTGCCAATTTGGTAAGTAGGAACAGCTGTGGTTCCAAATCTTTGCATTCCATAGTAATTAATGAATCCAATTTCCCTGAGTGAATGCATTGCTTGCTCTACCTGCTCATCAGTTCCTGTTATGTTTCTAGCATTAAAAAAAAATTAAAGACAGATTAAGGGTTTATGCTATTTTGTGATGCCCATTAATATTAAAGCTCAACATCAACACTATATAGCATGCATCAAATTCAACAGTCTCCTGCCAACAGGACTTCTTTTTGGTAACACAAGTTGCACTGATATTGCTTACCTATTTGAAGAAAAAAAAAAATCTAACAGAACCATCAGAACACATACTAACATACTACCTGAGAACAACAGTGAAATGGTTCCCTTGCAGTTCTCCCAGTTTCAGTGGATGGTTCTTGTAACTGAAATTTCCTAATTTGAAGTTCATCAAGCATTTATTTAAATGAGCAAGTCTTTGTGCAGTGATTCTAAAAAGAAACAGACAACAGTGACCAACCTATGCTCAGAAAAGCAGATAAATATAGAAATGCTGGCATTACAAAACAAAACCCAGTGAATCCAGTTTCCCCAATTTTCTACTGTTGCCTTTTCGAAGTATTTTAATCAAACAGCTAAAAGAAAATAACACATAATTCTTAAGGGTGCTCATACAAAAGAAAATGTATACTGTGACGGACTGTTAGCATTGTCTTTTCACATCTACGTTAAAACATGCACTCCAAATAAAGTATGTTGCAATATTGATGTATACTGTACCCCACACGCTGAACTCTGCTTTATTTGAGTAACTACATCATGAATTCACCCCAGTTAGCACAGTCATAAACACAGAGTTCAGTAAAATTAGCTATTGTGTATTCTTAGTGCAGATGAAGGACGTGGAATTCAATCTGTCACTGATACCTGCCATTTTTGTTGCTGGTATTTTTGGAATCATACCCTGTTCTTTGCATGACCAAGCTGCTCTTGGACACTTCTGCTAAAATTTTACCAGGATAGTGAAGTTTATGAACCACATGGCCAGCATTCTCAGCTCAGAGCAGGCTGGCAACTGGCAATGTCCCCTCTCCTGTGCAGGAGTGTCAGGTGCTGTGGCACCACTGAGCAGACACTACACAATCAACACTTAAAGCACTCTGGAGCTCTTGGACACAACATGGAATGTGATGAGGTTAAAAAGTAAATGGAACAGCACCTGAGATGGTTACACCACACATTTGGTTAATTGTCACCACTTTGCAAAGCTGCTTTGCAGCAACAAGAATCTGGGGCTTCTCACAATTCACAGATCAGTATGTCCTTTTATATGTGCTAACACATGCACGTACAGAACACCGGGAGGAAATATATGAACAATTCAGTAGTGGATGCCCTCCTTTTAACAAGGATTTAATCAAACTTCTGGCTTTTAAACTGAATTCCTCACTCAAGGAGTGTGGTTTTCAAAAAGTTGTAAAAAGAAGTGCAGATAGGATATTCCAGCTATCTAAAATGATATTGTAATACATGACTGGGAGATGTCTTGTCATTCTCAGTTACGGATCTAATATTGAAGTGCCCAGAAACAATAGAATTGTCTTAGAATATGACAAAGTAAATTTTATTTTCTCTTAGAAGGTGACTTAAGAGAGTAGGTTAAGGCAGGAAAAATTCCTCATCTTTTTTTTGCCCCTTCTGGCTGCTCACAGATGAGCAAAGACAGTGTTAGCCTTCTCTGGCACTGTTCAGAGAGTTCAGTGAGAAAGAAAATAGGATTCTAGCTGTAGAAAGGGGGAAACAAAAGCCAGGAAGGAAGTGGGACAATTTTCACCATGTCATTCTGTTTTTCTGCTGTTGCATGAGATCCAAGCAGCCTAAGAGCACGTAGGCAATCTGTCCCACTGCTGTAGCCAAGTACACGTAACCAGCCTATGACTCAGAGCACCACTGACTGAAAATATCAGCAATCACCACAGGGTACAAAAGGATTGGGGCATCTTCATTAACACCTGTGCTTTACAAGGTCAGGACCTGAATGTGCCATTTGTATCACTGAGTCTTTTAGATATTTAGTGAGATATCCAAGCTACCATGGCACAAGTTCAAATAGAGATTGTATTTTCACTCACCTGAGAACAGCGATCTCTTGAACTGTTATAGCCCTTTTATCTTTAGTTCCCATGTAGGAAAATATGTTTGGCTTCACTCTTAAAAGCAACAGTAACACATTATGTATATTAAAATAGCAACAGATCAAACATAATTTTCAGCATAATTACCTAGAATTAATAATCTTATAAATTAAAAATAGAAAAGTATACCTCCCTTCCTCAGAACTGGGTTACAATTTGAAATTTTCTAATCACATCCAAGAGTACATAAAACACAAGGAAACTTCTGTTTTAATTATATATAGACAATTAACTTTTAATACAACAGAGCTCTCAAAATACGAGCTTTGAAGTACTTCTTTATATACATTCACTTAACATAAAAATGCACAGCCACCATCAACTTCACTAAAAAATGTTCATGTCCACTTCTTCCTTAACTTCAAACATGTCTGTTTGAATACCATGCCTGCATATTATGAGAGATTATGAGAAGTTAATTTATAATTTTATCCACTCCTTTCCTTGAGAGGAAAATTTCCTTTCCACTTTGTATTTTACACCCTGTGTTAGACAGTACAAAGTTTTTCCAGTTATTCCAGTTAAGGGCACCAGGGGGTAGCAGGATTGCCATTAAACACAGTTTTCCACCTAACTACACTCTTGCCAATCTGCTCTCATTACCAATACTAAGTAGTTCACTGATTACAGTCTCAATTACAATTTTTTTTTTTTTGACAAGAAGGGCAAAGGGAAAAAGGAGGGGAGAAGTGGGGAAGTTTCCCTGTGAGTGGATCACTGAAATGACCCAATTTTAAAACTGCTCTTCCTCTGCAATTCACCGTGTTTGTGTCACGCCTTGGCAAATCTTTTTGTTTCTGCACTTGATGGGGTGAAAGGAACTAAGCCTCTGTTGCCATGGAGAAGTTAATACACGGAACAACAGTTTATCAACTGTAACTGCTTAGGAACTGATCAGCATGATATCACAACAATATCTGACAGGTTCATAACATACTTGCATATATTCACACACTGGGGCAAAAATGGCTTTTAATTCAAGTTACACACATTGAGGCTTTGAGCTGCCAAGCCTTTCTCAGATCAGCCAGTGTCAATTGTGGACTTTTTCCATTGAAGCAGTAGTCTTCTAAATTTCTTAGGCTCATTTTGTTCTATTCTCACCTCATCACAAAGCTTCCAAGTTTTAAATTTTATGTTCTAAAATAACTTTTCATTTTAGACTGTTTAACAATTAGAAAATAGCAACCACTTGTGTTGCTCTTACATAATTCTGAAGCATAACATTTACAGAAACAAGAAGCATGGAGGGGGAGTGCTGCATGCCAGCCAGGATGACAGAAACAACAGCCTTACCTTAAAAATTTGGATAGGACATTAATGGCATCCATAGTGTCCTTGTTCTCCTTGTACAGTACAAAATGGCAGTAGCTTCCCCTAGATTTTGGCCAAGAGTGTTTTCTTGGATCTTTAAAAGCAAAAAGGTTAAAGTGTCACTTTTAAAAAAATTTAATATATTTGCCATTGCAGCTACGTTTATTTTTAATATGCAAGATTCAATTTCTGCTAATTTCCATCTACTTTAAAGGAACAAAAATGAAAGAGTTAATTACTGACAGCAAAAGCTGTAAAGCACATTGAAAAACACCTCCCCTTCCACTGGCCTGTAAACTTCTCTTTAATCAGTTCTGTCACCTAGAAAATCCTGAATGAAACAGTGACAATTCCTTTGTCATGAGATTAACTGAAAATACACCCTAGTCAATTAATTGCTGTATCACCTGGTTAAATTTCTCAAAAATATTATTATACTGACTTTCAGCAATAGAAGCTATATGCCATACCACATTTCTTCTAGCTCCTTCTATAATTAATAGTTGAGGACCCTGTTTGTGGGAAGACTACCATTATTATTTATAGTACAGACATATTCTTTATTTCTGTAGGATTTTTTGTGTGTCATGCAAAAGAATTAATTGTATTGCTACAAAACCCCCAAAAAATCATACTCAAAAAAAAACTGCTTTAAGATAATTCTTTTTCAAAATCCAGTGGGAGTGAGAAATCTGCTCCAAGAGAGACATTAACATACAATCCATGGCAGGTATTGTGCCATGCTTAGAGAAGGCCAGAGGTTGAAACAACTTTAGATACCACAGACTAATAACTGATTTATAATTTTGTGCTACTATTTGACATTTTCTAGAAAAGGAAGAAAACTGTCAATGATTTTTCAACCCTTTTTTTGCATGTAAAAATCCCTAGACATAAAACTTTACTTTTCCAATAATTCACGGTAAATGGTATTATTGGGAAGGGGGACTGAGTCTATACAGGTTTAGCAACCAATTGTGAAGTTCCTTCAATTCTGAGATTTATTAATTCCTTGGTATTTAAGAACAAAACTAACAATTTGTTTAGTTTTAAATAAGAAGTCCCTTATCTCTTGCTAGCCACTAAGCAGACATTCCTGGTTTTCTAAAAAAAAAGCATAATCATCTTTCATTACAGCAAAAGCTTAAAAAAAAAGTCAGCCTTATTTCAAAATACAAACACCAATGCAGGAAGGAAGTTCTTGGGAAATACTGCTTTTTTTTTCACATTAGTTTTATAAAGCCCAGATATCCCACACAGATAGTAAGTAGGTTTAATTCTTGCTTGTTTTTGAGAAGCTGCCATTCCTGCACACACTTCTGCAAAGATAATTCTGGATGCTACAGTATAAAACACTGTATGTACAGGTTTTAGTCACTTAGAATTATTGCACCACTTGCTTTGTACCACCAGTTTCTAAGCACAGCCCCTCTTCCACAGAGCTTCATAGGACCTGAACTGGAGACCTCATGCTCCTGCTGGTCTCCCCTTCTGAGCCACCACTGCTCTTAAACTCAGTGAAACACTGCATTCAGCTGGAAGAGTAAGGCTCTCCACGAAGGTATCAGCAATTAGAAGGGAAGAGAGTAAGACAGAGCTCAATTCACCAGGAGAACCTCCTCCAGCTGGAACCATTCTTTATATTTAACTAACACATCTTGCACATGGTCATTTCAACACACTTGAAGAAGTGAGCCCTAATGTGACCTACACTAAAAGGATTCTGCAGGTGCTGTAGAGACCAATGGGCTCCTCCTGCCCTTGGGCACCACAGCCATGAGCCTATCCAATGGAGGCTGCATCCACAGTCCTGATACTCAACCAAGCCTCACCCGATACTTCAAAGCATTCAGCTGGATACATGGACCAGTGGGACAATCTGCAGTCTTTATTGCTGTGTTTCAGAGTCATGTTACAATTTTATTGTCAAAAATGTATTTATAAGCCCTTTTTCCAAACCTTTTGCTGAAACTCAAGGGATGGAAGCTCAGTTTTAATAGCAGGATGTGTGATATATGCTTTTAAAGTTGTATGAAGACAGATAGTAGTGTCTGATATACAGGCTGAGGGGCAAAGGTTTGGCTAACTGAAATCCATGGGAGTTTTACCACAGTTGTCAACATGTACTGTCAAAATTGATAATTATTATTAGCAGATTTTCTCTGCACCAAATGAATACTGCCTATACTGTGCTGCAGAAAAGAGGTAGAACAAGCCTAATGCTTTGCTGTTTCAGAGCATTTTAAGCAATACTTATGTGTAGGGATTTTTAAGAAATTGTTACTTGTTTGGCCAGTCCTGTTGCTGTTTAGGAGGTCATAATGGTTGGCATTTCATTTTTGTTAGTATGAAATGTCAACATCTCTTACCTGTTGCAGTTCTGACCTCTGTCCCAATGCAGAGCATAAAGAGTACAAAAGAGTAGCATTTAATTTTTAGACTGTCAAAGGGTTTTTAGAGGTGAACATGCAGGTTTATGGTTATGGGATTGTTTATGCTTCAGGGAGCATCCAACAGCTGGGTGGTGGATGATAGCAATTTAGACAGTTATGGAATGGAATCGTGCAGAGGCAAACAGTGAACATACGGAAAGCTTCAATCAGAGATGCAACAAACTTAATTTGTGGACAATGATGAAATAACAGTTTACTGACAATTTAGTAAGACAGTATTTTAAGTATATGGGGGAGTAAACTGACTATAGACACAAAACAACTTCTGATTTTAAATTTTAAGAAGTATGTTTGGTAACATGTTATGTTATCAACAAAAGTAATCAGGTATCTCAGCTAATAATCCAATATTCTACACTTCTGAAATGTTTCTTGCCTGGGCAGCCCATTCAGGACTAAGACATGTTTGTGGCTATATAAACAAGAAAGATAAATATGACTAAGAAGAACTTCAATACATCCATAAACATTTGCACACACACTCACAGAAACTGTCATCTCCACCAACATGCACAGGTGCCTGCAGCACCACAGTTGGGGAATCCAACTTTAAATAGATGATGCTTCTCTGCATCACAAGATGCTGCTCAACATAATGTTTTAATCCTAGAGACACACCACTAAATTCTTTTCAGCATATTTCAAGTACTTAAATTCTTTTATATAGTATCCCTTTAATCAGCTTAACAACATCCACTTGACTGTAACAATGGTTAAGGAATAGAAGCAGCAGAAGGAAAAGGTGGAGGAAACACCATTACAAACCAAGAGAGAACAAAACTGTCTGAGAAGAATTTTGTGCTAATTAACTATACATACTCCATGCATAAAGCATGCAGACATACACATTTTCTAAACATGATTAAATAAGACACATAAACGCATTATAATTGGACCAATAAAAATACAACATTCCCATATTTGCTTACAATAAGCCTTAAACAAACAACTAAAAGGGAAATCATTTTATTTCCCATTTTAAATTACTCTATTTCCTTATCCTTCCTCCATCTCCTTCGTCTTTAAAATGAAAAGGTTACTTTTACATACCACCACTTGTACTAGGTTGAAATGACAGAGGAATGCAACCAATTTAAACCAAACCTTAGTATCTTTTGTTAAATATGCACCATTCTGCCTATAGATAATCCTCTAAACTAAATGTAGCAACAAATTTTTAGTAACATTAAAAGATGTAAAACACATTAATTTATTCCTAGTATCCAAAACAGTATTTTGCAATATTACAGTGGAAAATACTTTATTTTGAAAATCCTTCATTACTTTGACTATTCCAAAAGAGTAACTGTGATCTATAATGAATAAAGATCCTTTTCTGCAAATATAATTAGCAGTGGAAGCAGAAGTGACAATCATGGTAAATAAACTAGGTTTATATGAAACCCTAACTCTGAGAAAACAAACAGATGTTTGTCTCTATCCAAGTTATTGATAATTTTGTCATGAATATTCAAGACAATCAAGATTACACCAACTATCAATGTTATGCACATGTTCCAACTACAACCTCTTACTTCCACAATGCACACTTACACACACAGTTAAGATCAAGAAAGTTAAATTCAAAAAATACTGGAAATAAAGCCTCTGTTTTGCCTATTCCCACTGAAGTAGAAGATGATGTTCTCTCTTCTAATATGGTTGAACTGGATGAATTATTTGGAAAGAAAACCAAGTAGAAATTTAAATTTAAAACATTTCTTGTGGTCCTAATCATTTTAGATGCACAGCATCAGCTGCAATGAGGAAAAAGTGAGGCCAGATTACATTATGAAGCACACTCATTTGAAGTACTTGCTAACAAATCTTACTTTGGGGACAATTTTAGCATTTACTTTACCCATCTGCTGTGATACTGAAACTCACTTGCCAATGCTTTTTTCCCAGCAGCATGATAAGCAATAATGTATTTCTTTCCATCTCGATCTTCTGTTTTAGTCTCCAGTCCTGGAAACAAGGACTTCACAGCCTGATGGATGACAGTTCTTTTTTCTTTGGTGTCTTCAATTACCTGTGTTAATACACATACATGCAGAAACCAAATAAATTAATACAAAAGGGAAGGGTGCCTTAAAGGGAAAAAAAAATAGCTAGATAAGATTATTTAATGTGTGAATGCTTATTTGAAACTACTGGATTTAATCCTAATCACCTCCATGTTCCAAATTCAGCTCAACAGTTATTCTTTGAATATGCGGAGTATTTGAATGTTTAAAAATATCAAGGCTTTAATTTCACTTTGTACTTCCTTACCTTTCTTGTTACAGAAGACCGTATTTGTCTTCTTTTCTATTAAATCACTGAACATTGACCTTGAAAGTAGTGTTTCATCAGGATAGATGTTTTATGTAAACCTTCTTATTCTTTAAAATAATATTAGACAGGAAACCAAAATACTGCAAGATAATTTTAACACCACAGGAATTAAAACCTATATTTAAGTTCCTGTGTACAGTCTCACCAAAATCAAAATGACAACTCACACATACATGAATGTGAGTGTATCTGTAAGACTTTACAGAATTAAACCCTAAACTGGACACAGTTTGGTGTTATCTGTCACATCACGTTCAAATTGCTCTTACACCCTACATGCATTAGAAAGCATGTACCTTCCACTCACTCCCTTCTTCCCTCATCCTCCCTCTGCCCCCACCCCAAACTTCCTACCATTTATTAATTTTACCTCTATGGCAACACTAGTTTCCTTATTCTTAAAAAGCTGGAGCTCCTCTAAACGCTGCTTGTCTTCGTCTGACAAAACTGTAAATGTTTCTTCTGACGGGTCCTAATATATTCGGGGAGAAAAAGCAAACATCCAATAACCCTCAGGGAGCAACTCACAGTCTTTTAATGTTCTTGCTTCAGGAGCATCAAGAAATATAGCCATTACCAAATCTTTACCTCAAAATTTACCTCATCATCCACTGGAACAGAAAAGTCATCTAAATGGCTCACACGTCCATCTTTGCCTATTTCGTGGACAACAAAGTCTGAGTATCTGACAGAAAGAAACATGCATTACATTTGTAATAAAAGTCCCACATCCCATAAAGTCCTTTCCTAAAAAGCTGTTTGTTAGCAGAATTCACTGAAGAATCCTGAATTCACATAAAACAAACTTAACCATGAGAAAGCTGTACCTATTCCCACTCCCCAGAAGGATACCACGAGAACACATATCTAAACACAGCAGACTTCTCTGCATATCACCAAACACCTGCTGTAGTTATTCTGGGTCATTTTCTCACTAGCTTGAAGAGATCAGTAATGCTTTTCCTCAATTCCAGTCATTACTGGCAATTAAAACTCTACTAAATTGACACAGTGTGCAATGCATTGACTACTGCATTAACCCTGTCACTTCAAATAACCTGCAAAATAAAGTGCATTTTAGCCACTCTACAGAAGGCAGGACAAATTCAGCTTTTTTCACTTACTCAGTTATAGAGAACATCATTCAAATAAAGTTACTCTGCATACTCTGTGACAGCAAGAAAGAATTTTACTGTGACATTTTCAATCCAGTCGCTTATTTCCAGTAATAAAAACAGCCCAGCTTAACAGAGGACAGTTGGTTTGTTTTGCAACTGTTAAATAACTTAAGTAGCATTTGCTAGCAAAGTGGAAAAAAAACCCCCAACAATTCCTATTCTATCAATGTTGAAAGATGAATAAAATTTCACCCTGGGAAGTTTTCTACTGTACCTCTCCCAAGCCCGCTTTTGCCACCCCTCTGTGCAGATATACATTATATTTGTAGCATTTCCTTGATGCCTTAGGTTTTAACTTTTATATTTTTCAAAATCCTGTACTGCTCAGTGTGTAACTCTGAGCTTTCTTGTAGCCTGTTAATTTCTGCTCTCTCGTGCTGAGTAGTCATAACAAAGCCTCTCCAGGCCTGCTCGCCAAGGGCACCCAAGACTGTCCTAGGTCCAAAAAGTGTAGACCAAAAGCCTCTGAAAGGGGGGCAAGCTGAGGGGAATGACATCATTAAACTGAAGCTTTAATTGGAGAGTTAACCCTGGCTCTGCAAATGAACCAAACCTATAAAGGTGTGAAGAACTCGTGACCTGTGGTGCATCTCGGGGTCCATTTTGGCAGCAGCCTCTGGCTCCCCGGGTGCACCTTGAGGGCCCTTCAAATAAATACCCACCTTTATTCCCTTACTCCTGTCTGGTCTCTGTCTTTTTTAGGTGGCCTCTTAAGGCATCACCCTCCTGAGGAGCGTTATGTGTCCTCTCTTGTATTATCTGTAGCTGTCTAGACATGCTAGTGACAGTACCATAAAAATGCCAAGAATGAATTAATAATAGGTGTTAAAAGCTAGGATCCAAAAACCCCCACAAACCTACGAGTTTTCTACCACACATCTACCTTTGGCCAACCAAAACTGGCAGATTTCCCAGAAAAGGATTTCACTAGATGCTTAATGCTGCACATAAAGATTAAATACATACATAATATGTACATATAATTTTATTATGCAAAATTATTTATATATGAATCCAGTATTTAAAAACAGGGACTTTTCAGTGTGTAAACAAAGCAATCTTAACTGCTTTGCTAAGTCAGGGAAACCATGATTCTCACTCCAGTGAGCTTTCGTATTTGCATTTTGTTTTATTTAAAGATATTCCTTAATTTCAAAAACCTAGAAGTTTCATTAAAAAAAAGCTACTAAACCCCAAACATCTTATTAAATATATAATATATATAATAAATTCCAAATCCTGAATTTCAAAACTCCCTTCTATGTAAATGCCATTACACCTGATCAGACAATAATTTAAAGCTTAACTATACTTGTTTGCAGACATTATGACAAAAAAGTCAGAACAAAGCAAAAAACCAAAGAAGGAAGGTTTTGATGCCATTTTTCAGTGCCTCTTGTATCAGCACCGAGGAGAGGTACAAAAGGTGGGTGTACTGCTTAAGATTGTAGGTGTGCTACTGCCAGAGAGCAAAGGAAATAGCAAAGTTTAGTGTAATCATGTCTCTCTACTCATACACAGCTTCCTTCTTCAGAGCTCCATTTGACAGGAAAATAAATTAAAAAAAAAAACAAAAAAAGCCCGAACAACCCACAATCTAGAAGTCCTGAATGAAACCTTCCTTTCAGTCTCAGCAGTAAAAAAAGTAATGAACCTCTCTAGGAGCCACACATAATCCAATTGCAACCTGTGAGTCCAAAAAGGAAAATGGGGAACTACGGGTGTGTTACACAAGGAATTAACATATGTAACAAGATAAAGAGTTACCTCTCTTTTAAGATTCCAGAAAACCCTTTATGAGAGCTAACAAATTTAGTTATGCCAACGTCGCTTTCTGTCAGTCCATGCTTCATCATGTCTGCAAAGCTCTCTGGATCTCCATCTTCATCACTGTCCTCTAGTTCCTCTTCTTCCTGCTCCTCATTTTCCTCATTGGGGATGATTTCATTTTTTGTGTCCTCAGGTTGTTCTGTCACAGTCTCAATACTCTGCTCAGAGTCATTCCCTGCCTGAGACTTCTGCAAGATCTTCTGTCTTTTAATTTCGTCTGCATTGGCCACATCATCCTCAGAACGAGGACGTTTCAAGGATACACTATTCATTTCTACAGTTTCCATGTTTAAGGCACAGGGTAGGAGAGAAAGCCCTGAGAAGGAAGAAGAAAGGCTTATATTCTGTCTGCTAGGAGCAATATCAATACACAGTCACTTCATTCCAAGGACTCTGCCCCCTGCAATTCTTCAGGAAAGCCATAAACTTTCTGCATTTGAGTTAAACATCAAGTAAACATTTTGAACACCTAGAAACAATATGTACTTGGAGAGAGAGAAGGAAGATATTATGAGAGTTTAATAGTACCCACCCAGGGCAGCATGCATGCTGGGCTACAGCAGAGCAGGATTCAGTACTACACTGACCATTTACCACCATCATCACTTTTGCCCACCCTTACCACAGCTACCTCCAGGCCTGTGCACACACAGGCTTTGCTGTTGTCAACAGCAGTTTAGTGCCTAAGAAACTTTTTGTTTCCAAGCCTTCTCTTAAACATGACTACTCTCAATTATTGCCTTCTTTATCAAGGCTCCATCTCGCAAAGACCAAGAGAGAATGGCTAAGTTCCCCCAAACCTGAAACCTCATGTCTTCCTTTTCTGCATTCTTCCAATACACACACTGCCCCACAGAACTCAAGGTGGTCCAAAAGTCAGCCCAAAAAGATAAGAGGGATGAGATACCAAAATCACTGAATTAGTAGGACAAACAAAACAAGGAAATGAGACAATCTCTGAGAAGAACATGACTACTCACGCTGGTGGAATAGGGCTCAGGGCTGCCACCTTTGTGCCAGCAGAACCACTGCCTTCAGATCTGAAAAAGAGACGAAAACTTAACTCTTGAGAAAGTTTTATGGGAAAAAAAAAGGATCATGAAAACATACATGAATACAATCATTAGAGAAAGCAGCCACCCCTGACCCAGGTATCAGCAGTTGCATAGGAGAAAACACAACTACCGAGATGGACACATTAATAAATACAACTGCAAAAGTATTACCATCCTAGTGACACAATAGATTGTTGCTATTTAGCAAACTATATGAGACAGCACATGCTGGGTTGGTAACTAACTGTTAGCTATTAGCCACTGCTGACTTCATGGCCTGGACTTCTAATTGAAGAGATCACCAGCTTAGGGTAAAGAGGCAGGAACAACTGTTTAAGAAACACCTGAAATGTTTTGCTCAAATGAAGAACTGAAATGGATGCTACAAAAATAAATGAACAAAAGGGAAATAAGGAGAGACTTACAAAAGTAAGAGACTTATAAAAGTAACCCTATAGCCTGAAGATGACAAGACACACACAGAAGAAAGCAGAACAATCAGCAAAACAATGTACCTTCAAGATGAAAGCACCAGTTTTAGTCTGTCTTCAAAGCTCATAAAATCCTTTTTTCAAGGGGAACCGAAACTAAAAATCATGGCCGAGTGAAGCAATTCACCAGTTTCCAGATTCTCCTCCCATGTACCAAAATTTACAGACACTGTGTTATAAAGCACTCAAGTGGAAAAGGCTTTTACATGGCTTGTATCTTCACATGGTGAACAAAACAGCACTCGGCACAGTGAAATCCTCTGAGACACCTGCCAAAGGTGATAACAAGAGAAATCTCATGCTTCTTAAATAAAACTGTAATACCTAGTGATAGAATTATAAAAACTGTTAGACAAATTCGATGTTGGGCACAACCACTCCAAAGATGTCACACATACACTATTCTCACGACAGAAGAGTGACTCACATACTACAAAGTACTATCCTGTGCCCAACGGCAACCATCATCTGGGATAGATTCTGCAGGATAATTGCTTGAAGGATCACGTTGAAGTGAGCGGGGCACACACTGCCTCACTTGTGCAGACTGCTAGTGAGAGGCGCCTATCACTTTTTTGACAGCTGCTCGACTGTCTGCTCTTTTTCTAACAGGTGCTTCCATAAAAGCCAGAATCTGCAAAAACATCAAGTCCGCAGCAATTTCAATGTTTTAACAGAGACTGAGTTTACTACTACAAAAAACAGACTCGATTCTCCGCAACAAGGAGCGCCGAGCGATTACTCCTGGCGCGATACCTGTCAGGCAGGCACGGCGGGCGGTGGGGGCTGCAGGGCACTAAGGAACAGAGCTGGAGCACGCAGCGCTGGGTACGAAGCCGCTTTCTCATGAGACGAGGCACGTGGGATTAAAAGGCGACCGAGGAGAAGGCGATGATGCAGCAGCAGCGCCCCAGGGCCAACCCTTGCGGCGGGGGCAGCGCGGAGGGCGCGGGCGGGGAGAGCAGCGGCGCTCGGAGCCCGCGGGCCTGGCCGGGCCGGCCCCGCCGCGCTGACGCCGGGCGGGGGTGCGGAGCCGGGGCAGGAGGTGGTACCTGCCGAGGGGCTGCTCCTGCCCACGCTTCCGGCACCGGCGGCCCGCTGAGGCCTCCTGTGAGGCGGGTACGGTAGGCAGGGAATGATTTACGGAAGGACTGCAACTGTGCAGAAAAAAAGTTTAATTTCCAAAAGACGGCTATAGCCAAAGCAGGGAATCGTGTACACGAGATGGTGGCCTTCCTGAGCCTCCCCGGCATCTGAAACACGTTGGGCTACTTGAACATTTGTCCCAGGACAAGAGAATGTTCGAGTACCATTTCAAAACCTACACTGTACTTATGTAAATCACTTAAAATTCAGGCCAAATCTGATTCGTTAAATCTCGATATTCACAGACAAAAGACCCTGTAACTAATTAAAGTTAGAAAGTGATATGTTTATTCAGGCACCGGCAGGTGGCATGGAAGTAGCCTCCTGGAGACATGCCAGCGAAGTACAAGGTTCTTTACTCCCTATGGATTTCCCAAAGTTTTCCATCTTTCCACGTGTATGACCCCAGCAGCCTCCATTCCCCACTCTGTATTAAAATGCGATCATTAGCCCTTCACGCGTGTGCAGTTTCCCTCTTGAATTGGGTTGGTGGTCTCGAATTGGGTCAGTGGTCCTGAAAGATGAAGTCAGGAACGTCTTCCTCACAGTGAGCTCTTTACCTTCTCGCTGTTGGCAGGCCTTCATGACCTGCTCCTGCAGCCCAAGATCCCTTACTTTTGATTAATTATTATGAAACCCAGGTGCTGTTCTTGATTCTATTCGTTTCAATTTGTTTTGATGACAATTCCTTTATTCTGTTTCCTTCTATAAACAAAACTTAAAACAAGAGTATAATGGCAAATAATAAATCACTTAGCTCTAGCTTAAGCATCTAATAATCATTAACTTATCTTTTGTTTTTCTACCTTGCATTCTAATCAGTCCAAGTTGCTTCTAACTCTTAGCTAAAATTTTGAACCTTTTAGAACCTTGACTCAAAATCTGTGCTATCAGTCTTTTCTGACATAGTCAGAATGTCATCTTCTACCCTCTTTTCTATTTTAAGCACTGATGCAAGGAAGGTATTTTCATTAACTTCAACACGTAGATTTGTCCTTATTTTTAAGACCCTCTGTGTCATGTTCTAATCCCAGCCTGTCTCAGACTTCCTCTTTGCCAGGCTATTAATACCAGTATTTAGTGTCTCATACTTCTCATTCTCTAATTGTATTCACAGTCTTCTTATGTGATGAGAGTTACAACTGGTATATGTATATGGGTAGCTTATTTTCTCATCTCTCATACTTACCTTCCCCCTTGGAGTAGAATAAGAAAGTAACACAATGGAGTACTTTGCTCTGGATTTAAAAAATCTCATGTATGCATACATTGCTCAATGAGTAGCTTATAAAAGACCCCATCAAGGAAAAAAGGAAGGAGCAAAGATGCAGCTCTCCTTAGTTCTGAGCAGAGATGGATCCACAAAGATTTCTTTTATAAAGCACTAGGGGATCAAATCTTTGTCTTTTCCACAGACCTTTAGCTTACCCCCTGTCCACCCTTCACACCTGGAATTTAATTAACCTACTAGATACCAGTAGGGGTATCAGGAATGGGTTCAGTACAGTTCTGAGGAGAGTGGACTGCAAACAGCAATGGAGGTTAGTGACTGACAAGGCAGAGTATGTCACTTCTGGCAGCTGTAGCATCACGGAGGAATCCAGTTCTTAGACTATCAGGCAGCTCCAGGCTGTCCGAGTGCTAGGGGCAACACAGAAGGAACTATGTGTCATTTGAACATTGCTGTCATTTGGTCAATGACTATGGCTGTGGTATGTTGGAAAGTCGTTTCTTCACCTCTCTCAGGCAAAAACATCTAGCTGAAAATATCTGGCTGGGGGAAACCTTCAGCAAGACTTCTACCATGCATCGGTCCAGCTTTTTTTTGTCATATAACTTCTTGCTTCTTCTATTTTGTGCAGGAGAGGTTCCCTAAAATACTTACTTTTCCTCCTCCAAATTCCTATATTAAGTACCTCCTCATCTAAAAAATTCTTGTCAGTAATTAAGTAGCCTGTGTGTTACAACTGTGCATGGTATGATAATTATCCTTCTCTTAGTTCTCCCTGTTGACTATGTGTTCATCTATCACCCATTACCGTCAGCTCAGATGGAATTTAGAGTGGTATGAAGTACCTCATACACTGAAGAGCCAGCATTTTGAGGGACCTGCAGGTGCTACCACAAGGTAAACAGCTTAATAAGAACATTCCTATGTGTTTCCCTAGTCTTCTAATATATTCAGCAAAGTTTATTACTCCTTTCTCAATACCAGTAAGCATTCTCTGACATACTGTCTGCCTATGTCTGAGAATCTACAGACAAAATCCTTGAGACCACCCTTCCTATGGTTCAGGGGCTGGAAGGAGGGAAATGCTAGTTCTTCTTCAGAGATAAAACTGATCCTCTCTGGCAAGTAGAGACCATCAGTAAAGACCATTGAGGATGGCTTGCTCAGTCACCTTCTGTTATGATTTACCCTTAAAATGGTAAAGGGCTTGCAGTCATCATCACTTTCTCTTTCCGTTAGTCAAGGGCTCCTTTTACATACAGAACTATAGTGTAAAATACAAAAAGAAAATAATAATATGGCTGCAACTTGAGCTTGACTTTTTCCCCCCTCTGGTTGGTTTAACAACTAAAAGCACCTCTATTATAAATGTTCTAATATATTCATTGGGTGATATCATTAAAATATTATTTTAATCTCTATTACAATGTGAGTATCAGTACGTTCCCATAGAAACTTTGTTTAATGTAGCCTAAAGGAGGTTTTGTGGAAAAAAATAATGACCAACCATAGTTATGGTCTGTAATAGGCTTGTAATGTCTTCCTATTCTCAGGCTCCTCAGGAGGGGAAATCAGGATAGCAGATCTTGGCAGATGGGAGCATAAATCTGGCTAGGACGAGAACGCAAGTGAGAAGCATGTTGAGTCAGTCTCCTCCAAAGACACTCGTCAAAAATCTTAAGGTACAAAGTTGAGATGTTCCCAGTCCATAGAAAAAGAAAATGACATAGGGCAGCAATAACTGCTCTTGCTCTTCCTCAGTTTTATGCCTCCCAGGGGCACAATCAGGCAGGTAAGTTGTAATTTTACACCCCTTTGCACCAGCTGCACTTAACTAGTCTGATTTTTACCTGTCACTAGTAGCACCACAGAGAACTAAAATGAAAGAACTATTAAAAGCCTAATGTATTTTTCATATGTAGGTTGTTTGCATTTTTCATGCTTATTTTGAGGTCTTACATGAAGCAAAAAGTGGGGGTGATAACTCATTACCATGCAAAACTTACAAATAGAATATTATGAAAATGAGATTTTTTTAAAAATACAGAAGGCAATTTCAGCAAGAAGGTTCTTTGAGGAATTTTGAAAACAGTCCCAAATGAATCATACAGATTTCCAAAATAATGACAAAAAAGGGTTTTCAGAGAACACAAATTATCAAAGTTTATAGCACTTTAATAGGCCATCACCTTTAAGTTGATTATTCCCCTTTTCCCTTCACACATTATTTTTTTAAATGAAAAGCTGTTTATTTTTCAAATTCATCTCTAAATCCTTCAGTCAATGAGTTGGCAATAGAAGAAAGGTGGAAAAGCATCTTATCTAGACAGACAAGGAGAATTCTAGGCAGAGAGGGAATTTTTTGACCAAGTCTGTGTGTCTCTAAAAAAGTTAATGTGCTGTACAGGGTGATTTTAGATTAAGAATGTACATGACTATAGGAGATCAACCTTAAGCCTAGGACTGGGCAGTAACTGTGAAATATATTTTCTTGTTTTACCTTAATTTCAAGGTAAGACATCTGTTAGACATTTGATTCAGGGATGTTGTCGAGTGTAGACAAAACAGGATGTGATCACTCACAGATCAACTGTCTGAGTGACAGCGTTCAATTTTTGCATAGATGGTGAAAAGGAGGTACAATATGAAATAGGGATCTGAGCTGGGGGAATAATTCTATATTTCTGCCCCTATTCACAATTATATCAGAAGGCCTTTAAGGGGTGAAAGCACTTTCTGTGTATTTGTGCAGAGGAGGAGGAGAACAGCTGGGACAATACAGAGGCTGAAGTGTTAGCTGCCTGGAGGGCTGATGAGGACCATGAAAGAGAGAGGGTGGGGAGTGATGCCAGGCAGGACTCTCTCCTGCAGCAAAGCTGCTGCCTCACACACAGCAGGCAAAGCAAAGGCTACAAAGCTGGAGGGAGAAAATGAGCTCTCCTGTCAGCTCATGCTGCTCGATTGCTGGCCTGCAGGGTAGCAGAGTGTGCTCTTTACATGCCTGCCTTGCCTTGCCTGTGCCTGCTGGGTTTTCCATTAATTATTTTAGCTGCCTTTGATCACTGTTATTGCTGTGAAATTTTGTACCCTATTAAGCTCCTGGTAAAATGCCTGTTTTTCTCAGTGCAACTGGATCTGGCCACTAAAACCTGTTTAGAAGTCACAGGACTTGTATCAAAGATTCACAGATGTGAAACTGAAATGGATTATGGGAATACCTGGGGTATTTTTTACTCAAAGCTGTGAATGACTATAAAATCTCATTCCTCATCATCCATACAGAAAATACTGGTACCTGAGTTTGGTAAATTTCTAGACCATAGCCACAGTGTAGTACTCCTTTACATGACTAATTTTGCATGTAGTTCATGCACAATAAAATCCAGAATACAAATAATCCATCACTGTCTATCACTCATCTCTTTCCTGCTGTCTGAAGATACCAGGATATATAAAGGAGACCTCTGGCATTCATCACTCACATATGGAGTTGATCAAACTGATGAATACTGGCAAAAGCAATTGCTGGGTCCTCCTGGCTGCTTGACAAGAAGAGCATGATTGAATTCAAGCTACTCTGTAGAAGCTGTATCAAAAGCATTCATGATTTCAAATAGGAAATAGATAATATTAAATGTGTCATCTCACAGCAGCTTGTTAATCTGAGCATTCACTGGGCCAGTGCATCCATACTAGGAGTACACAAATAAGCTGTCCTGTGCAGGCAAAGATGAGGAACAGAATCCTGAATCCTCTCAGGTGCCTGCTAAGTGGTCAGCTGGGAACATGAAGTATGTTCTGAGAGCAACCACCTTCACTGTATTTTTCAGTGTACAAAATTACTTTGTGGCTATTAAATAAGTGCAGTGTTAGGGATAACACTAAGCTTGGCTGTGTGGCACAGTGGCAGCTAGATAGTGGGCTGGTACAGTGGTTTGCCTGATTCTGTTTCTTCTGTTAGGTACTTGGCAATGCTGCCTCATGAATAGTAGGCAGGAAAGAAATCTGAAAAAGCCCTAAAACAAGTGAAAAAATAGAATATTAGAGTCATATTTCCGCTGCCAATTTGTCAGACAATCCATGGAGTTACTACCCAAGGTTTAAAAAGTAGAGAGAGAATTCTAAATATATTTTTTAGTACCCAGATAACCTCTGAATTGAATAAAGCTTTTCACCAAAATGGGGTTTTACATGCAGACTGTTTTATACATTTACTTCTGCAGAAACGCACCCAAAACCTGTGCTATTTGTGCTACTCTGTTTCTGTGGAAACTGGGTGTTGAAGTGGAATAGAAAAAACAGGGGAGAGAGAATGAGAGGTGAAGTGCTTTTGGCTGAAGTCCTGTTGGCCAGTCACAGTTTGAGCTGGGGTAAGTCAGACAAGCAAGCCCTCAGTATTGAAGCCCAGAGTTTTCTTTCCTCCTCTTCTTAACTTGTGGTGAGGGAGGAGCCTAGTTCAACAGACACCATTCAGAAAGTGGTTGCTTAAGAAATTTATCTGTGTTTTCCCCTGATTTTTATTCATATTAAAGAAGTAATATTTACAAATATTTTATTCAACAATAATTTTAGTCAATCAGGAATGTTAGAGAATAGCTACTTAAAGCAGTAGAGCAAGATTTGCTCTGAAAGGAGCCTTCCATTGATGGACATGTTGCACAGTCACTGCTCTTCTGAAAAGTACCATTGTATCCTTGAAAGGACAGTCTTCTCTTGCAGGACTGAAAAGATACCTTTTCATCTTTCTAGGGCTTCCAATACATGCATGTTTTTGATGAATTGCTATGAAGGACAGACAGCCTTGACTAGTAAACTCAGCTCCTTATTTTCTGCTCCCTAATAACTGGTTCACTGCCAATCATACTGCTTTTCCCAAGAATAAAAACCTTTCTTTAAAATAATATCTAAATTAACTTCTTAATATATTGTGATTTTTTTCTGTTGCTGACCAGGATTTGCCTGCTGTCTGTGGGTGTGGGTCCAGGTAAAAATTCCACAATGATACAGTTAGGACTGATGGCTTTATTTTGTAGAAATAGAAGCAGGGGTGGATCTGTTTCTACAACATACACACAAGAAATGACCAAACTATCATTACAGTCTGGTGCTCCAGGTTGGAAAGCCTGGACGTTTTCCTGTCTAGCCTCAGTAAATGTTGCTACAGAAAATCAAATGGAAATGTGCAGCACATAACATTATATCCAAAGTAATTCTGGAACAGATTCTGCTGGAGTAGATAAAGCAATTTGGAAGAATGGAGATTCTGGAGGAAAAGTTAACTAAGAAACTGACATTATTTTTTCAAATTCAGGTATAAGTGTGTGCAGACCCGTAATTTTCAGAATAGTTCCTTACAGATAGAGGGGAAAAGGAAGGGCCAAACTCGCAGGGAGAGTACCTGTACATTTTCAGGCTTCTGCATGGAGCAATGAACACCCGCTTCTTGCTCTTCTTAGGTGCTGCTTCAGCTTCTTAGCAAGACCTTAAAATCTATTCCAGTCTCCTTCTAATCTCTATGCATGGGAGTTAGCAGTCAAACATGAAGAGAGTTGACTGGAACAATTCAGGGAACCCTGCAGCCCTTTCCTTTTGTATGCTTGTAGTGTGTTGCACTGTGCATGAAAGCAGCAGAAAGAGAGAAGAGAGAAAAGCAGAAAAGCAGGGAGTTGTTACCAGGCACTTCATTCTTTTGTGTATTAGTGTTTTCACGAACTACAGCTGAGTTGCAGGTCAACTTAACTTTTCAGTTTTATTTCATTTGTAAGCCATTCTGCATTTTAGAACAGTATATATTGTTTACAGTTGGCAGGCCTGATTGCACTTCTCTTTAGGTTATTCAGGCTTTGAGTTTGACAGCTTAAGAAGTATCTGTTTGTTGAAATGTTTACTGCTGTTCACTGATTTGTAATGAATAGGAAGTTCAGGCCACACAAAGACATTATGGATACAGTCAGAACATGCCAGAAACACAATACATTGAAGCAACACTCCATTAACCCAAGTTAGGAAGTGCAGAAAAGTGATCACATTTATATCAATATATGCTTTAGGAGACAAATTAGCCTTTTATTCACTGTAATCCATAAAATTCTCCAGGCACAGAACAGAAGACATTAATCAGCAGCTATTTGGCTCTATCTACCTTACAGTAGGGTCTGGAACTGCCTTTTACAAACTGAGAAAGTGTGAAAAACTCTCTTCAGTGCAGTATGAAAGTCCCATTTGAAAATCACGGTATCTGAGCTAGGTAAACAGCCTGCACAGAAACACTGTGCTCACTGCTGCACTGTAACACCACACAGCAGCCCTGTGTGGGCAGTTTCTGTACAGAGACTTTCCAGAGACACACTCCTCTGTAGACAAAGTGTTCTTTCATAGGTCTATTAAGTTTTCATGCCACTGTTAGTCACTGCAGGTCTACAAATAATAATTACACTAATTTTCTTCGTGTTACTTTTCCCATTACAGAAATGCAGTTGAGGATAGAGTGGCAACTACAACATGAATAATCATGTACAAATACATGGTATTTCCAGTGCTTTCTCTCTTGCTGACAACCATACAATCTAATAAACCACCAAAGCTTCTTAACACATTTTGAAGCATCCCTCTGTTCAATCTGTGAGCTGTTAAATCACATACTTCCTTAGATACATTCAGAAGAGATCCCTTAAAAAAACCTTCCTAAGTGTGTATTTTTACAAAATGCATTTACATAGTGTGCGAACAGCATCTGCATCCTCTAAAAACACACAGTATTTGTCATTGATCTGATACTGAGAAAAAATGCCCTACAACACACTGCAGACAGATTTTTAGAAGGGTTTTTTTCCAGGTATCTGGAGCAGCTCCAGGTACCTCAAGATAACCAGCTCACAGAGATGTACCAAGTTAAAAAAATTTAGGTTCAGGATTTTTCATAACTTTAAAAAAACCTGCAAAAATTACAAGGGCAAGTAGCTTGAATCCCCCCATGCTCAGTAACAGCATATTGATAAAGGCATGCTCAGTTTTTCTCAGCAAAGCTTGCCAAATAAACACACACTCAACAAGCAGGCAGCTTGAGTCACTGCATGGCTGCACCTGAAACAATGTGCCTTAAGCAAAGCTGCAGCTCAGACTAACCAGTCCATGATTTGCTTTAAAGAACAAGATGGTAAATTCTGATTTTCTGCTTGAAGTCTAGATAGTTCACTTAACTGACATAGAGAGTTAGTGAAAAGTACTCCTTCAAAAGGCGTACTTCTGAAGCTAAGAATACCCACAAAAGATCTTTATTTATTTTACTTCAGATATATTTGTACACACTGGTAAAAATACAAACAGATTTAGACTTTGGGAAGAATGCAGTTCAGCTTGTCCATGAGAGAGTAAACGAGATGATCTTGAACATGGTGCAAATGAGAAAGTATTATCTTAAAATTCTAACTTCGTAATTTTTCTTGCATCTCTCAGTCAGAATGTAGGCATAAGATTCAATGTCCCTTTTAAAAGCTCTCTTACATATAAATCACAATATATTCATTAGCTGAAAAGTATTTATCTGCAGATAGATTCCATTAAAAATAAGACAATGCTGAATTGTGAAACCACTACTGTGTTTCATGAGTAGTAAATCCAGTGTAGGTTGGCTTTTGATAAATTTGTATTCTGTGATCCTTACAACTTCTCACCATGATGCCACCAAAATATTCTTCCAGTCTTTCCCTTTGCTTCCTGTATTTCTTTCCCTCAGCTCCCTTCTATATCTCAGATGCCTTCCCCCCACCTTGTAATTCTAGTAATTTGTACATGATTCTAGTTATTTGTACATCATTTGTACACACTCTGCTTGCCTTTTTCCAGCTTGTTGCCTGGACCACAGTAGGAGAATGGGTTCACTCATTCAAATCCTGCCAAATAGAGTAGAAGGCTTCTCAGTTCTCCTTCATTTGCTGTCAAGAGACGCATTTGTAGTGGCCATCCCTAGTGTCCTCACAGTAACTTTGAGACTTAATAACTAGCAGACTAACCCACTGTCAGCTTCATTTGAAATCAGGCAATTAATTAAAAATATATCAGAGGGAGACCAGCCCATCATACAAACCTTGTTTTCTTGGAAAATATGCTAAGAAAATACTAATAGAAATCCTACTAAAAATTTAAACAGGAATAAAAAACCAATTAAAGTAGTTTTATGGATGTTTTATGTAGATATTTTAATTAGCTTAGAGTATAGGATTGCTTGCACTTAGTAGAAACAAATAATTTTCCACTTCAGAAGAAGAAATTAAGAAGGAGGTTAAATGAGTTATGAGATGAATAAGTTATTTAGCGTGAAAACTCTAAAAACTTAACTAAAAATTTCAGGCTTTTCAAATGTTCTGGTGCTAATGTTTCTTGACATTTTAAAATTACTGTCTTGTGAGCTGTAGTACTTATTCAAATGAGAGCAATTTGATATATATCTCTGTTTAGGTTCCACACTTTTGGCCCTACAAAAGGATGACTTTCCAATTTAATTAAATGCTACTTGATTAAAAATTTTGTGTCTGTGGTTAACAGACTGCAGGTCTGCTCTTCATTAATAGATGTCTTTGTTGTACTGCTTAGGAAACAAACATAAATGCATCATGACAACAAAGAGGATACTTTTCAGACAGATTTTTTGAGTCTTTGGACACTGCAAACAGAAGTTGTGAGTTAGGGTACCATAACCTCATTAATTAAACTTTCCTTAAAAGATGAGTGTAGTAAAAATAGAGATGTTTAAAGTCTAAGTGCTTAAATATATGGGGTGAATTGTTGCTATATACAAAGAGGAATGATTATCCAGAGGTCAAGCCTAGAAACCCCCCAAAATGAACTCTTAAGAAACAGGAAATTAATGGTACACTACTTTAAGGAAAACAGGGAAAAAATCTAAAGTGTTTATGCTCTTTTACTGTCTGCTGAGGAAGCATGATTAAGCAGTGATTAAATTTAGAAAAAACCCAGGTTTTTCTACACACAGTATTCAACAAACACATTAGTAATCTAAAACAGTCTCAACCTTCTTATGTCCAGTCTAAACTGCAAAGTCTTGTGCTGCACGGTATAACCAAACTCTGGTTCATTAGTTCCTCCAGATCAGAGACCATACCACAGTACAGTATAGCTGCTTTCTGGCCTCATGCCCAATTCTTATTCCACCCATGAAACCAGGTGGTGGAGAAGGTCAAGCCTGGCTGAATTTCATTTCAGTGTAAGGCTGAGAAATAGCTGAGGATTCTGGGTCCTGAATTTCAGATTGAGTCAGTGGTCTGCTGGCCAATGAGGCTGTAATGTATTGCTGCGTGGCAGAGGGTAATTCAAGGTCCAAATCATAGGTACTGTTCTCAGCTCTGTAGATCCTGAGTAACTACAGATTGTCCTAACAAATTTAAGCTAAATTTAACTAGCTGGCTTGCATTTATTCAGCAGTGTAGCCTGTTAATTTTCCAGGTTACTAGTTCATTAATTCACTAATTTAACACAGAGTAACCACAGGTCCCCAATAAAAGGTTGCTGCTATAGTACCCAGACTAGCTCATTTAGAGCTAACACAGACCTGCTTGTGCAAGTTGCACCTGGATCTTTGTCTGCAGTGGGCATTTAAAAAAATCCAGGAAGGCATGTTTGTTCCTCACAAAAAAAACCTAAAATTACTATGATGAAACTCTGAACCATTTCTTCTCAGAGAGAGGAAAAATTAAGAGTTACACAAGGCCACTGATGTCCAAAAATAGGACAGGAGAGGAAGCACAGCTTACACTTTTATACCTTGCAATCTCTTCCTGAAAAAGTCATATTAGGAAATGTTCTTGAGGTCCCCTGAGTCTAGTCTTATCTGCCTAGCTAAGCAGATAAATTAAAGTAATTTGATATCCATCCCACCTATTTAGTGGAGTGAACATCAGCTACAGCATGTGCACTGTGATACTATTCTGTGGCCTTGCACACTTCAAGACAACTTCTATTTTTGTCTGTCTGCTCACTCATTTTTCATAAGGGTCCATACAGCATTTTAAGTCCCTGTTTTCCCATTACTTTCTCCATTTCTGTACAGTTATTTCATTTAAACAATACAAAAAGAGACTTTTGAGACAGCTGTGTCCAGGCATGCTGTGAGCTAGCTGTAGACTTGCACAACCTTCTGGTGGTCCTCTAGGGTGAACACAGGAAAAAAACATAATTCAGGGTGGCAAACTCTTACAGATAAACACTTTTTGTAAGTTAAATAATGAAAGAATCAAGCAGGGAGTCATTCAATGCCAGAAAAAGAAAATAAAGTACATCAGCATGTCCATTCACATTGGACAGCATTTGAGGCAGAACAATTTGTATCAGATTTTAGACTGGGGCAAAAAGGGCTGTACTGTAAGAAATTCCTGCAGCAGATGTAGTGAAGTGGTAACTGAGATATGGAGCAGGTCTCAAAAACAACCAAATGGCCAGAGACCATGACATTGCCAAAGGACAGACACACGGAACCAGAAGTGATAACAGAGCCACTGCATAAAATGGATAGAATTACCATTCTAGAATTAGCATCACCACAGTATAACCTGTGCAGGTATTAATTAGTGTGGGGGATAGCAGAGAGCATAATATGACTGTTCCTAAGGACAGGAGTTGTAACTTCTGTCTCCTTTTTCCCCTTGGGACCCTTATTCTATTGGGTATGTGTGTGTAAAATCCAATATAAATTCCAACTGGTGAAAATTTACCTATGCAATGAATGATTTTCTCTAGGCATGGTTTAACTGGTAACTATTAAACTTACTCAAAGCTGGGATTAGATGCTTGGCGTGAACCAAGTGCCTGTATTTTCATCTAAGCCTGAATTCTGTGAGTGTCACACAAGTACCAGCATTAAAGCATTGTTCCAGGAAGTGCCCATGCTAAGTCCCACTTGTGCAAAGTGAAGAAATAATTTTGTATTTGCTGTGTCTGGTCTCTTGTCTCTTTTAGTTCACAGGATGCATTACAGCCAAAAAGATAAGAATCAGATTTATTTTTAGCTGGCCTTAGCATTACAATTCAGGATCCTTTTAATGTTCAACTGTGTATTTTCCCTGTTCTTGCTTGATGAGTCTTACAAATGACTGAAATATGAGGAAAATCACAGTGGTTGGTGAAATTGTTGTAGAGAACTCCCTGTATCTGTTCTACAGCTTACTGTAGAACAGCTTACTCTCCATTCAGTAGTTAGCTAATCGCCCTCTAGACTAAAATAGTCTTCTGCCAGATCCTGGGAAAAGTTGTTTCCCCTTCCAATCCAGGATCTCCAACTGATTAATATATTCTCATGGCACTGCTGTTTGAAACATTAACTGGTAAACATCCCTTTTATCTGACAGTTTCAGTCCCTCAGCAAGGGCCTCCCTAACCATCACAATCTCTGCATAAGAATGCATTAATATGAAATACTATAGGCTCTGTACACTGGCAGCATGGGATACAACTGTTTCTGAACAGAAAAAAGAGATGAAATGAAAGCACAGTAAGGACATAAAATATTAATTTAAGGCTCAGCATGATACAAAGTGTTACAGGGTGACACTTTTTTTTCTTTCTTCTCTCTGTGGGCCAAATCAGATACACCACTGGTGAAAAGTACCGTTATCCAGCAACAATTAAAAAACCCCAACAAAACCAAAACAACAAAGATTCAAGGATAACTTGCTGCAAATAAATCTTGGACATGGGCCTAATGTGCATCTTGAGTTCTACTGAAAAAGAAGATGGGATGAAGTAGTTGACAATAATTTAGAGAACAACTGGAAAGTTAAAAAACATATTACAAAATCAAGAACAGTTTCTTGAGTTGCTCTTTCCCCTCATGCCAATAAGCTGTAACACTCACATTTTTACCAGGTTGTATGTGATACACAGGGGACATGTATTTCACATAATCAGGTTCTTCAGCTGGTTAGGCAATTCCAGATTTTAAAGAGTAATAGCCAATCATTAACTTCTGAAATGAAAGACCATTTGAACATATGTAATTCTTTTATATGAGGACCAGGCTGACAGTATGCTGGCAATGCAGACTTCCATTACAACTGAGATTGATTTCACTGCAAGTAAGATTTTTGCATACTTTTTTTATTTGCAAGTAAATTCCCAGTACTATTTCATACAGTACTTTAGTTTGTAACAGAGTTCTTAATCTTGAACTATGTATTATTTTGGGGAAAAGAAAGGACAAGGAGCCTTATTCAAAATTTTGATCAGGGAAGATAAAGGTCGTCTCTTAGAATTGTTTAGGTTGGACAAGGCCTTTAAGATCATCAAGTCCAACCATTGTTATTATAACCATAACAGTCTTAGATAAATTGGTACATACAAAAAAACATCAACATCATTGTATTTCTGCATGAATTTCAGCTACAGTTCAAAGGAAGAGACAGGCTCTATTCTCCTGGGTTTTCAATGATAAGAGGCATGCTGTAAGTGTACTGAGTTTACAGTATCATCTCTTGCTTCTGTTCCCATATAAATGGTGCGGTGCATTGTTCCACTGAATGTTCCACAAGCATATTGGTAAACATGTTGATTTGGATGTATCCTACCATCAACTAATCAGATGCACATTCTATCACCATTTCGTGATTGTTGTAGTTCTGCCTTTTCTGCAGTTTTCTGCAACTTTGTGCTTACTTTAAGAATAATGCATAAGTTAGGACAGACGAGGAGGTTTTAGGAAACAGACATATGCCTATTGCAACTAGTGTTTGAAGAAAATAAAAACCCTTATTTTCAAAACAAGTTAAAGTTGGGTATCTGAACAAAGAATAAATCATTGTCCTACACTGGATTTCTTCTTCACTAGGAACTGATATAGCCACAATCCCGTAGTTTTGTGGTTTATCTGTACCAGGGCAGTCCAGCTGGTGAGGCACTGTGGGTTCTGGAAAATGGGTAAAAATCTTGATGGCTCAGAAGTTACTGTAAATAGACAGACTTATTGTGTGAATATATTTTAACAGTGTAGTGATTTTAAAGGCCTGACTTGAGTAAACAGTGCAGTGAAGGCATACTCTTTGGTGACAATATTTACATTCCTTATGTTTATTATAATAGTTTGCACCTCTGAAGGCAAAAGCATGTGAATTTTTCCTACCACAGTCATTTGTGTTACTACAATGAATGGCAAAGTAGGCGTAAAACATGATTAAATCAAACCCAAAAAATCAGGCCCACGGAATTAATTTCCAAGAAACAATGCACAGGGCCAAATTGCAGTAGATTAATTCTCTGTGCTTCGAATGAACATAGCTGACTGTTTATAATATTTTCACTGTGATTTGATGTTACACATCTTATAGTAGGAGCATGGAGAATTTCCCATGCCTAGAGGTCGATAATCAGTCTTTCTTCAGTTCTTTGAAAATAACAAGGTTCATTCATGAGTGTTCTTTGTGGAGCTAACAAGGTTGGCTAACAAGTTAAGCTATTCCTGCTTTTAACAACTAGCTATAAGATTTTCTGCTTTTGAAAAAATTCATGTTGCTGTTTTACATGGTTTAGATATGTTATAGACCTATCCAGATGGAATGAAACTGCAAGGCTAGTTCATACCAGTTATGAACCAGGCTGGTAATGCCTATGACTCTTTAAGCTGGCTGACATTTCACTTTGTAAGATCCAGTTACTGTTAACTTTGTAAAGCTTTAATCATATGGAATGAAATTTCCCATGCTGAGTAATGAAATAATTCCTACTTTTTAAAGAATGCTGTTTGGATAATATGAAAAGAATCCTCAGCCACTTCTCAGAAATGCCCCTCTAGCCCAGTAGTTCCTTGAATTCAGTATGCAGTCAAAACTAAGTAAGCAAAAGAGGCAATGTTCTGTGGCAAACAATAGTGTACTGATAACTGTAGCTGCTAATGCACATTGCCTGTGTAACTGAGCCATCCTTTACCAAATGTTTGCTTCCTACGAAACAGGACAAGCTCACTCTGCTGTCAAGATGAAGCTCTGGAACTGTATCCAGACAAACTTGTTTGGCCAGTGCTTCTTTACTGGCCATTCCCCTCACAGAAGTTTATTGCAGAATGCATTGTAATCTGGAAGTTTGTAAAGGAGCACTGGCCCTCACTGAGCAGCAGTAGGGTAATGGCTGTTAATTTCCAGAGGGTGTTGGCGAGGGTGTTGTAGCAATGTCACACTGCAGGATGTGTGAAGAAAGGACGTTTGGGGTACTACTGACATAACATGGCATCATCCTACTAGTCAGCTGGTGTCTGATTTTTCTGAAGGCTGTGAAAACATCTTGTATCAAGTAGAAGAACAGGGGAGCTTAAAGGGAAGAAAGAAGCTTTATTCTTGTAGAGAAAATTAGTCCATTGCTTCGTCTCACATTAAGCTTAAATCTTACGGTTTGTCCCTTATTGTTTTCATTGTGATTACTGTTTATATAGTCCAAATCAAGAGAAAGGGAAACAGGGTAAGCCCTACATCTGATTTCTAATGGATTCTCATCCCACTGGTTGGCAATCCCTACCTTTGAGTAGGAGGCTGAGATTCATAGAAAGGGGCCTTAACATCAAAGACATGCCATTGACATCCTTAGGAAAATCTGCTAAAATTTGGGCAAATTATGAGACTTTGTAAAACAGCATTTTGTGCATGTTAGAGACATGTGAGAGTTTAATACTTAAAATATTCCATGCTTACTTAGCAGATAAATCTCTCACGTGCACGACCAGACTGCATAGTTGCCAGTCAGAAAGAAATAGTAGGATTGAGTCGGAAACAGCACTGCATCACTGCTGAAAAACTTTCCCTATAATTGCTTGTGCTGAGGTTGAACAGAAAACTGAAAGCACTTGCTAATCTTTCAGCGATCCTTTCTTCCCTTGCTGACGTCTAATCAGCATGAAGGAAAAAACCATCCAGTTTAAACAGAATTTCAACAAAAGACAGTGAAAAAGTGAAATTATCCTTCTTGAAAAAGGAGATGATGCAGGTCAAGATGTGAAGGGCAAGGTGGGTAAGGAGCTGGGAACCAGGAGTGGAGTCCAATGAAGATATTTAAGACAAGGATGGAGGAAACTGGAGTTCGTTTAATTGAAGGGGTGTTTGAGAGCCTGCTGGAAGTAATGGGGGAAGCTAGAATGAGTCATTCTGAAAACCTGAGTGCTTCAACACTAGAAGAAATATTTTTGTAAAAATATTTCCAGAGTCTGTTTTAATTCTATTTCAGATCTGAGTTAAGTCATGCCAGTTCATGCCCTATTTTAGACAACATTCAATACATATCTGGGTTGATGCAGCTATTTCTGGGCATAGGTTAGTCTTTAATTTCATGCCGAATTGGTGTTAAACCAGTCTGCTTTGTCCTCTATGTCTTTCTTCTTTTATTAGTAATCCAAATTAACTTGATAAACAGGAGTTCTCTATTAATGTAAACTCTGTGTAGCTGGCATGCACTGTACCATTTAAAGATGAAGAAAATTAGTCAGGTGAGTCATGTAATTTGCTTTAGGAAGGGCACAGTGAATCAGTGAATGAGCCAGAAATCTAAACTGAGGAATTTCTGACCTCCTGTTTTTTTTGGAAATCCCAACCCATGCTTCCTGCTATTTTTTCCTCTTACACTACCGAGATAAAAAGCCTACTTTTCTTGTTTAATTTGTGCAGTGCTCCTATCAGTGTTAACTGGTTATACTTAGGCACTGATGAGGCAATAGTCTTGACCTTACAAGAAATTCAGCTTGTTAGTTACTGTTGCTTAATCCTTCCTATCTGTAAGTTTGTTGTCTGTGTTGCTCAAAACCAAGCTGAGAATTGTCCTTTGCTTTGTTTACATGCTAGAGAAGGAAGAAAAAACCCCAGTTTGGTAGACAGAAAATTCTTCAAGTGAGCAAGAGAAAGACAGACTCATTGTTTGTATTCGTACTTGGATGTGTCATACTAAAAGAAATTCAGAATGGGGGTGGGAACTTAAGGAACAAGAGGCAACAATGAAAGGGTAGAGGATGAGAAGGCTAGACTTGCATATTAATGAGAGCTTGTCGGTAATTGGGAATTTCCTTTCATTACATTTTTCTTTTTGCTTTTTCCACCACTTACCGTTTGGTTGGGTTTTTTCTTCTTCTGCCTTATGTGTTATTTCATGTTTGTTCCATTCTGTGCAAGAGCAGTGTGAAGTTGGCTCCTATCCTGATTTCTGAGAAGTGCAGAAATAAGGATATGAGCCTGTGCTACTACACAGTGGGAAAAGCAGTGCTAAAAGGAACTGGTACAGAAATCAGGGCAAAATTTTCCAACATCCCTCTGCTGAAGGAAGACTTTTCAATCATTCTCAGAAGGATGAAATTCATGTTTACGGGACTGCTGCTAGGTAACTTCTTATTCTGCACAAAAGGAAAAGTTAATGTCTTCCTGTGTGAGTGGCATATCTCAAAGCTAGGTCAAAAGGAAAAAAACAAACATCTGTGGGTATCAGGTGACTGCTCCAAACTATATTATAGACAGGCAAAAATACCATTCCATAATTTGATACTTAATTCTTCTCTCCTGATGTTTGCACATAAGATCACCTAAATCTGCCGTTGTCCCTCCTTTCTGCATAGGTCACATCACCTGAACCTCCCAGCATCTGTCCCAGAGTGAATGAGCTCTATGGAAATCCCTGCAACAAAACAGACACTTGTTCCCGTATAGTGTTCAGAGAGAGACAGGCAGATACATTCTGGCTCAGTTCACCTTTATGTTGTACACTGATTTTGAAAATGCTGCCTTTTGCTGTTTAGTCTGTCTTCTCTCTTGGCTCATCATTTCCTTTAGAAAAAGACATCTGTTTAAATAGAGATGGAAAATTTCCCTGAAATGAGTGGATTCAAATAAACAGGCCAGATTCTTTCTTAACAAGCACATAAATAAAATTATTCTTGTAATTCTTTAAAAATTTCATTTACTATTTGTGTTCTCAGGGAGTTAGTCTCTTGAGTCTGAGAAATAGGGTGGGGGTTTGTTGATTTTTTTTTTTCATTTTCTGAAATATGTTTAGCCTCTACTGATCTTAGTTTACTCTCCAGTCAGTTAACTGCACATGGTAATCCTCTATACATACATAGAGAGTCTCAGTGATTTTTTTCACTTCTGCATGATCATCCTCTGAGTGACTCTTGGCAGGATAGGGGAGGAAGAAAACAACAAAACACTGAAAGAATACTGAAAAGTCACAAAATTTTACACTGAAAGTCCCAACATAAGTTTCCACTAGAACTGAACGAAATTGTGTGTGTAGTATACACCCACCTGGTCCTAACAATTCCTTTCTCTGTGTGCTGGCAGATTGTTCCCTTGCCCTGATTATGTTGCTGACATTATGCTCGTGAGGGAAATTCCTTCCTGACTCCTGATCTGGTGGATTTATAATCCTGTTGATGTAAGCAAAGCTCCCTGTACTTATCTAAGACCCAATTGTCCAATCAGTTCTACATATAAAACTCCTGTTAAAGTAAATAGAATGGCACACAAGTTGCTGAAAAGATGATCAGGACCCTGGTATGGTTTCTGCTCTAGAACCATAGCTACAAGATAACTCTAATGCAGCACTGCCCTGACAAAGGAAAAAACAAGTCTCACTGTTTTCTCCATCATCAGCTGCTTGTCTCTGTCATTCTCTACACGGGAACAAGTATTCATGCAGGCCCACAATTTAACCAGTGAAGTTAAAATAAGCCTGGAAACAATGAGAAAATGCATAATCCGCTTTTTTAACTTTCAGCTATTATTAATTTTCATGCACCTAAACTTTCTCGGCAGAAAGCCTTCAAAATTTCAATAAAGCCTTCCATTACCTAACCTATCCCACTGAACTAAAAAACTACAGTAAGGTAGAAATGTAACCTGCCAGTGGTAGCAGTTTATACTGGAAATGGTTTTTTCCTGTGTACTTTTATGATGGAGGATGAGACACAGAAAATGTTTTGATTTAGAAATGCAGCTGGGATGCCTTATGAGAGCTGCAGTTTAGAAACTTCATGGTCCTATTGTTTTCTGTTCACCAGGCTCAGTAGTCAGACAAAAAAGCATTATACAGTGTAGTGCCTCCTTTTTGGTTTGTCTGGCTTTATCTTTCTGTGGCTCTCCCCTTCCTAAGCTGAACTAACCAGACCTAGGGATTCAATTTTCTCTCTAGATGAAATCTCAATGATCCAATTACTTAAGGCCAGCAATTACTGCTAGTTCCCTTCACTCTCATAATGCCTTGAACTGCAGCTGCTTTTAGGATCTTCATCCTTATGGATTCTTTGTGTTGCCCTTCAGGGAGGCAGTTCTGCCTCAAATTTTAATGACCATCCCCTGTTATCTTTCAGTTACTATGCCTTGGAATTCCAGTCCAATGTGAAGATAAGCCAGACAAGCCTCAGACTTAGACTGGAGCTTTGGATATTAACCAGATCATAGTTGGCCCCAGGGATTAGGTAGAGATGGCACAAAATTTCAGCCAAAACACTGCCAAGCATTGAGCCATGCTGTGCACAGTAAGTAAGAAGGGACAGTGTTCAGGGGGTCATTACCATGCCAAATCTGAGCAGGGTCTGATACCACGGGCAACAAGATGCCGTTGGCAGGAAAAAAACAATTGCCAAGAGTTGTCTGTCATGATATTCAAACAACTCAGTGAGAATCAGAATTAAGGAAATCTAATTTTCCTGGATTTGGCCATGAAATTAATTGGTTCTGGCATCTCACCCCACACAGGTTTCGGGACAAGCTAAAGCTCATCTCACCCCAGCTGCTGCCGTGGAGAGAACATCTCCTCTGCCCCTTGCCACAGCTCCCAACGTGGCACAGCAACAGGACGGATCGCTCCGCTGCTCCGACCACGACTCAAAACTTGGCAANGCGCGCGGCGCGGGGCGATGAACTCGCGCAAAGGTACCGCGCTGTGCCGGGCGGGCGGGAGCGGGGGGGTGCTGCGCGGCCGCCGCTCACACCGGCTCCCGTCTGTTCTCTTCTCCCGGTAGTGCTGGCCCTGCAGGCCCGCAGGCGGCGGCCCAAGCAGTCCGCGGCGGCCGGCAGGAGGGACAAGCACCTGGCGCCCCACAAAAAGTGAGTATGGGGACCCCCGACCCGCCGGGACGGAGCCTCCCCCCGCGACCCCTCCGTCTGTGCGTCCCTCTCGCTTCGCTCCCGGCGCCCCGCAACGCCCCTGCAGGCGCTCCCGGCTGCCCGGTCCCGCCGCCCGCGGGACACACGGCGGCTCCCTCGGCAGGGCACAGCCCCCGCCCGGGCCCGAACCTCCCACGGGGGATGTCGCCACGGCCGCTCGGGGACCGTCTCCAGCCCGGGGTATCCTTCGGGCAGGGCTGCTCGGTGCCCCGTGAGAACCCGCGCCAGGCACTCCGGCCCTGAGAACCCCTGGTTTGTCGGGGATCTGCCCAGCCCATGTGTTCCTCTTGAGTCTCTGTCCAGTTGTCTCATCTCTGTGGTCTCCTTCCCCAGTGCTTCCTGTTACGAGTTTTCTTTCTGCAGCATTGTCCCATCTATAGGCAGTCCTTTTCTCATCCTCCTCGGTACCATCAGGCTATTTCCACTTTCCAGATGTGTCTAATCGTCAGTGATGCTGATATCCATATCTCTTTGGTTTGTTTTAAGTCTCTGTTAACCTTACAGAGAAGGACAGAAGTCGCTCTCTGTTTTCCCCTCCTTGTCTTCTGCTAGCTCTTCATGTTCTTGTCACTGTCAGTTGATCTTTTCTCATTCTCATGATACTTGTTTTCACTGAACCCCACAGGAACATTCTTCTATCTCTACAGTGTTCACACTTTGCTCTTTCCTAAGACAGTGTGGCTTTGGACTATTTTATTTTTTCTCCTTGAAGGATTACATGCTTCTGTCACTACCTTTCACCGTGTTTTGTTCAGTGGGACTTTATTGGTGACTCATTAAGTTGGCAATAACTTCTTGTCTTTGTTTTTGTTGCTTGGGGATCCACTCCACCTGCTTTGTTCTGACAGTGAAATATGTCCTGAAGTCACTCATTCCCTTCTCCTCCTAGTTGGTCAGTCTTAGAACTGGAAAGCAGTGTATGGTGGATGGATGGATATATATGTGGTGGGGAGAGATGTGGCTATGTGCTATGGCCAATGATTCAAGGGGAAAGGTCTTTTTCTTTATGACTAATACTGGAAGTAACAATAATATATCTCTGACCATCAAATGTTCGGTTTGGGGTTTTTTTCTAGTTCCAATGAGTGGGTGCTTTTTTCCCCTTTTAGAGGGGTAAAAATAACATAGGATGAGGTGCTGGTGTAGCAGTGATCAGTCTTCAACAGCAAACTTTTGTTCACATCCTGTTCCACCAGTGCTATTTCCTCCAGCATTGTGTAAAAGCTGTATTATGCTTTCAGTTGTTTGAATTTGGAGTTACTTCTGTGGAAAAAAATGTTATGTGCAAGATATGCAGTAATTGATTCCCTTGTTGCCAGAAACCTTTTGGAAATTCAGTTTGTAGTGTTACATAGATTTGTTTTTTGCCAGTATGAAAATGGAAATAGGTTAAATTTCATCATAGCTCTAGGTTCAGAGTTATTTTTGAAGTTTTCAGTTAAGTCTTAACCACAAGGTTGTTAATCAACTTCTATTCTTAGGTGATAGAACATTTAATACACTTCTTAGTGGAGCTGCTTTGGGATGTTTTGCTGGATGAGTTTGTTAAAAGTTTGCTTTCACAGACACTTAATAAGTACAGAACTGGTAGTCTTTGTTTTTGCTGAAGAAACTGGCTACTGTTAAGTCGGGGTGCACAGTCAGGAGCTGGCCATTTGCCTTACTGAGTTGGCATTTCTAGATGCAGTGCTCCAATCTGATCAGTTGCCTCATGAAACAAGTGGTTTTGCTGTAGTTGACAAGAGCCATCTTGTCAACTATTCTGCTACCTATGTTTTCCCTTCAAACCATTTTTATGCTCAGGAGACCTACTCTGTTTTATGCTTCTATATGAAAGCAAAACTCCTTTCAAGTTTTTAAGTCTTTGTACAAATGGTTGAGGCCCCCAAAGTAAAGCCAGCATCAGACATTTTTTCAGTATCTCTTTTGTCCTGTTTCTAGCCTTGAATTCAACTGCTGCAGTATATGCTAGTGTTTTAGAGGCATACGGTAACTGTGATGCACATCAAATGCACAGTATCTGGAAATGAAAATATTGGTTTGAAGGGTGGAGATTCTATGCCATAACTTCCTTGCAGTGAACTTGTTCACTGCATGAAAATTGTTACTTAGTTTTGAATCTAAAGCAGGTTTTTTAGTTGGGTTTTTTTTTCTTTTCTTTTTTCTTAACTGTGGTTCTTAGGAACACTTTTCTCTGCCAGGTCATAGCTTTAAGGAGTAACTTCCATTGTTGCTGGTTAACAGTGTGCTTCGAAGGGAACTGCAGGATTCCTCCTGTAAAACTGGCTAGGAGAGTTACATCGTTTTGTTGCTTACTTGCAGGCTTTTGTTTGAAGAGTATTAAGATGATGACACAAGAAGAAAAAATTGCAGTACTCAGAACAGCTTTTTTGTCTGTTATGACTTTATTGGCCAAAGAAGGTTGTGCGATTGGTCCTCAGTAGCTGCTCAGTGTTGACCCCCTAAGTCTGTGATGAGAACTGGTGGAGGTGAATCCATATTTTTTTTGCAATAGGGTGGAAAAAATAGAAAATAGAAGCTAAGTGTCTCATATTCTGAAGAGAAAGCATTTGATATGGCCTTACTTTGGAATCAAACATCCAGGCTACTGAAACAGAATATCTCACTGTATTAAGTTAGCACTTGATTTTGGTTGTAATATATGGACTTGCATGCGGTGTGTGCAAACTACTTAGATATTTTTTTAGCTGGATGTAAGAGTAATCAAAATTGTTAATTTGGGTCCTCTGCAGTTTATTTCTTCTTGAAGTGGAGGTCTGCATTGGGAGATGTCTGTGAAATAGTGATTTTGACAGATGCCTGAGTCTGTTCAGAGATAAACTTGCTTACAGCCGGAAAGCCTGTTTACTGTCCTTCACTTGGTGCTAACCAATGGCTTCAGGTATGTTACCTTTTGCATTCAGCAGAATGATAGGCTCTTTGTGTTCAGACTAGTGCTGGCTTCAGCTGGGGACATTTTGGATTTTTTTTTGCTTCGCTTTATTTCTAAGTGAATAGGACAGAAACCACTTAGAGTTGTCCTCTTTAGCACATCAACTGTACATTCTTAACCAAAGTTAAAGCGTTTTTTAAGTAAAAAAGAGTCCAGATGGTGGTGTGTGAACCTATGGAGAGGGGATTATGTATGCTGCATATTTTGATACAAATGTGTAAATAATACGAAGACTAATTTTGGTTTTGGTTTTAAGCAGCACTTTAGAACAGGTGATATAGACCATGTGATACTACTTTGTAGTGCTGCAGTATATCCATGTTTGTTAACATGTGAAGTGCCAGATTTCTGTACTGTGAACTTCCAGATGTCTAATTTCTTGAACCCACAAGTATTGTACAGCTATCAAGGTTTAGGATATATAACATTATTATGGAATCTTAAATGTGTAGAAGTCATTCACTGCTTTTGTTTGTTAGTGTTCCTCTACCACAGTGTTTTTCAGCCTCTTTCAGTAAGTTTCTTTTCTTAGAAGCAGCATCTGTTAGGTAGGTCCTGTTCCCATGAGTATTGACTATTCTGGGCACTGACCAAAGGCTACAGATGTAGCTTTTTTTTTTTTTTAGGCCTTTCTATATGAGAATGACCATAAACTCTCACACTCTGCAGTGGTCTTGTATCTGTCCCTCAAGTGTAATGTTTCTGAAGTTGTTGGGTGGTTTTTTTCTTCTTCTTGTTGGGATGATTTACTGAAGAATGTCAGAGAAGTTAATGTTAAATTTTTAAAAGCTTTTAAAGAGGAGGATTAGGGAAGATTTGGAAGGATAGAACCCAAAGGTATGCCAATACCTAATGAAAGCAAATGAGGTGACCTCACTTATCTACAGAAGAAAGGGACAGGACTGATAAAAATGAAAATGTAACTATGTAGCAGTTGTATTCATAATTGATCCCTTCCCTTTTAGTAGTAATTGCTTTTGTTGTGATTCTACCAGATTGTTGTCTTTGCAATCTAACCTATAGTTTTAAAATCAATAACTAATTCTGTTCTAATTGCCTGTGGGGACTTTGGGAATGAGCAGTGTTCTACTAGGCTGTTTGAAAAATAATTTTTAATTAATATTTGAAGAAATAAAAAATTGTCTCTCTACCTGTGGTTACAGTTCCCAGTTTTTGTATCTTTAAAGTAGTTTGTCTCATCCTTCATGTATTTGAAGTGATAGCCCTCACTTCCCAGTTTTCCTAGCAATACTATTTTTTCCCCCCTTCTTTACAGCCTTTGTCCTTGTTTTCTCATTTTTCATTTTTAATCTGTTAGCAGTTACAGCACTTGCTAAGTGTGAGAGGGATGAGCCTGTCTGAAGTTAGCAGAGCTTGGATAGCAGTCTTCTTGTGTCTACTTTCTACCCCAGTAATACACCTTTAGGTATGAACTCTGCTTTTGAAAACTGTTGTGTTTGGATGGATCTCCGATAATGTGCAGAAGGTATGTAGAGAAGCGGCTGGAAAAATAAGCCTAATATAATAAACCACATATTACAGAACAGAATTGCAGCAGTCTGCATCTGAACCGAAGGTAACCATAGAAGAAGTTTTTGTATTTAAAGGAAGATATTCTGAACAAGGTTTTTGCCTGAAAAAGCTGGTCTAAGTTTAAAAGTGTACCTCTGTAAAGGTACTAATTTTTTGCATTTCATGTGTACTGTTTTTATTTTAGGTTATGCATTGGGAAATCCTATGATTTAAATAGTGTGCATGTCTAAGTAACTCACATATTCTGGTTTTGTCCAGCAAAGCAGCTGGCAGACTTTTGACTTTCGTATCAATGTCCTGCATAATGAAGTAATGTTCCGCTAAGGAAGTCTCTTTGAGTGTTAATGCTAAAGGAATCTTATCCTGGGCTTCTTGGTTAAAGGCAAACCACTGAACAGACCCTGGTGAAATAATGCTTCTTGACAGTATTGGTGCCTCACTGTTTTTCCTCAACAGAAGTTAGTCAATTAAAAGTCGATAATTTGAATATAGGAGGTTAAAAGAATCAAGGGCTTCAGTTGCCCTGAGCTATTGTCAATGCTTTAGTTTGCAGTTTTCTAAAATGCAAGGGAGTATTCCATAGTTAGAGGTCAATTATATTTTCCTATCCCTGAGGAAAAAAATTTTTATCTGTACTGTTCTTGTTGCAGTGATAAAGGTCAGAGCTGTCTAGCTGCAGCATATGTACCTTAAATTCTGATGTTAAAATCAGTTGTTTATTATTTTTCAAACTGTCTTAAAATTGTATTGGTTTCATATTCATGTTTCTAAAGAAAGCTCTCTTGGGATGTATTTCTTCCCTTTGCTTTCCTCTGCTTTTTCTAGTTTCATGTTTCACCCCATTAATTTCTCTGTGTAATAATTATGTTTGTCTCCTGCTTGTTACCCTCCTGTTGTTGCTCACCTGTATGAGATGTTATTCCTTCATCACAGACTGGGACATAGATGTTTGTACAGAATCGTTACAGAAGAGGTTCTTAGGTAGCTGCTTGGAGCCTGGAGATGGGTGTGATGGCAGTGCTATTTCTGTGACTAGGTGATTGAAAGGTTGGTATGAGGTGAGCAAATGCATGATTGAGGGGTATCTTCAAGAGAGAAGGTACAGTCAATAGAGAGGGTGACTCCTCCCTCTTCTAGAGTGGTCAGGAAAGAAGCAATTCCATATTCCTTTCTTTGACTGGGATTCATGCTGCTGCCAGGTGGGCAGTTACACAGGCTGAGCCTGCTCTGTGTGCATTAAGGCAGCTGGTTTTATTCCTTTCTCCTGCCAGAGTGGTCGCTTAGCACCTTTGGAATTTGAGGTCATCATGTGCCCTGTAGTAATAAAACCATGGGACACTGAATCCTAGGAAAAGAAAGCTTAAGTTATTAAGATCCAAGTAGAAAGTAATTAAAGGAATGCCAGTTAAGTGCAGCTGAGACTTGAGTTAAGTAAGGTATTTGACTAAAAATGTAATAAATAAAGCCAACTCTTTTTTTAATGGCTAATGTTTGAAAACTTATGTTTTAAAATAAATAGTGCTTCTTTATAAATTGTGGTTTACATTTATGGTCGTTACATAGTTCACATCTTACTTTTTCAAAAAAGATTATATAGAACTAAAAACTGCTCAAAGAAGGAGTTAGTAAAGGTGATTGAGGATATTGGGCAGCTTAATTTATGACTAGTACTTTTCAGGTATGTAAAGCTGGTTAAGGAATGTTTTGATATGTCTCAGAAATCATTACATGTATAGAAGGGGAAGAAGAAATAACTTGCCTTTATTCATTACAAAACAGTGGTATCCAAAGAATTACTTTAGTGGAAAAAATACACAACCCACCTTCTTTTTGTGCAGTACAAAAAGCAGAATGTGGCTTTGCAATGTGTTGTAAAGTCCAAGTTACAGGTGGGTTTAAGAAGGGTAAGACTGGTAACTAGAACCACCAGTGGTTTTTAAAAATGCTGTTGTCAATGCAGTGTGATTTTTTCCAAGCCCCTGTTTGCTGAAGCCCTGTCAGGTAAATTTGTCCTAATACAGAGTGATCCACTTGTATACTCACCTCTAAGCATATGTTCCTGGCACCCACTGGTATAATACTGGCCTAGGTACTTGTTTGACCTAAATTAGTGTGGCAACCCTTAGATTTTCCAGGCCACCTCTGTGGATGAGTTGCAGCATCTGACAGCATGCACAAGCCTGACACAGTCTGTGAGCCTAGATCCTGGCAGGGTGATCTAATGTGTGGCACTTCTGTACCTGGCTCAAGAAGGAGCTGTGAAACTGGAGTTAGCTACTAAATCTGAGTGTACAGTCAATCAGTTGAGGTGTGTTTGAGAAGAACTTTCATGCCCAAAACCTATGATAATGGTAACGGAAGGCTTTCCAGGGAGTGAAAAATACTGAAGAAATGGGTATGCTTGAAATGCTACTTTCCTGTAGGCTTTGATGCCATCTGCAGGCCTGAGTTTGATGCCAAAATGAGCCTGGGATTGCTTTGAAGTTATGCATCTAAGAATTCAGATTATATCATCAGAAGCTGTGAAAAAGTAGCTTTATTTTAAGGTTTCAGTTCTCATGCTTATGTAATAGCTCAGTAGTTTGTTCACCTGTGAAGCAAGAGTTAAGATGCCTGAGGAATTTCAAACTTCTTATTTCAACCTGCTGTGTGCAAGTGTCAATCACAAGATTATAGGCTGTGCTAGGCTTTGGTGTGTAAGGGATGGCCAGTAGCTTTACCACCCCTCTGCAGAATAATCAGGAGCAACAAACTGATGGAGTTGGAAGGCGAGTGATGAAAAGGGAAGCCTTGCTATCAAGTTTCACTAATAAACAGGTATCAGCATGCTGCTTGACTGCTGCCAGGTAGCTCTGACTTACAAAACAAACACACGGTGATTTGGTTAGAATGAGGCTGTATGGGTCATTAAATGATTTTTCTTTTTAGCACAGCGGTCATAATTCAGGATTTTTATGAAAGAGGGGGCCCTGAGGAGATCAGAGGCCTAAGCTTGCTTTCAAGTTCCCTTTCCTGGAGGAGAAGGCACAGTATGACAGATCCCTTTTGTCAGAATCTATTCCCAGCTGAATGCTGTAAAGTGTCAGGGAAACCTGGATACAACCAGGAGCTTCATGATACTAGTATGAGTTCTGCCTCAAAAGAATAAAAATCATCTTCGTGGATAATAGAATCTGAAAAAGCATTTTACTTTTTTTAAGGTAGCCTGTTGCTTGGGGTGACCTGTTTTGTATATTAGTAACAAGGCGTCTCAGCACATGTTGGTGTCCAAGTTCACAATGCTGGTCCCTAGACATCTAATCAAATTCCACTCAAATGCTTAGAGCATTGCCTCTGTTTTTAATGTTAATTAGAGATTCCCAGAAATGTTTGCTATATAGCAACTTTTAAGTTAGATTGTGTCAACAGTGTTGAGAAGATGACACACAGTGATTCTGGTATTTGCTGCCACACTGTGCATTTCATAGAGACACTCTTTAATCAGGAATGAACAGTTCTGGGAACTGGGAGCTTTGTGATGAACTCGGCAATGCTGCTGTGGGCAGACAGAATTTGGACACACCAGCCAGTCAAGGCTCTTGAAGCTGGATGTGAAAGCACAATATGTGAATCTCAAGTGGACTCAAAATGTGAAATAGAGCTATAAAAAACTATGCTGAAGCTGCCAACATATTTTAGATCACCAGATACCTGTTACATAACTGCTTTGGTGTTTAGTATAGATCAGTTACTTTTAAGTGTGGTGTTCTCACTGCTAATCCAGGTTGTTTAGTAAATCCAGTAGTTAAAAACAAGGTAGAAACTATTTATTTCAGTAGACAATACCTACTTTTCTTCAGCTGTCTAAAACAAGTGTTATTGAGAATTGATTAGTTTATCTAAAAATGTTGCAATGAAGTTTGACAAATTTTTGACATATTGTGTAAGAAACATGGTTCAGGAAATTATTTATCTTGTTCCTAGAATTGGAAAGTAGTATATTTGTATTCTCTAGTGTTTATTTCTGAAGCCAGAAAAAGTTTTGTGTAATGAGAGTATTTGTCTTGGGAATAAAGATGTTGCTCTTTTAAAATGACCATTTTCATCTAATTTTTTGTTTCCAGAATGACTCTCAGTAGCTTGTGTCCCATAGGGTGCCATATCTTGTCCTAATTGTAGCATTATGAAAACTTGAGATTAAGTAGATCAGACTCCTCCTCTTCCACTTGTACCTTCTCTGCAGTAGCTGCTTATCTTAATCCTTCCCTTGTGCTTTGCCATACCAGTGAATATAGAGAATTTTTAGTAGCTGCAACTAAAAGGAGCATTAAAATAAACCACAGCTGAATACATATATTGAAACAAAACCACAGATGTATTTTGAAAGTTTTGCTGTTTTCATTATAGTTTTTTCTATGCATCGGTGTCTGGGTTCACTGCATGTATCAGTGTCAGGTGAGCAGAATTCATGTGGTAGTTAAAATTCTAGGACTCTCTGGATGGCTTTGTCTGATATTCTGCCTTTGCTAACTTGGGGTCTATATGTGTAAAAAGGAATAATTCACTCTTCTAATTGTGCTGCAGTCTAAATCAAACATTTTAACATACTTGCATTGTTATGCTGTCTTCTTTCCCACATAAAAACAATCAACATTTTTGATAAGTACATCAAGCAATAAAGCAACTTTACAAATAAAACTATGAAACTGTAAAAGAAGGTCCTCTTATGATGGTTTTAACACCAGAAAGTTAAGTGTCAGGAAATAATTATCTTTTCAGTTTATTTGTGAGATGCATAGATTGCTAAAAATCACTTTATGTGATTTCTTCAATAAGTGAGAATTTTTATGGAGAACATACATTTAAGTAGAAGAATGTGACTGAGTTTTTAAATCAGAAAGTGACATTATATATATGTTGACAGTGTCTCTCTTAAATTTTAACAGTATGTGTTTAATTATGGCAAAAATGAAAATAATGCAAGACTTAGCAAAAAAAAAAAAAAAAACCAGACCACATGGGACCTCTGAGAGGTGTTTCTTAGCATCAGGCAAAGTGCTTAGAGTTGTTTCTTAGATGGGCAAAGTGCAGAGAACACGCTTGTCTTGTTAGTTCATTCAGAGTGTTTTTAAGACACAGTGATGTTAATATACAAGGGCAATGGAACTGAATGTGTGCTAGCTTCTTCCTAATTACAGTTCACAGCCTGAGGTATTAAGTTGAATTGAAACTGTTCATGGTTTAAATTACTATGTGTAACTCTGAACTGTGGTGCACCAGACTCTGGCATGTTTGATTTAGCAATGATTGTTGCAAAGTAGCAATCTCCAGCAAGAAGAATCATAATTCTCAGAGTCTGCTTTTCAAACTTTTTCTTAGATTTTGTTCTGTAGTGTATTTCAATTTTGATGCTGTGAAATTTACATTGGTAGTAAAGGAGCTGGTTTGAAATAATACTGCAGAGTTAAGAAAAGGATTTTATTGCTTTTCAGTGCCTGTGTCTTTAACCAATTTTTCTTCTCCACAGTTTATGCCAATTCTGCCAGTATTTTATTTTTGAGAAAATATATGTTGTCCTTCATATTTCACAGTTTATTTGCATTGGTATAGGTAATAAGTAATAGTTATGTATGTGTATGTACATAAAATACTGCCTTTACGTAAGAAACTTAATTTGGGAGTCTTTAAATGTCATTTAAACTCGGTAGATAAAGTCCCTTAGCAGTCTACAGAGGTAATAGTCTCATAGCAGGGATGAAAGGTGTAATCTCTTAGTGTTCCAGGGGAGGCTAAAAACCACTAAGTAGAAAAATTGGTCTCCTCTCACTTTTTTGCCTAGTATAATCACCTTTCTTCTTGGGTTTGCTTGTGGTGTTCCCATCAATGTATGATGATGTTATAAACAAGTGAAATAAAGAGGAGCAATCTGCTTTGTTTTTAAGATGATATCATTTCCTTCAAACGGAATTATTACAGATGATGTGGAAATAAAACCTAATCAGGAATTAAAAGCATATTCAGCCCATTTCACAGCATAGAATTTAATTTTGGCTTTTATCAGCAGCAGTGGAAAGCAGCAGAGCTGAGATCTGCTGCCAGTAAATAGAATATATGTAGAACATGAAAATGAAAAGTCAGTGAGCATGTAGTGACGTTGCCTTTTCTTAGCAGATCCACATGAATATAAATGGAGGCTGTTTGGAGAAAGCAAAGAGAAGACAGGGCAGAGCCAGAGTCAGGGGACTATTACTTTAGCAGGAGATGATAAGACTGATGTACAATGTAGGGTGTCACTGATGGGGAAGGAATGTGCATGTGCTCCAGTTAATGTGAGCAGGCACCCAAAATGTTCTAATAATTCTGGGAAAATTGGAAATGGAGACTTGGTGAGGTGAAGAGAGTATGCCTATGTGTTTGTATGTATAAATAAAATGGCTTGCTACATCCCCTCCTACTAATACATTGTCCTATTTAGAAGAAGATACATTAATTCTGAACTCACTCTTCTCTTTATGGAGGCTGGAAAGGAGGAATCCAGTGACTATTCCAGTTGGATCCTTTCTCATGCTGAAGTTCTTCCCTGCTTGTCTCCCATGTTTGCAGCATGATCTGCACTCACCAGCTGCTGAGGTATTCTATTAATGCAGCTTGGACCTGCGTGTCTCTGCAGGTTAAATAGCAGCTAATGGATCCATCTGTATCTGCCCTTCCAAATCTTGGAGTCTCTCCTCACTGCTTTGTTGCACACAGGTTTCAGAGAGGTTGCTATAAAGTCTTAAAGGGCCAATCAAATAATCACTGAGAGCTGAGTTACAGTGATATCAGGATTTATTTCCAGTTGTTTACAGATAAAATGATGTATACCCGAACTTTGTAGTACCTGCTCTTTCTCCAGTGCTATGCCTACCCTCCTGGGGTGGATGCTTTCATTTGGGAGAAGGGAGGGATATGGCCAGTCATCAGCCTCCTGGTCCAGCTGAGAAGTCTGTGAGATTGATGTTGGTACCTTTTTACTCCTTATTCTGAAATCCACTTGTAAAATTTTTGTGTGATTCTACAGGTTGTTTCTGTGCTGCCTTGTAAATCCATGTTACAATATATGTGAAGCCATCCAGATTTACTATATAGTGGTGTATTTTACATCAGTTTGATGCGTGTTCTTTGTTTCTTCTGTGAGTGGTTTTGCCCAGCCCCCAGGTTGCAGTTCTGCAGACAGCAGCTGACCACTGTTGAGGTGTTTGTAGCCCCAGGTCTCTGTATCATCCTGTCACTTTCTAGTCCTCTGTGGTGGGTCCATGTCTTGAAACCTTGATACTGCATTTTATTCCAGCATCTTAAGTAGTTATTTACACAGAATAATTATTATTGCTGTATTATGTGTAACAATGGCTGCTACACTGCACAACTGTACAAGGTGAAGCAACAGCTGCAACAATGTAGGTAATAGTCCTTTGATCAGTGGGCTGTTGTTGTTCAATGCTGAAACAAATCTCCAGGCAGGCTAAATCTTCAGACAGAGAGTGGTAAGTCCCAAGGCTCACCTTAACACAAAGCCTGTGGCCCATTACAAAGAATGGCAGCGGTGTTTTTTATTGGCTCCATGGTGTGGCTTAGTGTGAACTGATGTGAGCAGTGCTCACTGTTCTCTGTTCAGGTAGCCTGGATGCAAATATGCTGAATACATAAAATTGTTGTTCTGAACTTGCAGCTGCTCAGGTGATTTCAAAGCTGGCAAGAGGCAGTTAAGAAGTGACAAGGCGTAAATTTAGCCTTGATCTGGTGATGGCTGAGTGAAGTGGCATTCTGGGCCTTTTTGCAGGAAGATGGATGATGTAGGAATTCAAAAGATGGTGCTTAAATCAGCACATCTGAGAAGGTATTTGCAGAAAGTAGAAACAGAAATTTTATGAGAGGAAGGGAAGACCTGTGAAGATAGTACTTCAGCAAGATCCAATCTTGAAATATTGGTGGTTTGCAGAGTAGCTTTTGGTTTTATTTACATTTAATGTGTAGTTACTCAGCACCTCATTAGGAAGCTGTTATTTCTTCTCACAATAATACGTTCATACCTGCAGTCATGAAAGAAACTAGGGGCTTTGAGGTATAAGAGGACAAAGCTATGTGGCATTGTGTATTGAGCAAACATTTTAGCTAAATACTGAAAGGGCTTGAATGCATTTTCAAGGTATTATCTTCCTTCACTATAGAAATACTTAGTGTTCTAAAGTAGATCAGAAACATGGCAACAAATAATGGAGAGATCTTTTAGATCTCTTTAGAAATTCTAGTAGAATTTCTAGTATTTAGAAATACTCTTTAGAGTATTTCAGAGAATGATATTATAAGCAAAAGACCTGATCTATGTATCTCCTCAAGGTTAAGGCAAAAAATACTTCTTTTTTTCTTTCCTGATTATGACATCAGTATCATTTTTATATAAAATGTGTAAAAAAAAAAAAGTGGAGTAATAACCAGTCTTTCTCTCAATGTGTATGTGAATATATATATTTGTGGGCTCTACTATAATAATACCATTGGCCTTCTTGGCCACCTGAGTGTGCACTGGTTCATGTTCAGTGCTGTAAACCAGCACTCCCAGGTCCTTTTCCACTGGGCTGCTTTCCAGGCTCTGCCTGTGACCAAAGTGTAAGACCTGGCATTGGTCTTGTTGAACGTCATGCTGTAAAAAAAGCTTGGATGGATAGACACACAAAAATTAGGTTGGTTTTTTAAGCAGCAAGGTAAAAATAAAGTCTTTGTCCATTAGAAATAGGGCCGTAGAGGCAGAAAGGATGAAAATTTCAGTCTTGTCAATCAGCTTTTACTAATGCTGCATAATAAGCACCAGTGTTTCCAAGAGTTGCTGAAGATGTCTGTAGTCTGAACAGACAGCAGGCTTATCTGTACCTGTAGGACTATTTTGTGTGTATGTTTGTTTGGATCAGAATGAGCCTGTGTGTGCCTGGCTGGCCAAGAAGACCAGTGGCATCCTGGCTTGTACCAGCAACAGTGTGGCCAGCAGGACCAGGCAGTGATTGTCCCCCTGTACTTGGCACTGGTGAGGGCACACCTCGAATCCTGTTGGTTTTGTGCCCCTTACTACAAGAAGGACATTGAGGTGCTGCAGTGAGTTCAGAGAAGGGCAACAGAGCTGGGGAAGGGTCTGGAGCACGAGTCTGATGAGGAGCAGCTGAGGGAGCTGGGGGAGTTCAGCCTGGAGAAAAGGAGGCTCAGGGGTGGCCTTATCACTCTCTGCAGCTGCCTGACAGGAGGCTGTAGCCAGGTGGGTGTTGGCTTCTCCCAGGGAATAAGTGACAGGACCAGAGGAAATGGCCTCAAGTTCCACCAGGGGAGGTTTAGGTTGGGTTTTAGGAGAAATGCCTTCACTGAAGGGGTGGTCAGATTGCCAAAGGAAAGGGCTGCCCAGTGAAAGAATGGAATCACCATCTGTGGAAGCATTCAAAAGGCATGTGGATGTGGCACTTAGTGACATGGTTTAGTGGTGAACGTGGTGATGCTGGGTTATTGGTTCCAACTGATGATCTGAAAGGTCTTTCCCAACCTAAACAATTCTATTATTATATGAAATAGCAGTGGAAAAGCTGCATAATTACTAAGGACTTCTTGTCTAGTTTTTAGTTTCTTTTATAACTAAGATGCACTTGCCAGCAGAAGTGTTTTGAAAGTTTGTTTCCCTTATATTAGGACTTGTTCTGCATTTTATTTTCTCTGTTTAGGGTACTCACATCACCTTGATGTGAAATATACAACATGAGATCTGCAGTAAGCTGAATACCAGAGAGATGGGAAATATGTTCCTCTTCTCTATTTTGTATTCAAGAAATTTAAAAAAAGTAATCTTTATAAATAATTTCAGAGGAGAAGTACCACTACAAAAATCTATGTGTTTGGAGAGTTTTTCATTATTACATTGAATGTAATAATATGCATTATGACATAACAAACCGTATGATTTTATGATGCTGTTTTATTCTGCCCATAGAAATAATTTTATTATAAGGAGTGTGTACTACTTTAGGCTTAGTTCTATAAGTAGTCCTTGGGGATTTCCTTTGATTTGGGTGGAAAGCACTATCAGATTTTTCTATACTGGTGAAAAACCATATCTGATGGGTTTTGGGAAACTTACTGTAGATGTTGATGTTCTTCTGCTGGCTTTTATGATTATTTAAGATTGTTGAAACAAGCCACTAGGTGGCAATATCAATTAAAAAATTTGCACGACATGCAATTCAAATTTTCATCTAAAGTGGGGCACTAAGGAGTAGGTTTGATTAAAGTGAAAACATTACAATTTGTTGTATGCAAAATTTTATTGATGTAGAGAGGAAGTGTTCTGCCAGAACATTTGATATGAGTGATTGGTGACTGAGGACACCTGGGTGTATTTGCTTGGATAGAGAGGAAATGTGGTTTCCCCTTTTTGTATGTCTGCAATATTTGTTAAACATTTGCAAAGGTGAACTATTATCATATTACTTCTTGATGAAACTTCTTTTAACCTACCAGTTAGACTCAGTTGGGTCATATTTGTTACTTGAGAAACAAATCCTCACTGGTGTGAACATGATACATTTAAAACTAGTTAATTTGAAGTCATTATGAATTTACTTATGGTGAATTATGGTGAATGAAATGATGAAATATTTGTCTGTTACAAATAGACACTTACTAATGGATGTGCTGATTGTATCTTTTTTGGTGTAGGTGCCGCTGCACTGCGCAGCACCCAGGCTGGGTTTGTATGTGAGAGAGAAGAATGAAGAGACTTGTCATTAAATAGCTTGGGAGCACAGCTTAGCACATCTAGAAACCATATCCCGTGACACAGGGCTTGTCTTGGCATAGGTGTCTGGTCCTTTTATTTAGATAAATGTATATCCTTTTTCAGGAAGATGCTTTTGCTGGTGTTTCTGCTCAGGAACTGTTCAAGCTCCTGTTTGGGTTATTACTTTGGTAATATATAAAATGAAATTGCTGGCATGCGGTAGCAGTGACATTTCTGCTTCAGTGTGGCTTTACTGGAGCTCCTGTCTGCCTGCTCCATCCTGCCTGTACCACTCCCCATGCATTTTCAGAACATCTGTGTAGTATGCTGTTGTCTTGTTAGGCTTTCTTCCTAGGTGCTTTAGTTTTTTGGGGTTTATTTCCAATGCTTTGGCCTGTCAGTAACGGGCATGTCAGTAACCCTGCTGTGGCCGTTAGGTATTTTGGAGGAGGTAGTGCTGTCTATTGCTTTAATACTTGGTCTTTATTTTGTTAGGATTTATAATTATTTTATCAGGCAGTGACTACAGGAACTAATTTATCTTGGAGTGATTTATATTTTGCCTTTCTCTGTTCTGTTTGTCTGCCTTGTTTTAAGGTTTTGCAGTGACTGTGCTTCTCAGTCCTTATGTCATGCATTTTCTCCTGATCTATTTCTGGTGTGGTTGATACAGCACAAGCATTCTCTTTAAGTGCTGCTTTCCAAGTGGTGTTGAGAATCTTGATTTGGTGGTCTTTGTGCCCAGTGAGCTCTGTCATAGATCAGACTAGACTGCTTGTTAGAGAGGTTGTGAGTGGTGCTTCCTAAAGTCAGTGGTAGCGTTCCCAGTAAGTTATGTCTCGTATATGAGGTCTAGGCAATTAAGGATCATGCCCTTAAGGATTGGGTTTTTTTTTTTTTGTTTGCTTAAGTTTTTTTACAGGTTTAACTTCAGTTTTGTTTCCATTTTCTTTTTAAGATAAGTAATTACATCGTACATGGTGGTATTGTTGCTTTAACTTGGTTCTGTGCATGCGCTGCCTCTCTCAGTGCAAGCAGTTTAATCTTACTCTATTACAGTAGACATTTATCCCAGTAGTGTTTAAAAGGGAAGTATTTCCAAAACTTTATTTTGTGCTAAGACCTATGCCTACTCTATGTAGAGTCTGCTGCTATTAAGGTTTTATTAAGTTTAATAATTTATAGTTTATACACTCTACTGTCAGAGGTTGTGTATAAAGTGCCTCATGGTTATGGGCTGTCTTAGGCATAAGGATCAGTAAAGCCACATCAATATTATATCTGGGATAACTGAGCAGGGAATGTAAATGCTAAAATTCACTTAGCAGGCAAAAAGAGTTGGCAAATGCTGTTAAAGGTTTTTAGACTCTGACTCAGAGTCCAGTGCTTACTTTCTTGCTGTTTTTGTTCTTATTGGTAATTATTGTTGCATGTTTCTGCAGGTGAAGTATCCTGGTTGTGTCTGAGGCCTGTGGAAGTGCAAGGCAAAAACTTGCCTGTATTATACATTAGGGTGTGTTTTCTGTGATTGTGTCAATTTCGAATTCTGGTGGTATTTCTTCTACTACAAAGAAACATTTATAATTCTCTTAGCTGTCCTTTTTCTCAGGATGTATTGTAGCCAGAACTAATGTTATGTCATTTCTTCTTAACAGTTTTTCTTCCAGGTGTGGTATGTACTCTGCACATTGTGTGTCCATGCCCACCTGGCATTCTTGTTCTGAGTGCTTTGCTTTCTGTGATGGTCTAGTGTTTGTATTACCACAGGCTTACTGTATCTGAGTCTTTTCAAACGGGTCTCCTTTAACAGTTTTCTAACACTTTCTTGTGATTTTCTACCTTAGTGTTGCTCCCTTGCCTCCTCAGGCAGCTCCTGGTTTCTATAGGGACAAGCCATGGCACAACTTGAACATTCCTTGTACTTGTGTCCATCATGCTTTCCTTGTTGTGAATTTTTTTTTCTGATATTTTAATGTTCCTTCATTAAAATTTTTTTTTTCTACTGAGGAATCCCATTAAGAATGAGTCCTGAATGCCTTTTTTTCTTGTAAAAGCTGGGTCTTCTTTTACAGGTTTCAGCTGGGTTAATCATCAAGCAAGTCCCTGATCACAGTTATACCTGAGAGAGCTTTTTTTCCTTTGGAAACAAGAATCCTTGAATAAGTTAAAAAACGCAAAACCATAGCAAAAGTCAACAAATGGTCTGGTTGAAGTACCTGCCTCAGCAAGTATGCTATCAGGACTTGTGCTCTTGTAGACAGCCCTGTGCTTTTGTCTAAGACCCTCAGAAAGTGAGATGCTTTGTGGGATGTCTGGTTTTTTGTCTGCCTTACATGCTGCAAATGCTTTAATTCCCTTCATTTAAGGCAACTGTAACATTTTTTTTGCAGTGCTTTCCAGTGTAAAGTTTATAGATGGCACATACTTTTTTCCCTATGCAAATAACAGTTTTGTTATTTTCCCTTCTGCTTCTTGAAGATAGAGTAAATTCTGTAGCTGTGCCCTTGGTTTATGTCTCCTAGTGATCCAGCAAAGCATATTGTTTGTGCTCAGGAGGTGCTGCCAGTGTGTGTCTGTTTGTAGACCCTGAAATAAGAAGCATTTCTGGTTCATCTGTGTTCCAGTGGTTCCTTAATTGTGACCTGACAGGCAGGGAAAAATAATTTGCAGTGACTTAGCAGAAGAACAATTAAGCACAAAGTTGACAGTGAGTTCTGGTGGTGGTCTGAGAAAGTTTGGAGGATGGCAGTGGTCTTTGCTCCAAAACTATCTGAATCCATTTGCTCCCTGTGTGGATTTTCATTCCTAGTCAGTACTGCATGCTTTTGAGAAATGGGTTCAGCAAAGTATGGATCTATTTTTGATAGCTGCAATACAAAAACATTTCTTTGTGTGTATAATAATTATTTTCCTTACTTGCCTTTTTTTTTTTTTTTTTACTTTGAAAAAGAAAAGCAAATGCAATGCAGTTTGGCTACAGGGCTCATTTAGTTAAATCCTGAATACAAACTAAAATAGTGTTTCTATTGTGTTTTCTCCTGTATGTCTATATTGTCTTAGGTAAATTATCCAAGTAGCCTGGCCCCAAGATCTTGTCTTGAAAGACAATTAGGTTATATGCTACAGAACCTATTGTGTTCCCATTAAATTAAACTTTGTTTCCCTGTGTATCCAAGTAATTACTTGTTTACAAGGTACATGTTGAATTTTACTTCATTTTTCGTGCAATAAAAGGTGACTGCTCTGTTAAACATAATGAAGTTTGATAAATAAAGAGCTGTGTAAATGATAAATCATGTTTACAGGGTTAAAATTGAAATTTTAGCTGGCAAAGCAGCCAGCTATCTGTGTGGTTTTAAACAATTTGAAGATAAACACAAATGCAAATAGTAAAGGGAAGTCAGTTTCACAACCACAAAAAAAAAAAAGCTGCATCCTTTAGTACCCTTCAGTGCATTTTTAAATTTGGCCTTTTTTTTCTTTATCCTCCCACAAAGGTTTGGCAGTTCTTTGGTAGCAAACTAAATATTGGCCATCAGTCAGCTGCATGCTTGCGTTGACCTCCTTACTACTTTTGTTTGTATTATTTTTGATAAAATCAGTCAAAAATGCACTATTTAAAATGTTTTGCAGAATTAGGTATTTTGTAGTTTGTTACTAGGAGCATGGAGAATATATAATAAAAATGCAACTGTCCTTGTAACTGCCATGATCTAGTACGCAGCCTGTTTTTTTCACTTGAAGAATGAGCAACTTAAGTAATGTGCTACTCTGAGATAGGTGAAAGGTCCCACCTGCTGTCCTGTTCACATTTTCTGTGAGTTCTGTCCTCTTCTACAATGAGGTTTTCTTTGAATAAAACTTTTCTTTTTTTTCTTCAACATAGAAATTACATTTGGCTTTGATGGATTTAAGAGCCAAGAGGTCATTGGCTTATGCTTTTGTCTAACAGAGTCTGTGAAGTAAAAGGGGTCTCACTTGTTCATGCTGTGATAGGTTTAAAATACTATTTTAATTTGCTTTAAACTGCATCGGCTAATGTAACTAATCTCCATGTTAGCATGTTGAGGTGCTAAGATGAGCTTTACGTGTTAATAAATCCCTTGATGTGCTTATAAATCAGTCACAGACTGAAAATAATAGCAAATGCTAAAATACCTATTTTTATAACTTCTAAGTACAGGTAATAGTTCAGAGAAGTTGAGAGTTTCAAAATCTTCCAGGGACCTAACAGGCTTTGAAAGTGGCAACTTCTTCTAGACTAGTCTTAAAACCAAATCAGGAGATCTGGGTCTCAAAGACAACCATGAAAATGCTTTGGAATTGCCTGCTGGGCAGGGAGTGTTGAATTAACACCTCTGGTTTGGGCAGGTGTCAGAGTTTTGCTGTCCTGTGTCAGGGAGGTGTATTTGAAGGGATTGGAGAAGCTTGCAGTAGCTGGAGGAAGAGAGTGGTGGGGAAAAAGGTTTAAATCATAGGAAATCAGGTTCAGTTAATTATGTAATTTGTTTATGACAGTGTTATTGTGATTAGTTATTTCTGCAAGCATTTCTACCCACCCTTTTGAATTTATTTAGTGAACATACTCAAAATCTCAATATTTTAGTAATTAAAAAATAAAATCCAGATTTATCTTAATAAATATTACTAAATGTGAAAATTAGTGTGGGAAGGAAGGTGAAAAGGGTACTTCTGTCTTACTTAAATTGTGTAGTTGGTTAAATTTTTTTCCTAAAATCACCATAAATACTAATCAGAATTGTCATTAAGAAAAAACACTCCTGGATAACCTCGTTATTCCATTTCCTGCTGGGGATTTACCTTGTTCTGAAGAGAGAGCTATGCTGCTGTGAAGATTATTCTTGTGCTGTACTGCTTTGGAAAATGGCTTTTGTGTCCTGCAAACCTAGAACTTGTGTCTGTGAATGGCTGTAGAAAGCAGAGCTTGTGGAAATCTCATCACTGTTGTTTTAAAACTGGAACTTTAAGCAAGAATTAGGTATTCCTATACTGCTTTATTTTTGGCTTTAGACTACAGGTCTATCTGTGTATCTTAACTGCAGTGTTCAGGAGTGTGGATGTAGCTTTGAAGATCTGGTGTTTCAGGACTGCAATATGTGTTATGGTCCACTAGGGTTATAATTTCAAAGAGTCATGGTTATGAATTTTATGCTGTTCTTTAGCTTGTGTGGTATTATTTAACAATGCTTAAAGAAAAGACTGCTGTGAGTGAAGCTAATATTGTGTTATTTAGTTTTCTGAATACCATTAGGGTGATATAACTGCCTTAGATGTGGCATTTTGCACTTGTGCTGAGGTGAAAAGTATGGAGTGGGCAGGAGTAGTTGAAAGGCTTTGTATTCAGTTGGGTGAGAAGAGCAATCAAAGTTCTAGTTAGTCTTACTATATCAAGTTAAAACACCAAAACCTGCAATGGGACACAGCTTAATTTTAATACCAGAAGAACAGGGAGAGAAAGCTAATTTTACTTAAAATAAATTAGATCACTAAGGAGGCTGCTTGGGAATTATTTAAAAAAAAGTAATCAGAGAAATTGGCATATTAAATTTTTCTGGGTCAGATTTGGGGAATGAAGTTTTAAACCAGACATTAGGGCATTTATTCATATTTGTGGAGACTTCCATGGAAATATAAACAAAAAGCAACTATGAATACTTAGCTATTTATTTAGACACCAATGGGAGAAAAAAAATCTGACTTGTAAACAAAAACTGTACAGTAGCTGATAGCAGGCTGAAACATGAGTAATTAAAATGCTAAGACAATGTGGATTATTCTAGCATGAGCCAGTGTGAATTTGCTTCATTATTTGAATGTGCTGTTGCTGGTGATGAACTGAAATCAAGACCTTTGGTAATTTAATAAATCCATATAAGGAGATGAATATGATTAGATTTATAATCTCAGTCTTGTACTGATTTTTAGCTACTTGCAGCAGAGCATGTATTTGAATCAAGTGTTTGATCATTATTTGAAAGACGTCCACAAACCAGACAATTTTGTTTTGCATGAGACCTACATTCAATTTTGTTTTGGACTCTACATGTTGTTAATTTTTGATGTTACTTGTAGCACAATTGATATTCTAATTTAACAAACTCATGTTTTTTGTAATAACTTATCCTGGGTAAATTCAAACCTTTAGCAAAGGTCACATAGGAATATAACCTCAGATTCATGAAAGCTTCAGGCTCCTCCTTTAAGTGACATGCCAGAGGTCACTTGGAAAAACATCTTTTAGGTAGACAAAGAAGACCTTTCATTCCCATCTCAGACATCAGCTGATGGGGCTTTCCAAACAAATTGTTTGTTTATGTGCATGTCATTTACAGTTATTAAATTACCAAATGAAAGCTAAATACTGTCTTAGGCATTCAGAATATTTGTACAGTCAGATTCTCCATCAAAGCAGGAATTACTTGTCAGATCTAAAGCAGATCAAAAATAAGAGAGTGGGTTCAACACTTGTGATGTTTTAAACAGAACAAATGTTATTTATTTTTTATGCCTTCAAGTGATAGATCTGTGTACTAGAGTTTCCAAAGTAGAATTGTTTGTCACACTTATTTGTGGATTGACAAAGCTTTTATTTATCTATTGCTGTATGAGTTTTAGAAATTATTTGCTCATTTTGCCTACTCTTGATACTTACTTAGAGATGACTGAAGATGTTAGTTCTTGTATACAGCAATATTTTTATATGAACTGTATAGTTATAAACCTGAAGCCCTAATACATCATAGGTGAAAGCAAGCTTTTCCAGTGCCTTGATAAGAAAATAACTAACTAGTAATAGCCTGTAAGTAAAGGGAAAAGATAAATTCCTATAAATGTTCTCAGGGTGTTTAAATTTGGAGCAGTATTAGGTTTTTAGTCTGCCTTGCAAGGGAAAAATTTTAATTTGAACCTCATTACTTCCAAGTTTTTATCTGAAGGATTTCCCTGCTGGCATTGATTTCAGCTTTCAGAACACAGGCCACTGCTATAAGGAAGAGGCATTTGTACAGGGACTGCTGGGCAGGGTCATCCTAGAGCACAATGGGTTGCAGAGACACATTAAGTTATCATATTGTATATATGTTTTTTCTTCTAATATTGAGAGTGATGTCTTTTTTTTTTGTTTGTTTAATTTCTTTTCCTATACCTGTATTTCATTTTGCAGGAGTTTAAAGCTGACGTACCTTTCAGATAATGGGAAGCTCTGTAATTGTTTTCTGTAGTTAATACTGAACATTGTGATAGCTCACCATGTGCCAGCTCTCCAACAGAGAAAAATACTTTGCATTCTCTAAAATTGCCCTCTTTGTAGGTTTTATATTCTTTCATTTGCCTCCTTCTTGGAAAAAATTATGGGCTGAGGGCTCTTGAAGCTCTGTTGGACATTTCTCACTCAGGGTAACTCAAGAACTCCCTCATCGGTATCAGCAGTTCTGAATTTTGAGATGTGCCCTATCCCCAGGAAAAAATAGCTCAAGCACAAACCCAGGTCTGGGGATTGCTTATGATATTTTAGTTCAAAGAGAATGACAATTCTTCTACATTATTGCATTCTTTGACTGTAATGATTAAATATACAATAGTCAATTTATTTTTAAGTAATGACAGGAAATATTGCTTTGAAAATGAATTCCCTTGAATGTGGCCTTCCATGCTTTGATTGATGATGTACAAATATCAAAGCATTATCCTGTGAAACCCGGTCTCACTAGGTTTCAGAAGTTATATTTCTGCCTTTTTACTTACCTTCTTTATTTTTAATGGGGTATAGATTAAATACACTGGTCAGTTAAGACCTCTCTGAAGAGGTGGGACCTTCTGAGATTCAGAGTTATATGCAGACTCCCTGTGAACGTAAAGCCACCTTTTGACATAAATGTTGCAGATGTCCCTAACACTGATAGCTCTGACAGCTGCACTGAAGATGCAGTGGTTTGAGTAATTTCATTCTATGTCATTCTGCTTGCTTCTAGATTTGTTCTCATTGAACTTGTTTTAACTGATTGTCTTGATGGTAGGAAAGCGAGGACCTTGAACTGGTTTGTCCTGAGGATACACACTCATCCATGTGTATGGATGGCTACTACAACTTGATGTCTTCAGGGGCTTTTCTTAGTCAGCAGGTAGTGCTTGTGACAGTGACAATGTTGTGAGATTGTTATATTTAATTAGCATAATTTGACTTAAAATAGGACTTTCTGCTCAAGAACGAGAAGAGAAGCAATCAACAGACAAAAAAGTTTTTGATCTTTATTAGCTGGTATTTTTTTCTAGAAAAACATTAGGTGTATGACCTTTGATTTTTTTTTTTAGGTAGATATAGATAAAGTTGTTTAACCTTTCTCCTGCATGATTTGGCAAGCCACATACAGTTAGAAATTCTGCATGCCAAATTTGTCCTTGAAGTGATGCTTAGCACCCGCTTAGATAGAGGAGTTTATTTTAACATTGGATGTTGAGAGTAGATTCAGAGTGGAGGTTGCAGTGGGTGAAGGCTACTTTGATCTCTGTAGTTATTGAAGAATGTGGGAAAGAGACCAGTGATCGTCTTTTGGAGAACTAGGTGAATAATTTAGCATCTTTTGTGTTGTGGGTTCAGCTGTAGAAAGGAAATGATGACTGGTCATGTGACTGTTGCTAATTACTAGCCATCAGTGACACTGTGCAGTTGCCCACTTCCTGATACAGAAATGCGTGATTCAAGAAAAGCATTAGAAAATAAATGAATGGTAGCAGCTTCTCCATATTGCTGCATACTTAGAGGCAAAAAGCAGATAAACATAGTGTTAGATGTATGCACCATTGTTTTAAAGATTAAATAGTACTGAGATATCCTACTATTCAGGCATATAATTAAGTGAATACAGAATTCAGTAGAGATTTAAAGCAATGCACATTTATTTAAGAAATCAATGTAGTTTTGTCATCTAGTGAAGTCATGAAACCAATAATGGGAAGGTATTTTAAAGTACATGGTTCTAGAAGACACAGTCATTTAATTCATAGTATTTTCATATTCCTGCTCTGAGGCATTGCAGCAAGATTATTACCAATCCCTTCTCCTTCAAATTTTGCATAACATTAATTCCATATGTTAAAGAACACTGTGCTGCTAAAGATAGCATATTGCAGATGAAATTGTGTCAGACTGCCAGTTCATTCCATGTGAAGCTAGTATGGAATCATGAAAGCTCTTAAAAGAATTAAGGAAAACCCCAAAACCCCTGAAAAACCCTTGGAGTGTGTGATGTTGTGCTGTGACTTAAGATACAAAATGCGGAAGAGCATCTTAATTGAGGCTGGGAGCAATAAAATATATCTATATGCTAAAAGGCAGCTCCTCAAGTGGGTAGAATTTATATGAGAGAGGAAATATGTATGCCTTATCTACCAACTTGATCACTGCAGGATCATCCCCTTGAGTCCTTCCAAGAAGCATGCACAATGAATTCTCTTTTTCATTTTGACTGAAGTATCCTTTCAAGATTTCTTCATCAGCATTTGCTGTTAAGCTGATCCTGATTATTTTTTTCCCCTATTATCTGCACTTGCCCACTGTGTTCCTCCCTCATGTGCAAATCTGATTGCATCATCTGTTTCTTCATATCTGTCAGCATTGTAAGCCTTGCCCACTCATTCCTTATCTCCTCTAAATGCTCCATTCTTCTTCCCGTGGTGTTCCTGTCCTATAAATACCCTTCATCACCATCCTTTGTAGCTGCTGCACTCATCTTTTTCAACATCCTTAGCCATTTCTGCCATCACAGCTATAAGGAGTTGAGGGGATGATGGATATGGTTGGCAATTGCATTACACTAATGAGAAATGTTGCCCGTGTAGATGCACTTACAAATGCTTTTATCTCACCATGCTTGCCTTCTCTCCCCCCATGGCCTACTCCTTGTATGCTTAGCCTGTAAGCTCTTCATTCAGGAAAGCAGTCTAGTCTCTGGGTTTTTATATGGAACAGTATGTTCTTGCCCTAACTGAGGGTAAGGTAATGTAAACTCTGTATAAGAATACTTCATTATTATGTAAGGGGATTTGGCTGGTATGAACGGGATCCTCAGTGTTTGCTGTGAATTGTGTCTGATAGCAGTGTTGGAGCTAGAATGTGAAAAACTGGAATCTTAGTAGGCTTTAAAGTCTGTCACAAACACTCCATGGCTCTAATGCTGAAGGAGATAAAAATAAGGACTTAGCATGAAAATGTATCTTAAAAAGGCTTTAATACTATAATGTAGGTAAGTATCTGGAGTGCGCTTATCCTAGCATTTCTTTGTGAAGGTACAGAAAGTACTTAGCAATGTGCAAAGAAAAATAAAGTGTTTTAATTGGAAGGTAGTATAATAGTCCTCAAAAGGGAGACATGTCTGGCATCTCCCTGACAGTTGACACTCTCTACAGTCACTGGAAAAATGTACATTTTGGATTTGAAGTGAATTTATGCTGCAGTGTTGTGTCAATAAAACACAAATGTATCCTGGTGCTTATTGGGCATGATTGTGGTTTTTTGAGGAACTGTGTGCAATACAGCTGTCTCTGAGATGAAAGGAAAGCAGTGCTTCAAGAGCATCATCAGTGCCAAGTGTCCTCTGCAGCGTTTTGCTTACAAAGGGAGAGAAGGCAATATTGTAATCAGTCTGCCTTGAGGAATGCCGCAGGAAAAAGATGACTAATTGTTTTTTTTTTTTAACAGTAAAGCAAACTGCAAAGGAACAGGGATTACTAGAGGGGTTTAAACATGGACTGTAATAAAATATTGGTTTCAATGCCTTTTCCTCTCTGCCACACTAATGAAAGTTTTCATTGTACTTTGTAAAAATGGGTCTTACAGGGCAGAACTCAGGTCAGTGATGAACATGTCCTCCTCTTCTAGAGAGCCAGTCTAGCTCTGTGGGTATAGCAAGACTGAAATGGTTCTTGTCTCAGCATTGGAAACCTGTGGTGAAACCTGCTGTGAGCTCTACAAACATGGAAAACACCCAACTGACTGACAGGGTCAGGCAAATTGAAGTGAATATTACTTAATCAGGAGTAATGTTTTCAGGTAGCTGTGGGATATATAGCTTTGTGTTTAAAAATTGAAAACACGGCTATTCACCATGCTTGTTTTCCTCACTCATACATAACAATTTACATATTCTTTTCATATTCACTAGAAGGTTGCTGCTTTTTGAGTCAGTCGCAACAATGCCACCACATAATGAAGCTATTTGAGAAAATGAACAATATAAAGGAGACTAGTAGTTTAAAACATGTTTTCTCTGAGCACATTCTCTCTGGGCAGATCTTAAGAGGTTAACATACAGCTTAAAATATATAGATAGTCTGTGTGGTATACAATAATAGTATTAAGGACAAGGCAAAATAAAGATTCAAGACCACATACTCACAATGAAGTAAGAAAAGAATGAAGTGAGGAAAGACAAGTAAAAGCCTGCAAGAGGCCTTAAAATGGGATTGTGACTAATGACACCACTTGTGAATAAATACATGCAGATCCCAGGTTTACTTTTGGCATGTGTTAGCAGGTAATGATACACAGGATTTTATCTCTGCTGGTAACCCCCTTAGTGCAGTCACATTTTAGTCTCATATTTGTGCCAGTTTTGGCATCACCAAAACCTCCTTAACTGGCAAAGAGGGACAAATCTTGGCTGTAAAGTTTGAAAGACTTAAGGCAAAATTTGTGAAATTAGCAGCAGTCTTGAATATTTGATTCTTGTGGCTGTCCAAGGGCAAGAGGGAGGAGGCAAAAATAGACTCTGTCCCAGTTGCACATACACCAGTGCTGTACAAGTAGGGCCAAATGGTCAAGTCAGATATTTCTGATGTTTGTAATGACTTAAATGACTTGCAATGACCGAAAATCCCACACCTTTGTGGACCCTCTGCTCTTTCAGGCAGTTTTGCAAAACACTGATGTCCCCATCTCAGAAAAGAAGTTAAAAAATATAAAAGAAAAAAGAAGGAAACAAAAATATCCAGTTATCTTCCAGCTGACTAGTTTTTGTGGGTATTGTGCCAGAAATGCACAGAAAGTAGTACTTAAAGAGTATGGTTGTATTCTGTGTGTGTTTGTTTTTAACCTCTGATTATCTCATGCAACTGTTCTTGCTTGGACACTCAGTGCGCAGTGTAAGGGAGAGGTAATTTCAGCTGCTGTGGCACCAATCTGTATGCATGGCAGTATCAAGGCATGAACCAACCTGTGTCATTGCTAGACAGCCTCTCATTAGCTTCTTTAAAGATATTTCAGTGATCTGACACTGCAGGTTAATTGGCAGAATAAAATAATTTATACTTTGTGACATGGTTTAATAATGAAAGATAGCTACAATTTAGGTAATATTTTCACTTTAATGATTGTACTCTTGGTTTGAATTCTAACTGTATCTTCGTGTTTTAAAATGTTGCATTATTTATTTTAATATAAACATTTATTGTAGAAGTGATAAGTCAGAACAAAAAAACACTACATGTCAGCACTCTGGGATAGATTTTGCTACACAGCAAAAGATGATATCTTTGTTGATTGACCTATTTGTCTTTTGCCTGTTACTTGGACTGTGGAAGATTCAATTTTATTCTATCATTCAGCTGCCTTCTAGTAGATTTGTTAAAACTTTAGTTCAATGAATGGTTACAGGATTACGTCTTCTATTGTTAAACTGTTGTGTTCAGACATTTTTCAACTGATGTTTACTAAAATGTGCCTTTTTATAAGATACTTTAGTCTTTCTGATGAGAATTTTGTTCTTGAACCTGCTGTGTGTCTAAAACCTTGTCTTCTGTCAGGAGTTCACATGCTCATATGTGAACAGATATTGTGGTATTAACTTCAAAGTTAAAAAAAAAAAATGCACAGTTGAGTCAAAAAGGGTCAATAATGGTTGCTGTAACTGTGGCAGTATCCAGAGTTTTTCAGAGCCTGGCCCTGGCTGCAGAACGCAGACTGGGGCCATACCTGTTCTGGAGCACTCATGCTTTGGAAACAACACAGTAGCTACATTGATGATTTTGTTGTGCTGCCAACAGTAGCAATATATTTATCCCCCATGAAGTCTGAAATTTTCTAGGACAGTAAATAAAAATACTGATTCTGCAATGGCCTTTACAGGTTTTAAAAATTTGGCTTGGTAACCAGAAGTTTCATATGAATAGGGATTAGGGGCATTATAGGTCTGAAAATGTTCTTACAGTCCTGTATGTGTCTCTTAATTCACAAATATATCTGCTTAGATTTATCCCATTTAACTTTATTAGCCTGAGTGCATTTCCATCAGTATTTAAATTTCCCTGTGCTGTTGTGTACTACTTTGCCTATCTCACCATAGTACTTAAAAAAAATTATCCCTTTTGTTGCTTTGCATAAATATAAGAATGATGCTTAGAAGGAAATACAACAGAAATTTCTTTGGTTTTCCCTGTACTTTCTAGAAATTATTTTTCTCAGCCAACATGCCTATGTACTCTTCTTATGATTTTCTTTGAACTTTTATAAGCACTCAATTTTTTCTCCACTGGTACTCTCCCTGTGTTAGTTGTGACTTTCCTGTCTTCAAACTTTGTCATATCTATGTTATTTTCTTTTTCAATGAAGATGAAATGTTAATGTGGTTGACGACTTGTGTCTGTATAAGGGGATTTATGTGCTAGTGGAGGTATACTAGTACCTGTTCTAATCTTTATCATGTGTGGATTGCAGTGAATAACAGTAATTTAAAAAACTGAACAGCTGAGTGACTCTGCTGTTCAACAGACTAAAAAACCATCCAAGCCATAGTCTTCTTTACCTGTTTATATGTTATAGAAGGAAAGTGAGTTGGTGTCATTAATACACAAAGATGGGTGACATTAAGTGATATTTTAATCCCAAATTAAATGACAACAGAATTAGGTGACTAAATATATGAAGATTATATGAATTGATACAACTACCTGTATCTCTACAGCAAAGGTGGGATCCACTTGATCTCATGTAGATATCTTCAGTGTAGGCATCCACATACAACCAACCTGGTTACACAGACTTCTTTATTGTTGGTGGAGAGATGACGGCACTTGGGGGAAGTCAGGCTGTTTGGGATTAGATTAACCAAGTAATGAGTTGAACTCTGTCTTGAGTTTGCACTTTCCCTACCTATGGTAAAAGGAGCTTGGTAACCTAGATGAAGACACTAATCGGTAGAATTTGTTTAGTCTGTCTAAAAATTAGTGGCTGAGAATTGTCATTATGCCTGTTCAGTCAGTGGAACAAGTGAAACTGTAGGAAAGCCATTTTTTCTGTCTTAAAAATAATGCTGATATCCTCAATGATCTTGATAGTACGCTAGGGATTTATACACCTACAAATGCTGAGTTTAGTAGCTTTTACAACTGTTCAAGCTAGATTTTTAAGAGGATCTTTGGACATAGCCAAATGTAACATAAAATAATTTAATTTACACTTCTTCTGGATCTGGTCCCTTCTTTATCTAGTCCCTTAATGTGCTTTCTCAAGCATATTAACAGAGAAATGAAATAATTGTAATAATTCTTCTAGGGGGATAAAGTCTGAATATTTTATCACTTTCAGTCACTTTTCCTAATGATATTTCTAAGACAAAATAAACCAGGGCAATATTAAGTTTTACCTTTTTTTAATTCTTGTTGGAGAAGTGGCTTGCTGACTCATTTTGTTTGGAAGTTTTTCCAACTTTAACATAGCAATTTGGGGGTGTTCCACATTTAAAAAACAAAAAAGCAAGCTCTTTTCCCTAGTCTTCTATATAATAAGCATGAAGAATAACTAATCAAAACTCTGAAGAAGATCCAATTTTTAAATGTATGTTTTCCTTCTTGTTTCCATGATGTTATTGTACTGCCTTATTCACAATGGGCAAAAGCTGAATTTCTAATGTAAAAAAGCACATGCTTCAGGTTCTCTAAATACACTTTGTACTCTGTTAAAGTCAGGTTAAATTGTACTCAAGATATCGTATTTTCCAGTGTATAGAAATCTTCAAAACATGGTTTTAAATGTAAGGTGATGGGTTCAACTTGTGGATCTGCCATTTTCTCAGTTGCTCTTGTCATTCATTGCCTGGCTGCTTGTTTGAGTAGAAGCAGCAGGGCAGGCATGGAGGGAGAGTAGTCGTGTCCTTTTTGGGGGAAAGCAAGTGTTATTTTCCAGTACATGTTCTGGGGTATTGTGTAGACTCTGCATATAGAAAAACACGTTAGTTTTCCTTAAAATATTCAAAATGCTGTTGTTGTCCTTCTCCTTAACAACCTTCTATCAGCCCACTTAAGTCGAACACATTTGCTTCATTTAGTGTTTTCCCTTGTAAGTTTTAGTCCTCATCTTTTTTTAGTTTGCTTTTCTTCCTACACTCTCCTGAGCTTACTCATCCTTCTTTGTCTATTGTCAGCTGTCTGTTTTCACCTTGGCAACATACCTTTTCTGTCAATGTTCCTTCTCTTTCTTCCAGAAATTTTGCTGTATTTTTTCCTGCTTAATTTTTCTCTGCTCTCAGTGATTTCTGCCCATTTTATTTTACTCCATGTGTTTCCCAATAGTCTCTGTATTCTTTTTAATTCCTTTTCCTTTATGTAGTTATTAATTAACATTTGAAGCTATATTGGCAATTCTTATAACTAAACAAAATCACATTGTTTAGAATCAATTTGTCAGATGGTCTCGTCTTAAGATGCTTATTCATAGATTCTCATTATGGTTGTTAAATACCAGGAGCAAATAAAGATGATACAAATGTATTCATATTCCATGTTTCCCAAAGATAGGGGAAAGTAGTGGTGGCATTAAAAAATATATAATCTTTGAAGCATGTTTCCTTCCTTGTGTGGGAGCCAGGGTGATCATCAGGGAGGTTTGTCTGGACTAGACTTGCCAGTCCTGTTGAAACTTGAGTGATCTGATTTTTACGCCCGTATCTTCTGTGACTGTAAACTTAGATATTTTAGGGAATGGTGAATAGGATAGTGAAACTGGGAGTGAATTCAGATAATACAGCATTCCATGCTATTTTCATCAGGTTTTTAATTTTATTTAACAAAGTTTTCAGTTTGTTCCCCTGTGTTTATATAAAGGGAAATGCTCTAAGGATATACCCTTGCTCTGAGTCCTCAGTAAAACCTACAGTAGTAGGTAGAGTGTTAACCTGCCATTCTGTCTTGCTATTTTCTTTTTCCTTTTGATGTCTTTGTGATTGTCTGCATTGGTCAGTTTCTAAAACAATTTCTTTTAGTTCAGTAAGTTTTTATTTTTATGGAAGATGTAACTGACACTGTTGGCAGCCTGCTCAACATTGTGTGCTGTTTAAATACTGCTCTAAGAACTGCCAGACATAGGACTGTGTTGTTGAAAACCTGTCTTGCCACCAGTGAAGTCTCTGCCTCGTGTGCAGGGAAAGATGTGTAGAAGTCCTGAGTTCCTGGTGTGAAGATGCCATCGGCTGGGGATGGGCAGGTGGCAGTGATGCCATTTGCTGGTTCATTCACGGCAGCCACCAGCACTTAGGGGCTGCGTCGCCTGGGTATTTTCTTCTTGCCTAGGTAACTCGTGGCTGGGATGCTGACTCACCCAGCTCCAGCGGGGCGGCGGAGGTGGGGCAGAGCTCTGATCCCTGGTAGAGATGCCCGGGAGCTCCGTGTAGGCAAACAGCAATGGCTGTGGCAAAGGTAGAAGGAACGGTCTACTCTGAGCCTCAATTAACTCTTTATTTTTTCCCTCATGAAGGAAAACATAACAAGTGTGCAAACTATATCCAAGCTCAGAATGGCGCCTGGTGCCTCTTGCATCTCCTTTTTGTGCCTGGGGAGGGGTGGGGTAGATACAACCAGTGGGGAGAGAACAGGGGAGGAACCAGGTGAACAGAACCAACTACAAAACTGGTATCTGAAAACTCTTTGGACCTGATGCATAGCAAACTAACCACATGAATATGCATCAGAGAACTGGGAGAAGGGTCCAGAAGCGGGAGAGGAGATGCTGTGGAGGCTACACCCAGTGGGAGGTGGTTTAAACCATGGCTCTGCCTTCAGCATCTGGGTGGAAATCCACCCACTGGCTGCCACTCGGTTCACCAGTGGGCTGGCTCACCACAACAAGCGCTGGCACCAGGAGTGCAGTGCCTGGAGGTGCAGGGGAGGCAAACACTGCCTGCCAGGCTGGTGATGTCCTTCTGCACCTCCAGCAGCATCGCTCAATAAAATCTGCTTCTTGCAATCTAGGAGAAGATGGGAGGTACCAGAGGGCCATGACATCACACATTTGCAGAGTGGAGGGTGATTTCTCGCCACCTACATCACTGTGTCTTCATTACAGAAGAAACTATTTGTAGCCAGCTTTTGGGCAAGACAATAGCAGGTTTCTCATATGATTGTTGAATAAGTGATGGGGAAGTCAGCTGGAGTAGGGGAGAGGGTGTGAAAAGAGAAAAGTAGAGCTAAAAGTAGAGCTAAAAAAAAAAAACCTTGAAAGTCTTAATGTTTAAGAGGTAGGTTTGCAGGCCAGCCAAGAACACTTGTAATTTTTCATCAGCAATGGCTGATTATGATATAATGTAGATGAATTAGATATTAATGAACAACAGAAAAAAGGGCAAGCAGCAGAGATGTAAATAGCTTTACCAATTGCAGGATCAGATCTCATCAGGTCTGGACAAACATTTACTTTATGTAAACTCTCTTCTTTCCTATAAAAATATTTTGTCCTTAGTAGACAGAATTTGTTTCTGATCAGATTTAAAAAAAAATATTCTTCCTTTTCTCATGTCTTGCAGCAAAGATTTATATATATTTCTCCAGTTTCCTTTTCAATCATTTATTGTTGTTGCACATGTATAATGTTTAAAAAAAAAATCCAGTTTCTTCGAAGAACAGAGCAAAAACAAGGGGATATTTTGACATGTTTTGCATGAATGTTTTATGTTTTATCTATAAAATTAAAAATATTCCTAATAGAAGTCCTTCGGGACTAGAAGGCTTTCATAGTACTTCCTTACCTGGAAACACCTCATATTTTCTCTTTCCATTTTTGTCAACATAGTATGTTCTTTTCAGTATTTCCAATTATAGATATTCAGTACATGTATGTATTATGCTGTAATTACATTCAGACTTCACAAAGGCATCTGAAGAATTAACGGTATTTCCTCAGTTGCTTTTGTCATTCATTGCCTGGCTGCTTGTTTGAGTAGAAGCTTCGAGGGTAAGCTGGCTGGATGCCAAGTTATCAGTGTTGGGTTGTTTAACATGCATTTGTAACCGTTTAAAGAAATACTTTCCTGTGTTACTGCTACGTCCACAGCACTAGGGAGAAGCCCAGTAGAAAAATCCCCAGTATTTTCATGTTACTATGTAAATCCAGAGCACTGGCAATTAAAGAGTGAAAATGGTATATGTGAGAAAAACACTTATAATATATTTAGAAGGTTCCTCCTTTCGTGGGCACTGCATGCGTATTTAAAATTTGTCATCGGTACAATTTTATCTCCAGTAATAATTCTGAAATTTAATTTTTCTGTGTTACAGCTCTACTGATGATACTGTTTCCAAAAGATTAAACTTCATTGAGATGTAATTTAAGAATAGGTAGATCGACTTACTTAACTGAAAAAATTAAGGTAATAAAATGTTGCTATATTAATGTAGAATTGCATTTGTTCTCAGGTGTGATCACTGCAGCTTTATCGTGGTTACTGGGGGTGTGTGATACAGTAGACAGCAATTTCCTTCTGTGCAGTGTCTCAGGGTTTTTCTTCTGTCGGTGGTGGTGGTTATGGCAGCAGGAAGGCACAACCATATGCGGGAAGCAGGGATGGTTACAGTCAGCACATGTGCATTCCCAGTGACTGGAAAGCAGTGGTGCTTTCATGTTAAGTTTCTTCTGCCAGTTGTGTGCTTTATCTCAAAGATAGAAAAGGTGTGTTCAGGTGCCACAGATCCAAAGCCTTTTCCTTTCAGTAATTGATGTTGGTCTAACAGGCTCTAGCAGGATTTCGGCGCTGCATTGTCCCTTCAATTGTCTTTTCTACAAGAAACAAGCTGCAAAGAGGATACTTGAAGGCTGGTTGACTGGTCAGGTACAGAATTTCGAGGTTTGTTTTATGTTGGGAAGGTTTCTGTGTGACAAATCTGTACTATTTCATTCAATGGTGACTGGTTCCTGAGCCTGTACTACTGAGTGGACATGGTCAGGCTTATTTACGCAGGGGTTGTACTGTGCCCAAATGCAGGAGCTAGAGGTAAAGCCGTGTTATTTGATGAGTGTGGCATGGTACAGCTGGCATCAGTATCTTGGCTTTGGCACTGTTAATGGCTGCTGAGGATGCTCCTCTTGCTCTTATTCCTTCATGTAAAAACAATTTTGTTTCCCTATTCTGCCCCTTGTCTGTATTATAAACAATATAGAACATTTTGTATGAAGTTTGACAGAGACAACTCTGTAACCTGTCCAGTGTTCCTCAAGACTTAGACTTTGGGTAAGCTGATCACCATGTGTGTCCATGTCGCAGTGGGGCACAAGTCACTGCTAAAGTGCAAAGATTTTTGGCTTGCTTTGGCCTTGGGATAATGTGCTTTTTTTGATGGAGCTTTTTCTGAGAACTGCTTGTACTCTTATGAGGCCAGGAAGAGATGAAACAAATCCTTCTCATGTCTTAGATGAAGAGGAATAGAGCTGAGAGTGTCTTTGCATCTGAAAATTCAAGGAGTGTAAGAGCCTGATGATCTGCTGGACAAGAAATGTCAAATACCTTGCAAGAATATTGGGGAAAAACAGTTGTGTAGATAATATAATCATAATATAAAAACTTACTAAAAAGCATTTGGTAAATATGCTGTCTAATTATCTCAATTTAGAAATATTTTTACTGTAAGGATTTCTATCTGTAAATTTTGTAACAAAAAGTAAAAATTTAAGGCTTTTTAGAACAGTGAATGATTTTAAAAAATAAGTCTAAGAAGAAATCTAACCTGAAGTTTAATTCAATAATTGTGACCTTGTTTAATCCTTTTGGGTAAGTCATGTAGCTTCATCTCCTAGGAGAGGGAGGAATCAGTGTGTGCAAGATTTTATGAGTCATTGCTTTAGTCTTCATAAGGTTTTCTTTAAAACTGGAATTGTCATTCTGCTACATTAGAGCAATTTATTTTTTTTCTTGAAGTTTGAAAAAAACCCAAAAGCACGTAATAACAAATGATGGAAAAATAATAATAGTTGAAAATTTTAACAGCACTTAAGACATTTAGGCAAATTATAGACCCAAAAGAAAATGCTATTATCAGAAGGATCTTAAAAGTAATAATTGTACACTACTATGTAAAAGGAATAAATTAGAAATATTTTGAATTAGAAATCAGAAATCATTCACTCCATCCATTAAGTTAAGATAGTAAAGACAGTAGAAATGATGTAGTTTGAGGGTGTCTAACACTCATTATTTTGCTGGAAGTTGAATTTTTTTCAGCTTTGGCAGAAAAGCTGTCCGTGTATGCTTGGCAAACCACTTACCTCTAGACAAGGTTTGGAAAATACAGCAAATGACTTACTGCATTTTATCTAACAGAGTAATAAGTTCTTAAATCACCCTGTCTCTAGCTACCGTGTGTCAACTATTTCTGTATGGATTTTTTTTTTTTTTTGCCTGGTAATAGGAAGCAATTGGCAGTTGATTTTTAAAGGATAGAGGATATGTTTTAACAGACTTACAATAGTTTGGATTAGGTTGTTTGGGCTTTTTTTTCCTAGAATGAATAAACTTAAAGGAATAAGCTTTTTGCTTTCTAGCAGCTCTAGGAAATCTTCTTAACTCTGTCCCTTCTGAACAAAATCTTTCTCAAAAACCTTACTTACTTAAAAATAATGAAATTCAGTACATCAATAATTAGTAAATAACAAGCACAGATATATGTGGGGTTAATAGTGCTTTCCTTGGTGTGCTCACTGGTATTTAATCTGACAAGTAGTTATGCAAAATGAGCAATTTTTTTTTTTTCTTTGCAGAATGGCTTTCTGTAGAAGCACAGATTTTCAAAGAAACTTTGATCAGAGTTTGTTATTGGCATGAGATGAGAGGAGGAAGGGAAAAGCTACAACGTGGTGCTGGTCATACATCTGGTACAGCAAATGCTGCCAGACCCAGCAGAAATATGAGAATGAAGAATTCTCTTTTATTGTCACCTTTGTGTTTCAGTAAGCACTTCATTAAGGAATATTACAGTCTGGCAATAGATCAAATGCCAGATTATGTCAAAGAGGCTTAGTTATGTGGGTGACTAAAAGAAATTCAAATTAATAGTTAGCTTTAACTAGTTAAATATAGTTAGGTAATTCTGCTTCCCTGTGTTCGTAATAGGCCATTTATTGAGTAATTGTAGTATATCATAATGTTTTTTGTCTTAAATATCTAATGCTTCCTCACATTTATCTACAAACTTCTTCCAAAATTATTCATATATATGTGTGTGTTTATATACATATATAAACGGTAAATCTATATTAAAACTGTATTAAAAATTCTTGAGAGGTGTAACTTACATGAATTACATGTATTTACATATTTGGAAATTAGTTATTTAAACAAGTAAAATTCATCTGTGAATTTTGTGTGCTTTTTTCCCTTTTGGAGAAGCAGAAACAAACTTGACAGTATAGTGGAAGTTCTCAAGCTTGTTTTCTCTCTTGTGATCTGCAGTGTGTATTTCCTTCCTACCATGTTTCACTCCGTTCTATATCCTGTGTTTGTCAGTGTCCTCCTCACGGTGAAGATTCAGTGAAATGGAGTTGTAAAATGATAGCACTGGTGTTGCTATTTTTCTTGAGGAAAATACCATTGTTCTGTAAGTTCTCAATAAATAGTCTTCCATTTTCTTCTGCAAAAATGAGGCATCAGCTACCATTAAAGGTATCTACTGTATTTCGAATCAGCTTTGGCCTCTATTTCTGTTAAGGAGAATAGTGCTAACAGCTGTCAGTGTCATCTGGGTATGAAGGATGTCTGTCTTTAAGAATTAGGGTAGACTGAGCTCTTGGGTGCTAACTGGGAGTAGCAGCCATTTTGAAAGAAGACAGGTTTTTCTCAGAATATTTTCTGAAAGTATTATTTTTCAGCCACAGCTCATGTCTGGAAAACTGTTCAGAAGGATAACAGTGATATTACTATGAAGATGTTCTTTAAAAGTACCCGAGCATGGATTCCAGTCGTTTTAAGTATATCAGAAATGTAAAAAGCAGTAGCTCTTGAGATCATAGGAAAAGATCAGATGCAATATATAGTTTCTCAAAAACCCCAAAAGATTCAGTACTACTAACATTAAGTCCAGTTAATGTACTTGCAGATACTGTGTAAATCCACCTTCCCCTTTATGCAAGGGAAAATGAAAGACTTAAAAAAAAATTTCTATTTATTTTTTCCTCTCATTTGTAATTGACTCCTATTATATATGTCTGCCAAGATGAGCATGAGTGGGACCCAGCTGTAGTGGAACTTGTGCAGTGTATAGAAAAAAAGCATCTGTACTTCCCATTGTATCTTTTATCTGGACCCTTAGACTTGTGTGTGGGATGAGGGAGTGTTTTTTCAAAACATACTTTACATTCAGAGCAGTAAGTAAAACATGACTCTTACGAATATGTTTAAAATTTTAAGTGCATTTCAATATTACTGACTTTTTCTTTACTATACAGGTCTTTAGGAAAGGAGAGAGTTTGCTTTATCATTTTGAAGTAAACAGTTTCTTAAAATGGTGATTTTAATATTTCAAGTGTGACATAACCTTAAAAATTCTATTCTAATTTCCTCATGCTCTGAGCAGAAATACTATTTAACATATTTAAGAGGAATAATACTAAGAATATTAATGTAATCTCCTCAATAGGAGATTGCAAACAGCTGGTTTTCTGTCACTTACTCTTCAGTGAGGCAGTCACTGGCTTGTGTATCAGCATTGATGTAAATGTTATGCATGAGAGACCTGAAGACATCCATAAAGCTACTATTTTTTTTCCTCACTTCAAAAGCTTAGTAACATCAGGAAGAACAATTTATTTTAGGGCATTTATACTCATTATGGTTCCATACTACTCCATTTAGTATTCATATGCTTATCAAATTTAGGCATGCTCTGTGCTTGTGCCATTTTGAAACTCCTGTTTCAACCACAGAGCCTGTGATTCTAGCAGTCTTTTAGAACTATTTATTTTAAAAGTACATGATCTAAAACATATTAAGCAATGAACCTCTCAAGTTGTGTCTAAAGTTGTCTAATTTTGTCTGGTGTCCAGTGCCTCATCAGGGGAATTTAAATTTATTGCCTTCTGTTGTGTAGTTTATCATGCCACTTGTACAACAGTTATCCAAAGCTCAAAACATAAATCTGTCCACATAAAATCACATCACTGATACCAAAGTTCTTAATGCATTTCATGACTTCAGGGCTGAAAAATTACTTAGAATAGGCAGTTTGATTAATTTGATTTGTTTAATAGTTTCAGATCTATCTCCATAGATTCATTTGGGAAGCAGGACTATTTCTTTTAACAGTAACATGGGAAGTAGTCAACTTGAAGCAGGATGAGGGTTTTATTGGCAAACTGTAAGATCCAAGCAAGTGTACTGTGGTAAAAGGATGGAAGATTCAGTGGAGAATAGACTGGGATGGATATTGATAAGGAAGTACATGTCTAAAGACAGAAGAAAGGCTAAAAGCACCTCAAGCTTGTGTCCCAACATACACACCACAGTGTATGATCAGATTAGACAAACAAAATGTGTGGATGGCCTTACCTATAAATTACAAATGAAGTATATTTTTCTTGCATCTGTTTAGTATAATATTTATTTTAAAAAGTATATATGGAAACTATGTACGGCAGGGTTTACATTGCAAAAAATTCAAGGTACTTATGTTTAGCTGCTACTTTTTCTCTTCCTTTGCTCCCAAAAAGCATGGGGGTGGTGGGGGGAAGAAGCTGTATTAGTTGAGTTCTGCAAAAGTGGATCTCTGCCCTGGATAAATTTAATACATGCACTGTCAGTAAGATATTTTAATCTTGACTGATGAACATGTTGTAGACCATTGAGATAATCTGTTTGCGGTAGACATGATTAAATTTTTAGTGAAACAGTGACTTCTGTCAGTTGACTTTGAAATTGTGGTGAATCTGATAACTACCCATATGCCATAGGGAACAGTTTGTGCAGTGCCATATACCTTGTCCACACTTTTCCATCTGTGCTTAAGCAGCAGCTTGGGTTTTTTGTTTTCTTTTATTGTGGACAGCTCTTGTGTGGTTTTTTTACTGATAAAATAAATAAACAAAACTCCAGGCTAATTCTGCTCCTCTGTTTTTTTTTTTTTTTCCCAGATGTATATATTCCTCAGAGATTCCCAGTTCCCATATCAATTTTTTTGCTCTTTCACATTGTTGAAATAAAAAATTTCTCTTCTTTTTCTTGAAGAGTTTCTTCTCTTCTGAAGTGGCTTGTTCTGGATTTGGTATGGAAACTTCAGGTTGCTTGGAGCTTTTGGCATGATGCTCTCTGAAAAATCCCCTGTGAGTTTACAAACTGCCTGCATCTCTTTCTAGGACTTTCCATTTTTCCAAGCCTCTGGTCTCTTTATTTTTTGGCAAAGCAAATGATCTTTCTCTAAAAGGAGATTCCTTCCTGTTTTTACTTCATCTGTTGCCTTTTTCTGTGGTCTACTACACGATTTGCACTTGATCGTACTGGAGGAGGCAAACATCTAGGCTAAAAACGAAATAAAATTATGGTTAGTTTCTGCTTTGCTTTGGTTTGAAAAAATAAAAATCATGATGATTAGGAAGCCATTTTGGGCAGTGCAGAGCCGTTCTGGTTTTTGTTATCATTCAATCACAGCTTGAATAGTATGGCTTTAGAGACTTAGTGTATCTGCTTCTCTCAGGGCTTGGCTGAGAGCCAGTTGTCTGCCACTTGATCTGTACACAGTGCAAAATTACTCAAAGGGGGCTGATGAAGTGCATGGAATGACTGGGGAGTTGGTGACAATGATACTACCCCATACCTGAACTTGTTATTTTGTAGCTGAAGAAATTTACTGCATTAACTGCTGCTTTCAGATGTGCAAGCCCTAATTTTCATTCATCTTCAACTTTTTTTTTCAGTCAGTGTTACGATCTATTTTGGATGTGGTTCTATGTAGAGTGCTATCTTTTTTGTGGCCTCAGAAATTAGGACAACCCAAAACTCTCCAGTGGGGACATAAATGCTTGCTCACTAAGCAGAGGTTCACTGTACCTCCAGGTGCTGAGCAATCCAGTTATCTGATTAACTCATGAAACCCATTAAAGGTGTAGGTCCTGGACAGCCCAGCATTTGCCTTTGTGTCACTTGTGTGCTTGAGGTAAACTGAAAGTGGAACTGTTAGTTCTGTGCTGGGTTGGAGGGTGTTGAACCAAGAAATCTCCAGGAAGAGCTGTTCAGTTATAAAACTTTGCTTTTTCCTCTCTTTTGTTTTTCTGTTACTTGGAGTTTAACAAATACTACTGTAATTTGCATTCTTCTGGATGCAAAGGCTGGTAGAGTGGTGCTGTGGTGACCACAGTTTGAAAGGTTTTTTCTGTTGTTATTTGGACTTGGGATGCAATTTCTAAGTTCTAATAAATTCTCTAATTGAGCCCAGATTTCTGGATATGTAATTTATAAATAATCAAAATAAACAAATGAAAACATTGCTGTTTCTGCAGCCATTATTCTCTTATGGCCTAAAGGCACTTAGTGTAAAACTCATCTGTCTTATTTTGGTGACATTATTCCCACAATCATTTTTGATAAGGGTGATAGTGATGGTATCAGCTTGACCTTACTGGTGCAGTATGGATGTGTAAGGGTACAGATTTGCTTTTAAGAATGAATGAAAGGAGTCCACTTGAAAAAAATCTCAGGTAGCAGAGACAAAAGACTGGTAAATCCCAAATAAGAAAATATTTCAAATTGACAGAAGAGAAACAGAGGAAAGAAAAACCCCAAAACCATGTTATGAAAGTTTTATCTAATTGTGGAGTAAAATGCTCATTAAGACATAATAATTTTTTTCCTGTGAGGTCTCATTTTATTGAAATTCTTCTTGCAGCTATATTAAATAAGTCTTTGTTGTCACTTGGTTACCAAAAGTAAAATTAAAGTATATGCTATAATACCATCATGGAGAAGTGTCTGTGCATCTCTTAAGAGAATCCAGGGACTCAAAGTTTGCAGTGAAGTAACTTATATCTTGAATTTGTTTTTAACATCTTGTAGTGTACTGTTAGCAATGAAGTCTTAGTGTAGTAATCTCTAGACATCCATTCCAAAGCCTATGTGGAGACTTAATTGTGGAATAGATCATTTGATCACTTCATCCTAAACTTTAGATGTTGTTTTGCTGTAAAATCCTGCCTTGTTAATATCTGTTTATGTAGTCAATTTTCAATTTTAAGCATCTTCAGAAGAAATTAAAAAACTTGTTGGATTTAGAGATTGAGGACTGTATCTATAGTCAGTTGGTGTCAAGGATCTGTGGTAAGGGAAATGAACTTTAGTTCATCCCTGCATTGGGATGTGAGTCTGGGTGTGCAGACAGTGTGTGTCCTGTTAGCTGTGACTGTAGGAACACTTGCTGCCTGGAATGGACAATGGTGAAAGAAGCTTTTTCTGGTACTTGCAGTCATGCAGTGGAGCCAGTTGTGAACATACTGACATTTAACAGACATGTTTTCAGAGATCTGAGAAGCATCTACTTTGGATGTGAGAAATGAGATACTTCTTAGAGGTTCCTCTGATCAGTATGTTTTGGGAAGAGCAAGTGGCATATGCTTAAAGAGGTGACGATCACTTGCTAGCTTGCAAGCCTTCCACCAGAGCATCAGGGTGATAAACTCATTCAGATAGTAATAATATTTTTGTAACTTCGGTTGAAGAAAACAAATTTAATTAGTTATCCAGCTTCTCTTCTTCTGTTTTCAGAAATTTCTGAGGCTTTGTATCTGAGATATGTGTGAAGAGAGGAAGAAAAGTCAGGTTAAAGGTCTTCCATTATGGAATGGTTAATCCCAAACAGTTCAGGTTTACTGTGGCTGTAAACAAGTGGACATAGTGTTGCTCAGGTCTTAGCAGTATTACCTCAGGTGGCACTACGGTCTGTGGTGAGGATATCATCTTAAAATGATGCTCACGTCCCTGACTTTGTTCTTTGGGTTTTTTGGGTCACAAACCTCTCGACTCCAGATCTGCTCGTGAATTCACTTTTCAGCAGTCTCTGTTCTGCTTCGACAGGATCTTGTGAAGTGAGTGGCAGGGTGCATCTCCCCTTGGTGACAGCACACTGGGTGTCCGTGCCTGGGCGTGCTGCCAGCGTTTTGGTAACGAGGCACCAGCCCAGGCCTCACCAGTGCTGGGCTGCTGATTACAGAATCACAGAACGTGCTGAGTTGGAAGGAACCCACCAGGATCATCAAGTCCAACTCCCAGCCCTGCACAGCACCATTCCCCAGAGTCCCACCATGTACCTGAGAGCACTGTCCAAGCACTTCTTGAGCTCTGTCAGGCTGGTGCTGTGATCGCTGCCCTGGGGAGCTGTTCCAGTGCCCAACCACCCTCTGGGTGCATTAGCAGGTATTAAAAAATATAAAATTAAAAAAAATAGAAAAGAATATGAAACATTACTTTTCAATGTATTTGGGGGACATTAGAGGCAGCCCCCTAAAATCAAAATCCAGGTGTGCCTAGCGTTTTCCACGTCTGGTTTCTCACCCGTGTATGAAAGCAGCGATTTAACACCTCGCTCTTTGTGACAAAAATGATTCAAAGAGCCATATTTTTCAGGGCTTTTGATCTGGAGGCTTTCGCGGGTGTGCAGTACCTCTTAGCAAGGTACCCGGGAAGACGATCCGTNGTACCCGCGCGCGCTCGGGCGCGGAGCGGCGCCCCCCGCTCGGTGATGGTTCCGCCCGCCGTGCGCGGTCATGTGCGCGGGCCCGGCCCTCCGAGCGCGGCTGGGCGGCCTCGCACAGCGCCGCGTCCCGGGCCTCCGGCGGACAAAAGGGCGCAGGGAAGCGAGACCTCCGGAAGGCGAGGGCAGGCGGTGTCGGTGGTGAACGTTTTCTGATTTTTCCAGAAATCAAGCAGAAGACTGAGCTGCTGATGTCAGTTAACTCTGAGAAGTCGTCCTCTCCAGAAAGGTACGGCCGCATCCCCGTCCGCATGAACGCGGGGCTTCTCCCTCTGCCTCCGCGGGGCTGCTGGCATTGTCCGCGTGCTGCATGCTGGATCTCTCACCGTGCCCACCCAGCCTGTCCTTCTGGTCGAGCTTTGTGCGTTTTAGCCGAGGGTTCCGGGTCCCACCCCGTCCCCCGGAGCCCGGCGGGCTGCAGCATGCGGATCGCGGCGGGGCGGGCTGGGCTGGCTGGTGCAGACCCCGCACCCGCGCCTGTCACGCGAGCGGCATCGCAGAGACCCCGCCGTTCTGCCGCGCTCCCGCCGCTTCACATGGCTAGGAAATAGAACTTGGCGAAGCGTTTCGTGCCCTGCTATGTGGAAAAGGGAGTGTCCTTTGGAAAGTAGCTCAGGAATCGCAAATCCCCCTATTAGTCACATTTTGTAAGATAGATGTGATCCCTGTTCAAGTCTGTGCTAGGAAATGGAGCAGTCGCTGCATGCAGTAATGGTTCATGCCTGCAGGTAAGGACAAAATGACTCAGAAGTGTTTTTAAAGCAATTATTTTATCTGTCCATCAGATTAGTGCTATTTCAAGTAGATGTTTCATTTTTAAAGAAATCCTTAAAGGAACTAAACGTACATTTAAGTCTTCTGATGTGAAATAGCCTCCTAGTGATTATTTTGTTGATTTCAAATAAACCAGCCCTGCTCACTTCTGTCTTGCTTGCAACTGAATTTTAGGGCATTTTTATTTTTGAAACTGCTTCAGTTTAGAGAAACATAATACCATTTCCCCCCCATTATTTACAGTAAACATTTTGGCTGTATGCAAAAGACCCTCTGAACATTCTGATTCACCGTTTTAATATTGGACTTTGGCAAAAAAAAATACAATTAATTTTAAGGTATCAAACTGTATTAGGCTGAAATGATGATCTAAAGTTTATTTTATTGAATGGCTCAGTACAGAGAGACATGAAAAGGCACTGAATGCTACCTTTAAGAAACAGGCTAAAAGACATCTTTCAAAATGAACGAGTGCTGTGTGGCATGGGTGGTTTGAAAAACCAAAATAAGCAATTTAATTTGACTTGTAAGTATATTTATGTAAGATATGTAGAAGCAAACTGCATTGCCTTTCACCAGCTGTAGTTATAACTGAATATCAGCAATGAGAGATACAGAAAATGGTGGGGGGGGAATGGGATGTTAAGTTACCTTTCCAAAATGGAGAAATATAAGAAGAGCTTTGAGAGAAATTTTAGTATTTACTTGTTCAAAATGAAGAATGAGGAGAAAAAATGCAAATGTTTATTTGTTAACCTTTATCCCACTTTCATGCCTAAAATTTTTAAATACAAGACTCATAAAATGGTGGTGGTAACAGGGAGGATGATGGAGTGAAAATAGTGAGGGAAACAGGTGTTAACTCGATTTTTTGGAAAGACTTTTGTTGGCATTGCTGTGTGGGAATTTGGTATATGATACAGGTATTTATTTTACCAAAATGAATGTTATGCAGCACCTGACATCTGATCAGTCTGGTTTTGTGCAGAACATGCTCATAGTTGAACTAATGGTAGTCCTAGATGTAGAGGTCCTTTAAAGGATCATAACACACAATTAGAAAAAGATATATTTGTCTGAGATTGATTTGAGTGTCATTCATTAAAAAGTAAGGTTTTTTAACAGCATGATGTGTTATGGAATAGAGATTAAAATGGGGTGGTTGTATATGAACACAGATTTCTTTTGGGGATTTAAATATGTGGTACTGTTCACCTGGAGATTGATTTGACATATCAGCTACATGATCAGTTAAAAATGAAAACATCTTTATATTTTATAGGAGGGTTTTTTTTTAAATAACCACATTCTTTTCACCTGTCTAAAAATAGACTGAATTTTTTTGCAAGCTGTTATGAAACAGTGCTGTCTATCCTATTAGCTTCCAGTTCCTTTCAAGGCTCTTTGAAAATTAATATATAAGATTTAAAAAAAATAAATAATTATAATATTGAGTGTCTGAACTGTTAAACTGGCCTAATCTGCTCTGTAGAAAAATTGTGATGTGTGTTTATGCCATGCAGACATAAGAATATGCATGTTCTTGAAGAACACAGAAAGGGAATTAATTCTTGCATATTTATTTATTGCTGGTTTTTATCCTTGTTCCTAGTGGTTGGAGTTTTTGGGAAGCTTGAGTTCTCCATGTGGGAATGCTATGTGGAAGATCTGAAAGAGTCCATGGCTTGTTCCTTGTTTTCCACGCTAGCAGAGGCTGCTAGACAGCGCTTGCATAGCCAGAGGGGAGGGGAGAGGAGGTGCTCTGTGCTTTTACAGAGACTGGTGAAATGGGCATAGAGAAGGAAGGGGAGAGAAGCCAATTACTTGCCTCCTTCCTTCTTTGGTTGGTCTTTGTTTTTACAAGACAGTTTAGTGTTTGTAGGTTTTCCTGCTCATTTGGCAAGTTCAACGTGCTGTCATGTCTTACTGATGAGAAGAAGGCTGGAATATAATGGATGGTTTGGCTGTTATAGAGGCTCATCACTTTAGAAATCCTGCAGCGTTCTCTTAGGATAGTTGTTTGTTATAATTTTAGGGACCTTTTAGGAGACATTAGGAAGAAAGATGAACCTTTTTGTTGAGGAACATTTGAGGTGTTTAAAGACACTGGCAGCCTTGAAAAGGAAATTAATACAAACCTGAGACATTCTTCATAGATTCAGCCTTTCTTTCCCCTTACCTTCTCAGAAAATTGAAGTTGCAGAGAAGTGAGGTGATAAGATTAAGATACCTATTTTGGTGTGCTGTAGGATATTTCATGAGCAGACACAATCAAACAGCATCTCTATGTCCTGAATTTCCAAGTAGTTAATGCTGCCTTGGGCCAAAGTCCTGGTTCCTTGTTGATAAGGTAACCCAGGTAACTGTGGATGCGTGTGTGCACATGGGCTGGGCGCTGGATCAGGTAACCCGCTGCAGCTGGTGTTGCTGAATTGATTTGTTTGGATGTCTGAGCCTTAAGGAGACCATGGATATGTTTTCCTGCAGTGTGCTTACAATGTGACACTCACCTGGTTTCATTATCTAATAAGTAGTAATTAAACTACCACGTACCCCTGTATTCTTTGTGTTTCCCTGGAGGCTGCATGAAGTTAGTGGTCCAAGTCTTGCAAATGTCATGAGGAACAAGTAGCAGCACCTAGATGGAGGAGGGGTGGTCTTTCAGGAGCTCTCTAGGAAAGCCAAAATACTTCTGTTTCTGTTGTATGAGTTATGCACTCTTTTTATCTACAGTATAGTGAACCCTTTGATTTTTTTTTTTTTTTTGGCCTTTTTAGGGTCTCTGTGGAACTCTTGGCAACTTTCTGTTTCTTTTTGAGAAAAGTTTATTCTTTTACCTGGATCACTTGATACTCTTAAGACTTCAAATCTAATGTATGTAGTAGTTTTCTTTTTCACATATTTGGACAAAGAACTTGTCATTTCTTTAGCTCTGATTTTGGGTTCTAAATTTCTGTCAGCAATGCAGTTTGACGATGGAGCATTTTCTGATAAAGGTTATTAGCAAGGCTGATCAGTCTGAAGTGTTTGACCTGCTCTTTTTCCCTCTTTCCGCAAAGGCTGCATATGCATGTTTCTTTAAAATGCGTTTCTGCTTCAGCATTTTAAAAAAACCTATTAGTGGCCACTCATGAACAGTCTTAAAGTGGGTCGCTGGTGTGTATATAATTCAATTTTCATGATTTTGAGAGGTTTTAGAAATAACAATTAAGGGAAGATACTTTCAAATGACTAGTTTGTGTTAATGAGTAGAAGTACTTGGGGTTGGGTGGTGCAGGCTAGGTTTAAGGAACACTGGTGGTTCTGGTTTGGCTTTGTGTTGAGGTTTTTTTTTGAGCCTTGGGCTACGTATACCCTTCTATCTTTGTCATTTATCTTTGAAGAGCAGATTAATGTATTTCTCACTGCTTTTACATGGTTTCTTCATCAGGTCATGCCAAGGAGGCAGTCAGGAATAAAGGAAAGAAGGAAGAAATCTAAAATAATGAGAAGAAAGAAAAAAGATGGAGACTGAGTATTGTCTGCTTCCTTTTCTAGGAGACCTAATGTTAGTTGTAAAGGAAGGCACTGTAAAACAAGTTAGGATGTTGAAAGATTCCTTCAGGTTTCAGAACATCAGGGATTTTTTTTGTTCAGTTTTTGTCTGTATGTGTGTTTCTCTTTTTCAATTTAGTTATGGATGTACTCCTTCTAAGGTAGATGTGTAACTTGTAATAAATGTAGAAGTAATGTTTAAAAGTAGAACCATCAGCTAACAGCATGGACTATAAACTGATATTGCTGTGTGCCAGGTAAATGGTTTGGAATAATTATTAGATAATAGGGCATTATAAGATAATGATTCTATTATTTATATAACTAACATGGAAAGGAAAAATAGTTGTCAGAATAATTAAACTATTTCATCAGTTCTAGTACCTTTTAAACATATTTTCAAAATACCGTATTTTCTTTAGCTTTCTTCCTGCTTTACTTGTTCTTTTTGATAGGATAAAAGAAGTATTGCACAGCTTCATTTTCAGGGCAGTTCAAATCTATTTTTAGTAGTCATACAACTACAACTTCTCTTGTTTTGTTAAATATATAATTACAGTGAACAGTATATATTTCCCCTCCTTTTCCCCCAAAAATTACAAGCTAATTGTTGTATTTTGTCTCAGAAGTAGAGAGAAAATAATCCTATCTCAGCATGGGCCCTAAGTTGTTTGTCCAGGGAGGCACTTGATTCCACCACCAGTTCTGTTGGGTGACAGTGTACCTGTATAGCTCTCTTAGACTAGGTGCTTAATTTTAGGTTAGCAGCCTGGCCCAAAATAAATCCTACTTTTTGTGTGGCTTTCCTTTTAAAGGTTTCCCAGTCTCACTTGTTTTAGTGTGCAAGGCTTTAAGTGAAGTATGAAAGGGATGTAGAGGCAAGGAATGTTGCAACATGCCATTGTCCTTGTGTAGGAAAAAAATGGAAATAGCCTGTATAGAAGCAGCCACTTGTGAAGCAAGTTTTCACTTGAGATCATATTTTTAGGGGACACTGTACTCTTTTTTGGAGCTGGTAGTGCCTCTATCAGTTTATCAGTAGGCTTTGAAAAGATTGAGAATTTTAAGTGCATTTTGGTTTTCAGGGATAGACTTGGTTTATTTCTGTGTCTGTGTGGAATTTCATGCTATTGGTAAAAAAATTGCATACTTTGATATTTAATAACAAGTGAAATATGTCATTAGTATCCCTATTACTCAGATGGCCTGTGTGCTACTTAAGTTTTTTCTTTAATTAATTTTTTTTAATTATTAAGAGCTTTTCATCATGCAGGTATTTGTGAGGTATTTATTATAGGGAAATTTCTAATATACCTTCTGAAAACAAGAATGTCAGATTTTGTCACTTCCTGTTGGAACTAAAATGGGAGAATTTTGTAAAAGGGAGAGATCAAAAGTTCTGGGGAGTTGTATGAGGTTTTCCTGTATGAGAACTATTCACTGGAAACTAACTCAAGCAATCCAATGCTGGTTTGAATACAGTTATTTAATGGCTAAGAAAAAAGTACCTAAAATTTTTGGAAACTATGACTGGCACAATATACTTTCTAAGGTATTCCAGTTCTATCCCAGGATAAAATGTCTGAAAAAAAGTAATGGAACATTTTAAGTGAAACCTTTTGTATTACTGATTTACTCTATTTCATGACTTGAAACTTCTTTCCTAATCACTTTCTTAGTCATGCCTTCACTAAAATGTCCACACCAGCACCATGGTGGATGGTAAAGGAATGTTAATTGACAGATTGCATAAAACATTGTGTACCTCTGCCCAATGTTTGCATTTCTGTTGCTGCTTTAGTGTACATATTCATATTTGATACTTACAAATCAATAATAAAATGGTTAGACACTCATGTAATTTGGTGAATTTACTGTGTTGTGATACATGTATTTTCATTGATCTAGAATTGCTGTAGTTATCAAGGGATACTAGCAACAGATTAAGCAAATGTATGCAAATTTAAGCATTCCATTTTGTTACATGTTTTGTGTTATAAGAATATTATCAGGAAATTGTGACATCTCTCAGGTTTTGACTTGATGAGAATCCTTCTATGCTGTTTGGGGGACATCTCATCTTTCCAGTGGACTGAAAAATACTTTTTCTGTCCAAAGGGTGTTGTGACCAGAAGTTCTTTCACCAGTTCTGTCTTCAGGAATTTTACATTCCTGAACCAGCATCTGCCTTAGATGCTTCTGTATTGTCTTCAAAACTCACCTTTACTCTTGGGTAATCTCTGACAAAATGTTAACAGTCACTGTTGCCTTAAAAACAGATCTGAGATTTATCTCATTTAGGATGTCTGCCAAACTCACGCTGATACTTGTGACTAGATGGATAGTGAGCTGTGGTTTCCTTTTTTTTCTGCTTCACTCTCTTTCTCTTTTTTTATTCTCTGAAGCTTCAGTTACAAAAGAAATGTGTGCAGCTCCAAACTCTGCTGTGTTCTTCACCAAGTTTATCTACACAGCTTTCCTTGTCTGGTTATAGCTTTAGGTCAGTCAGGCTGATTGATTCCTTCTCTTTCCTGATTCTACAATGCTCAAAACCAGAACCACATCCCATGTAAATGTTCTATTTGTATGAAGTTTTGACCATTGTGTTTAATCAAGGCACTTTAAATAACCTCTCTGTATTAATAGAAGTGCCCTAATTTTATCTTGATATCTGCTAATATAACATATGGCCATAAATTGGCCAAATGGCCATTACTAAAATACTGTATTTTCTTCTCTTGAGAGGTTGTGTAACATTTGTAATTTAGTGTTGGGCTGGTTAGTCTTCTAGACCTTTTTTCCACCAAACTTGGAGCAGCCTAATTCCATGGAAATGAGAATTTCTTGAACCTACTTCGTATTTGGTAAGATGTCATTGGAGTAACTTGAAACCTTTTAAGAATTCAGTGCTATATTTTCATGAAGCAACTTCTATGCCACAAATCTACTGGAATGGTTACAGCCTTTCTAAGAAGGCAAGGACTCATCCTTATTTCTGTTGCTCGGTACAACTGTGCATGGCAGTAGCGTCTATCTTTTCTGGGGCAAAGAAGGTCGTATTATTGCAACAGGAAGTCCTGTTAAGGTGCATTTCTGTCCTGTGTTGTCAAAGCTTAACTTGTAGTAGTTCTGGCAGAAACTGGGAGAAGAATTGTTTTTGTCATTAATACTACTAGAAAGAGAGAGTATTTTTTTCTCTTGCAACTGCTTTCTTAGAATATCCAGCAATTTCTTTCTTTTTTTTTTTTGTTTTTTGTTTTGTGGAGATGGAAAGGTGGTTTGAAATTTCTGTGGGTTTCGGTGGACAGCTCTTCTCTTACTCTGTATCAGGACCTACAGATTCTCGTTGTTGTCTTGAGCTGCTGCAGCCACTGTCCACAGAAGCATTCAGTTCCTACTATGCCCACATACCAGACACATATCCACCTCTGTTTATTTCATGCCATGAACTAGAATGGAAGATGTTTGGAATTAGCCCTGCTCTTTATGAATCCTTCTATAAAAGGATTACCTTACCCTTAGGAGACCACGTGTGGTGGTTTCCTCTGAGTGGTGCTTTGTCATCCCCAGTATGAAAGTGTAAAGCGTTTCTGACAGCTCCTGTTGCATATGTGACAAGAATCAGGAATTTCCACTGCTGCTTGGTGTCTTAGCTGTGAGAAGTGCCAGCTTCCAAGAAGACTAATACAGCTTTGGACCAAGACTTCCCTAAGGTATGAAAAAGATCATCAACTATAGTGATTCTGAAGTACATTTTTATCAATTAAAACCTTTCATTCTGTTATAAATAAGAGTACAAACAGTCTTTGTGGACTTAGTTAGAAATCTCGCTTGGCTGCTTTCCAGATAATTAATGTTTTAGAATATTAGTCTAGAAAGCCATATAAAGAGAGATACGGCCATCCTCAGAATGCTTGTGTTCCACAACAGAAGTAAAAGAATGAATTTACAAAGAAATTATTGGTGATCAAGGAAAAACTCTTCCTCTTTCTCTCAAGAATTCTTGATATTTGTGAGTGGATTACTGACATGACAATTAGCTTAGACCCTATTCCTTGGGCACCCCAACTGTAGTATGCTGCCAGTGAATGCATGGGGTTTTTTTGTGCAGACCATTAACATTTAAAAGTGATGGTGTTCTTTATGGAAATCTCTTCGCAGGTTTCTCCAAAGCAATCTTATGAAATATGTTCCTGTAGTTTAATTTATATCTACTTTGTTTCACCTGTATGTTTGCTTTGTTTATGTTACTTTTCTGTTAAATGAATCCTGGCTTGAAAAGAAAACATACAGGAAAGAACTGGTCAAGATTCTTTTCAAATGTGTTTAGCACATAGGAATTTCAAGGGCTATTAAAAGAACCAGAAGTCATCCAGTTGAAGCAGAACGGTGTCCGAGAATGCCAATGCATTTTTTTACTATCATTTAAATATTCCATGCTTTAAAAAATGCCTTAACAAAACTGCATGGAGTGTGTTCCAATAGATGCCAGGACAGTTTAAGCAGTCTCTAACTAAAAGTCTTAAAGACTCCCCAAACTCAAATCTAAGGCAGATGTAGACACTTCACCTGCAAAGTGTTAACTGATAGCTTTGCTAAGAAACTTGCTCAAAGTATGTGTCCTTTTAGCCATGCCAGCTGTTAGAGGTAGCCAAGCATGGAGGGCTCTGTGTCCCAGGGGCAATATCTCCTGTCGTAGCTAATAGGTAAGGAAGGGCAGGACTGCTGTGTCCCCAGGGCCAGCCTGTGAGGAATGGGTATTCCCCACAGGGGTGTGCGCATGCACACGCTCACGTACAGAAATGCACACACAGCTGGCCATGCAGGGAAGCAGAAACTCAAACCAGGGCTTTTATTGGCACCCACATAAACACACACACACACAGAGTATTGGAGCAAAAACTGCGTGGACAGCCCCATCCTTTTCCTCCTTTCCAACTCCTCACAATGGAAGTCCACTGGTGGAATTTTCACAGAAGCTCACACACAAGCTCTCTGTGCTCCCCCAGCCAATTCTAAATGGTCTATGTAGTTTCTGGTCCCTAAACCAATAAACCCCCAAGATTCATGTTCTCACTCCAATTGCTGGCATTTGGACCTTATTTACTTGCTGGCCAGTCTGACTTGAAATTGGTTTGAGTTCACACAAACACTCAAAATAGAAAGTGAATTCCCAAGGAAGACAGGTATAGGGTTTAGTGACAATATAGGATGGACTGTCAGGATCAAGGGCAGGACTTGATCAGGCAAGTGCACTGACCAGATGCCCATTTGCACTGGACCTGCCCCGTTTATCTTTTTTCTTTACTATTTTCCCTTACTTATTTCTCCTTACCCACTTCTATACCAGTCTTTCCCTACATCTTATGCCTTCCCCTAAACAATTTGTAGTTTCCTGCTTATTCTCACAGTACTGTGGTAAGTTTTACACAGTCCCAAAATATTCTTCCTCCCTGCATCCCATAGTAAGTCCCATACCCCTTAAGGCATTAACTTTTAGTTTTCAAGGTGTTTTTTGGGAAGAGTTTCTTCTTTGACTCATCTTGGTAGGTTTCACACTGAGGGAATAAGGTCTAATTGACAGTTGTAGGAGTAGCTGATTCACATGCTCTATTTTCACTGTTGAGGTTGTTAGGGCTAACCTGTTGTTTTGCTTCTGATCTTTGCTGGGTCTGTTTCTATTATGATTAGCTTCTAATCAGATAACCTAACACTGGTCTCCCAGGGGGTCTAGTAGTACCAGTCAGAACTGTATCTAGGTCTGTTTGGATTTTTGGCCATCTGATGCAAGCATCCAAAAGATTGAAATTAGCTGAGGATATGCAATGCACAGATGTTTTGCTATTACTTCTCAGTCTCCTGGAAGTTTGTTATTACAGAATTTTGTCTACTGCATAATTCCTATTCAGATTTAGACCTGTGTTTCTGGAAAGGAAGAGTGACGTATATTCTTACCATGTGTAGATACATACTCTGTGCTTCAGATTTATGCTGCTGGCTGTGTCAGGCTCATACATCTCATGAAGGCAAAGCTCAGGCATGACCAAAACCAAGTCATGAATGCTACTGACTCTGCTGAACTGGTCCTTGTTACAAAATCTGTTTGAGGTAGCACAGCACAAGGATGCATAATAATAGTTCTAATATAATAATAATAATAATAGCAGCTCTGGAGCATAAACTGTATCATATTATACTTCTCTGTGTTCTGATCCAAAAAAGAGATGTCTGATAATAGTGGTCAAAAAGCACCGGTTAAAAAAAGGCATAAAGAATCATATTACTCCCATTCTAAACAAGGCTGTGTCTCCAAGGTAGACTGGAAGGCCAGTTGTTAATCTGAGCTGCAGGCATCGAGATACTGCTCAATTCCTTTGCGAGGTAGCTGAGCAGGCAAAAGACACAGAGCCACAATGTGTGTTAGTCAATATCTGGCTATCTGACATTGGTAGTCAGAAAACCTGGCATGTATTATTTCTACTCTCAGAGCCCAAGAGAGAGCTAATACTTGAGTCTTTGCCAAGTTGTTCTTCTCAGGAAGAGAAATAGATTATATGATATGAAGGTTGTGAGTTTGTGTGTGTATGTGCAGTGTTGTTTATTTACACAAAACATGTAAACAGAGCTCATTTGCTTGAGCAGAGTGGAAACAGTGCAACAAGCAGCTATTTTGCTGATGTTTTCAAGTCTGCCTGTCTAGCAAGTACTGTGCTTAAAAAAACCCCTTAAAATTCAAAAACAACACCCAAAAAACCCCACGCAACTCTCTCCTGGAATCACAGGAACAGCATTTTTTTTGCTGGGTTTTTTTTTCTGCTTTTTCAGCTGTTGTGTAAAAGACCTAATGTTCCTTTTTTGCTGAGACTGAAAGGAGGGTATTCAGCCTGACTCTCAGCCTTGACTGCAGCCAAATCCTGAATGCTTAGAGAGTAGCTCAGTCTTAGACATAAAATTTGTAGGACAAAAATGATATACCTAAGGTACAGCTTTAAAAGAGGTCTTTATGTGCGCTATAATACATTTATTAACTTTCTGGTCACTGCAGTTTGTTCCTGGGTCATGCTGTATGGCATCTGTGGACTCCTGCTCTTCACTGCAGATAGCTCTTGCCACATCTTTCCCATGGACAGGTGTGAGCTGCTGTAAGATCTTTCAGGGTTTCTGCCAGGTTTCCACTGGATTTCTTTGGGACAAGAGTGTTTAGATTAAGTCCATCCTGGGTTTTTCCTCTCCATTTTAAATGATTGCTTTTCTTCTCTAGAAGGCTTCACTAGGTTTTCATGTGGTGCTTCACACCCCGTTCCATCGGTCTAAACCTGTATGAGTCAGCTGAAGCTGAAAAAAAGCTATCTTCCTGAAGTTCTGAAAGCTTCTGGTTCTCTAAACTACTTCTAAGACCTTGTTTTGTTCACAACTAGTAGTTCGTGTGTGTTTGTTGCCTGCAAAAAGTAATCTGAGACTGAATTGCAGTGGAGTTCTACATGGAAATAGTACAATGGGAGATTTATCCTAGAGCTTTCTGTTTACCTTCCACTCCAATCTTCATTCTTCTTGTCACTCCTTTTGCTGAGTTACCATCTGGTCACAGTCCTATCATCAGTTTGTTTCATTACCTCATACCTTTGGTTTTGTGCTAGTTGAACATTTATTTTAAAGTAGTGATGCATTGAAAGAGATGTGGAATATATGAAGTGGAAGTCAGAGACATGAAAATACTTCACTTCTCTGTATATGTATTGTTTGGTAACTCAATTATCAGCTTGTAATGGCCAGAGTTCACAAGAGACATAGTAGAATGTGTTGTGATACAGCAAAAAAGTGGTCGAAGTATATAATATACTCTGTCACAGCTCTCTGCCATTCAGCCAGTTCTCAGTCCACCTCACTGTCCCCTCATCTAACCCACACTTCCTGAGCTTTCCTATGAGGATGTTTCAGGATTCAGTGTCAAAAGCCTTGCAGAAGTCAAGGTAGACAACATTTGCTGCTCTGTCCTCATCATCCCAAGCCAGGCTTGCCATCGTAGGAGGGTATCATATCGGTCACATGTGATTTCCTCTTGGTGAATCCATGTTGTTTCCTCCTGATAACCTTCTTTTCCTTTCTGTGCTTAGAGATGCTGGTGCACAAGGATTTACTTGTAAAACACATAGCACTGCATTCTTGTTAGGATAGGCACGTTATAATAATTAGTGGGCTACAGCTATTTTTATTGAAATGTAAACCTTGGTGATTTATACTGTGCATACTGCCATATGTAAATGAGTTCTTGTGAGTAGTTTAATTGATTGGAGGAGGAATGTATTATCATAGAATCTTAGAAAATGCTGAGTTGGAAGGGGTGCATCAGGATCATCAGGCTCAATTCCTGGACCTGCACAGGACACCCCAGAAGTCACACCATGTGCCTGAGAATATTGGTCCAAGACTTCTTGAACTCTGTCAGGCTTGCTGCTGTAACCAGTTCCTTGGGGAGTCTGTTCCAGTGCCTGACCACCCTCTGGATGAAGAACCTTTTCCTGTTAGCCAGCCTGAACCTCCCCTGACACAACTTCAGGCCATTCCCTTTAGTCCTGTCACTGGTTCCAAGAGTGGAGAGATGGGTATTTTGCCCCTCTGGTTTCCTCATGAGGGTGTNCAGTTCCTTGGGGAGTCTGTTCCAGTGCCTGACCACCCTCTGGATGAAGAACCTTTTCCTGTTAGCCAGCCTGAACCCTCCCCTGACACAACTTCAGGCCATTCCCTTTAGTCCTGTCACTGGTTCCAAGAGTGGAGAGATGGGTATTTGCCCCTCTGGTTCTCCTCATGAGGGTGTTGAAGACTGCAAAGAGTTCTCCCCTCCGTCTCCTCCAGAGTGAACAAACCAAGTGCCCTCAGCCTCTCCTCATATGGCTTTCCCTCCAGACCCTTCACCATCCTTGTGGCTCTTCTTTGGAGGTGTTCAAGGCCAGGCTGGACAGGGGGCAGAGCAACCTCACCCAGTCAGAGGTGTCCTTCCCCATGGCAGGGGAGTTGAACTGGATGAGCTTTAATGTCCTTTCCAACCCAAACAATTCTGTGATTCTATGATTCTGTGAAGTGCAGCAGATATAAGGCATTACAGGCAGCTGCTATTTATTTACACAGTATTTTATAGGTGGAATTGGTTAAGAGCATAGTTAACCTTTTGTCCCAAAGCCATGAGCGTGATACATCTAATTTTATCTTTTGTTCCCAAGTAATTTAATTGTTTTTTAATCAGGTCCTCCAGAGCTGAAAAGCAGAGTTTTGTAATTTAAAATACAAGAGAAGACTGGGAGTTTTCAAGTTTCTTTCTAATTATATTTTGGCACATTTGTTGCTGCTGTTAGCATTCAGTCCCATAATTCCATAGCAGTGCAAAAGTCTGCTTTTAATTAGAATGTCATTTCATGGAATGTAGCAGAAATTGTTAAAACTTTGGTAAAATACAGACTGGTTTCCTTGTGCCAGATTGGAGGATTTAAATTGCTGTTTTGTAGTGGTTTTGGGTGATGTCAGCAAAATGCCAGTGGAGGTGATTTGTTGGGAATTAATCACTAACTGGATAGGAAGATGTAAAGTTGAGAGTTTATAAGTCACCTTATTTTGTATGTTGATTTGACTGCAAAATGCGAATTACTAGGAACCGTGAAGTACACTATTTATTTTACAATGAAAAAAAAGGAAATGTAAGGAAGAGTAATGTCTTATGGAATCATAAGATACTTTTGTTTGGGAGGGACCTTCAAGACCGTCTAGTTCTACCTCCTCTGTTATGGGCAGGGACACCTTCCACTTGAGACCAGGTTACTCAAAGCTCCATCCAGCCTGGCCTTGAGCACTTCCAGGGGTGGGGCAGCCACAGCTTCTCTGGGCAACCTGTTCAGTGCTTCAGCACACTCACATTAAAGAATTACTTCTTTGGAATCTAAATCTACCCTCTTTCAGTTTGAAGCTATTCCCCCTTGACCTGCCACTACATGTCCTTGTAAAAAGTCCCTCTTCAGGTTTTCTGTAGCTCCCTTTAGGTACTGGAAGGTGCTCTAAGGTGTTGCCAGAGCCTCCTCTTCTTCAGGCTGAACAACAACTCTCTCAGCCTGTTTTCATAGCAGAGGGGCTCTTCTAGCCCTCTGATCATCCTGGCGGCCTACTCTGGACTCCTTCCAGCAGATCCATATCCTTCTTATGTTGGGGGCCCCAGATCTGGTCTCAGTACTCCAGGTAGGAGTACAGTAGTGGAGTAGAGGGGGAGAATCACCTCGACTTGCTGGCTGTGCCGTTTTGGATGTGGCCCAGGACACTGTAGGCTTTCTGAGCTGCAGGCACATATTGCTGAATTGTGTCAAGTTTCTCATTCACTAGCACCCCCAAATCCTTCTCCTCACTATGTTGTCCACCCAGCCTGTGTTTGTGCTTCATATTGCCTTGAGATTTGCTTCACAGGTGCAGCACCTTGCACTCAGCTGTGTTGAACTTCATGAGGTTATCACAGCCCCACCTCTCAAACCTGTCAAGGTCCCTCTGGATCCCTTCCCTCCAGGGTGACAGCACCACACAGCTGGGTGTTGTTGGCAAATGTGCCGAGGGTGCACTCGGTCCCTGTCACTGACAAAGGTGTCAAACAGCAGCGGCCCCAGACCGACCCCTGAGGAACCCCAGCCCTCACTGCTCTCCTCTTGGACATGGAGCTGCTGGTCACAACTCTTGAGTGCATCCATCCAGCCAGTTCCTTATCTGCAAGTGATCCATCTGTCAAACTCATGTCCCTCTAGTTTAAAGACAAGGATATTGTGTGGGACAGTGTCAAATGCTTTGTATGAGTCATCATGCTGTTGCAATATTTATTTCATTTGGCAGAGTAGTTTTCTTAGTTTTATGAGCTTCCTGCTGGTTAAATTTGGCAAATATGTCTAGATATTACTAATTACTGTTCCAATGTTGCTGACATGACTAGTGTAATTTTTCCAAAATGTCTTGAATATACTGTGTTTTGCATAGGTCATATTGTGCACTGCTTTTTTTTTTTCCTTAAGTTTTAGTCAACTGCAAGTGGTTGTATCTGCTTAATTCAGGACAATCCAGGCTCTTGTTGACCTGGGCTCCATAAGCATAATTAAGATGATGATGATGGTTGTGGTGTAATTAGGTTCATTAACAATACAAGCACGAAGGGAGTGTCTTATTCACAGGAGATGCTAGCATGTCTTCAATTGTATGACTGTGATTTGTCTGTTTAGAACTTTTCTTTCAAATGATTTGATTTTTCTTAAGGACTGGGATTCTTAGTATGAAAGATGCATATATATGTTTCTTCCAAACAAGTATGGAGAGACATGGTATGTTTATTGTCTGAAGAGAAGGATTTTTTCCCCCCAGATGTTGTTTTTTTAGAAGGAATGGTGTTTCAGTTTTGAGAAATTGTTTGAAACGTAAATATAAAGGCACATGTAAATGAAAAATATCTTTAAAATTTTGTTATGTGTTTAACTTAGTTTAGTATCTCTTGCTATTTTTTAAAACAAAATTTAAAAATTCACCTAGTCTTCTCTTGCACTTCATTTAAGTCAGTCCTAACACGTCAGCATTGTTTTGGTGACTCCTTATCTTGTTTCCGCTCTTGTTACACTTGCAGTTTGCAAACATTAAAGCATTAGCTAAAAGAAACAGATACTCACTGGGGGTGGCCAAACTCTGGTTTCAATGAGCAGCATTAATTTATGCCCACATTGATTAAAGTACCTATCTCCATCTAATACTCTTGTTTCTAGCTTACTTTTACCAGGCTGATGATTAGAACATCCTTGCCTGAGGGAAGCTTGATCTATCTCCCTCCAGGACTCATCAATAACTATGTTTATTTGGCTTGTCCTTAGGGTTTTAAGCAGAGCACCAAAAGTCTTTACTGTCCCTCAGGATCTGATTGTGCTGTGGCTGAAATGATGCCAGCCTGTGACAGTCAAAGCAAAAGGCCAGTGTTTGGTTATCAAACACTGTTGTATTTGTACTGCCTTAACTTCTAAGCCATTTTGATCATTCCAGTGACCATTTTTGCTGTCATTTTTATTTCTCCATGTTGTGTTATGCAGTTATGGATCAGCAAGGAACTAAGGCATGGTTGTGATGATCCTTTACTGGGTTTAACATACTTTGATTAACCTTTTGATGAAGCTTGTGCTTTCTTGGATTTTTTGGTGTTGCAGCAGGAAACAGCAGTTGTTCTGAAGCCTTTGGCAGGTGCTCTGTGTGTGTGTGCGCACACCCAACCCGAGCTGACCTTGTGAGCATGAGGATTGCTTAGTTAATGCTGCTGCCCTCCTTGGATCTATGTAGGCTTATTAGGGAATCAGTATCTGGTAGTACTGGGATTAATGGTTAATGTATTATGGGTATAGTATTAGTTCCCGCTTATGTTTGCTTTCCTTCAGGAAGGCTGATTTCTGGAACAGAAACAAGTACCTGGATAGCTGGTGATATCTTACATGGTCCTGGCTATCTTTGAGGTGGAGAGCTGCTGGATTTCCAGTTGGCAAATCCTTTAACAGGATTTTAGTGCTGGTGACATGGCAGGCTTACCCAGATTCTGTATGCTTCCCACCGAACTACAAGGGATAAATTTTGGTGTGTGGGTCTGTGAGAAGGACTCACTGCAGCCTAAGTGTTTTGCAGCCCAAGTGAGTGGTGCAGCTTTCCTCACTAGCACCAGCCTTCCTGAAGTCCCCTTTGCCCTGACAAGTTTCACACCACAATGATCCGAGTTAGTTTGCTGGGGCATAAGGTAAATGCCAGAGCCTGAATGCTAGATGGGAGCATAACATTCGTGTTCAGGTTTTAAAACTTCACCTAAGATTCTTTTGTTACTGTTCTCAGTCAGCTTTAGCGCTTCACCCTTATTTAGTGTTTTTTTTATTTCAGCCCTTGCTGTTAGAGCTGCAGTTGGCAAACATTAAAACATTGGCTAAAAGAAAATGTTACAATCGAAATTTTAGGATTTAACAGAAATTCTGGCATAAAAGAGTATGATGATCTAGATGAAAGCTCATTTGTATTAAGTAAGAATATGGAATGTCTTTCAGCATATTGAATAATCAAATGCCTAATAAAGGTCGTGCATAGTTCCACATAACTGCGTTATTTAATAATCCTTCAGTGTCTGCCTGGTACGTAGGCAGACATTTCTTTCATCTTAATGATTAGATAGTGCGATCTTCACCTTAGCATACTGCGTGGGTATATTGGGTTTTTAAGGTATATTAAAATGAAACAGCAGGAAGAAAAATGGTGAAATATTCTGGGTATATGGTTCCCACTCAGCAGTTGCAAAGTCAGCCACTACTTGAAGGCTGGTGTAGAAGAAGAGCTCACCTGCAAAACACAGGCGCATTTGGTCTTGTAGAGCCTTATTACCCAATTCCTTCCAGTTTGGGGATATGAAAGTTGAGACTTTCATAGGTGGTTTTTTTTTTTTCCTGGATCCTGATCATCTGATAGGAGCATCATGAGCATGACAATTTATCACTTCTCTCCAGAAGTGTCTAGGATAGCTGGCTATCCTTGCATTTTGATGGTTTCTGTTTTTACCACTTCTTTTTAGCATTAATTAATCCAGCATCTTCTTATTCACAGATCAACAGCAACAACTAATCCGTGTGATATAAGGCATTTAATTTCTTGTCTCAGCAGTTCTTACTGGCAGCAGTGGAATTGTGGGACATTTAAGGCCTTCTGTTTGTTTGTTAAAGTTTTGACAATATAGTCATAGGTATTTAAAAAAGAAATGTGTAACATTTTGATTTACAAAGATTACATGTCCAGCATGTGCAATGCATCACCTCTGTATTTCTGAAAAGCAAAATACTGCTAAAGCAAGGCATAGTTAGAATTCCTATGAAGTAATGGTGTGTTCACAGTGTAACATCTTCCTGAATGTATCATGCATAGCAACAAATAGTTATTTGTGCAATGAGAAAAGGTGTTCTCATCTGTAATCAATATGATGGCTTTTTTTTGACAAGTCTTGGAATGAAAAATTTTTCTAAATTTTAACCCTAGTTCAACAGTAGCACTTTTCTTGAAAGTTTTCTGAATTGTAAGAGAAAACCCCACCAAAATACCCTAGAGAAGGATCTTAGGTGTTTTTGCCCATTTCAGTGATCTGGGTACATCAGCCAGAAGCTGGAAATCTAAATGCTGTCAAAGACTCATTTGAAACATGAAAGTAGCAGTTAAGGACCATAATAATGGTTTTAAGTTCACTGTCTCCAAAATGTTATGATTTTGTTGCAGGCAAGGTGTTAAAGCTTTAAATTAGAACAGTACATAGCTAGATCATGCTAGTATGAAAGGACATTTGATCTAAGGTTTAGTAACCCCAGGAGATGGGGCTGCCTTGTTGATAGCTTTTTATGGAGGTAGAAGAATATTTGCCAGTCACTGAGCTTTTGACAAGGTGACTTAGGGTGATGGCATTTGCTCTCTCTGAAGCAGTTTAAAAGGAGGGATCTTCAAATACCAGTGACTAAAAATATTGCATGATTCAGTTTCATTCTGAGAAGAAAGGCAACAGCTAGCAAAGGAACCCTGTTAATATAGTAAAATGTAAGAGCTTTCTACCTCTAGTAAATCTTTCAGCTCAAATACATATTATACCTATCATTATAAAATATTCACTCATGTATATACTCTCAACATTGTTAAAATCATTGCTCATCTGCTCAAAAATGCTGTGTTTCTTTACCATAATTTACAATACAGAATGTTGAATTATTCAGGTTTGTAAGACTTAGTTAAGATGATGCTGAAGTCTACATAGAATGCTAAAGATTTTCAGTACAAGGTTATACTGCACAGATCGAGTATGAGAAGATTTGTGTGTGTATATTTATTTCAGTATCATTGGCAGGAGAAATGTTGGGGTGAATCACTCAGCTCACCTGAGTTTTGTTCTCTTGAGTCCGTGAATGAGCTATGTGTATTTACCCTTTAAGCCGTTGTTGCTGTATGTGTTACTGCATAGTTCTGAAGGTTCTGTGTAAAATTTCACAGAGAAGATATTTCGTATTGAAAAAACACAACAGGGATGCAGTTCCACAGTTGGCTTAAGCCTACATTTAAAGTCTTGCCTTAGCCCCAGCACTTGCTTCTTCTGTTCATCTTCAGTGTTGGCACTGGTTGCTTTTGATGCAGTCAGGTGGATGAAGGTTTGTTGAGCCTGAAAATCACCACAGAGGATGGGAGCAGGTTTTTGTCCAGGTTAGGGAGCTATGTGGCACAGCGGTGTGAACATAAACACAGGCAGAGGAAGTGCCTGGCATTAAACAGAAGTCCTTTTCACTGGAAGAACTGAGTTGCATGCAAGTGAATTGTGTAGATAGTTAAGTGATAATTCTAATAAATACCACTAAGAAGATACACTGAATAACAGCAAATCCAAGGCCTCATTACCATTGAAATAACTTACCCAGCCTCTGTATAGTGTTGTCCACATCAGCTTATCACTGCATTTGCACTTATTTTGCAACTTGCCTATTATGTTTCTGCTTGTTAGAACAACTTCCAAAAGCCATGAATCAAGGAGTGCTAGTGCTGCTGCAGAGGGCAGAGCTGTATGCCCATGGCTGTGAGAGACAGGAGCAAACTGCCTTTTTCACAGCAACACTGAATTCAGGTTGGCCTCGTGTGACTGAGCCACAGATCCACTTTCAGCCCCAGGAAAGGAAAAGGGGAGATTGGTTCCTGCCATCAAAAATGGGAAGGAGGGGAAGTGTTGATTCCTTCTTCTGGTGCTGTTTATTCTGTGCCCTGTCTTGCTTCAGCTGTGTCATTTGTGGCTCTTCTGTTCACTGCATTTAACCTGTAAGACAGAAAAATTAGCCAGTTGGTTTTGCTTTGGTGGACTTAGCAGGAGGGAAGGCGGGTGGAAAAACTGAAGTAGGGAGTTTGATTTCCTGTGCTTGTAGTGTTAGTACAAGTCATGCTGATATGATCTGGATAGTAAAATTGAGGGATTGCTGAAAAATATCAGAAAAACAAAGTGCTACAAGAGGGAAATAATGTGCATAAGTGTGAGAAATGTGAAATGAAGCTCATGGAGCGGGGGGAACCTTTTATATCTGTGGATGGGATCTAGTGCAGTTATTATCAGTGTTTGAAAAATGCTGGATCCACAGAAGTCATAGCTCAGTGCTGTAAAAGGACTGTAAGGAGGATGTTAGAGACTGTCAGGAAAGGACTAGTGAATAAGCACTGCCTCGTACCTTAAATATGGTTTTCATCTCAGAAAGAATTAAATGACTGAGAGAAATTACATGGAAAATATAAAATGGTGAGTGAAATGAAAAAAGTAAATAAAAAATATTTTCCTCTGTTTCTTCCCACAGAGGAAGCTTGCATACAGATTCTGAACAAACAAAAAGGAAATTATTCTTCAGATATGGGCAGTTAAGTGTGTAGAAGTTCTTGCCACAGGATGTTAATGTTAAACTTCTATCAGTTCTAGAAGGGACTGAACAAGTTTGTAGAAAAATACTTCACTGGAGACTGATAAATACAAAGATTTTGTCTGTGGCCGCTATAGCAAATTGTTGCAGACTGGGCCAGTGTTTGGCTGCTGTTTGATCATTCCTGTATTCTTCCCAAGATGTCCACTTTCAGCCACTGTCCACAGATTCAGCCAGGAATAGGATAATGGACAAAGTAGATGCAACTTTGATGAGACTCAGTGTAACTGTTCTGCTAGCAGAACTCAAAGTAGCTACATGGATTGTCAAGATAAGTTTTGTTTTGGAGAAGATTTGTTAAAATGTGTAAATGGCTCAAGTAAATTGAGACTTTTTCTTACTGCATTAATGGACCACACTTGACACTGATAATTTCTGAACTCTTCAGGTAAGAAAAAATGTTTTTGAAGGTAACAATATTCAGCTGTCAATATTCAGTTATTACTGTACTTCTACAGGTAGAATAACAGTTGTGCTGTTTTATATTAAAATTGTAGAAGATAAGTTAAGCCACATAAGCAAAGTGATTGATATACTCAATACACAAAGTACAGAGTGTTGCAAATTCATGCTACGTTTTTAAAGACCTTGGTTGGTGTAGATCCCTGAATAAAGTCTCATATCTGTAGATAAGAAAAAGTTAATATGTATGGTTTTGGAAGTGTATATAGTAAATACATAGTGTATACAGTAGTATATAGTAAAAATCACAAACTTCATGGTTTTTTTCTGGAAAACATTTCTGTATTAGTCCTTTGTTGTGAAGACTATTTTGAAATGGTGAACAGTAAGTTGTTGAAGCCATTTCAGGTGTTATGCTAAAGGCCATAACTGTTCTCTCCCCAGTGATTATGCACTTGGACATGCCATGTACAGAATAAGAAGAAATAAATTTGTACCTTATTTTTGAAATGTATACAGAAGTTATGAAGGTGTTCTGAAATGTTCCCCTCCCACGCTCAGAAATGTTTTTGATACTCATCCAGCTCTTTACATTTTTCAATAAAATTTCTAGTCTGGTATATTCTCTGTTTTGCATGAGTCAGATGTGCATTAGTAGTTCCTACTGTTTTAATTAAAGTGGCAGAGTTGTTGAATCCTTATCAAGGCAGACTGAGGTGGAGAGGACAAAACAGAATAAAACCTTGCATCTCATCTTGGTTCTTCGGTTAATAATCTCTAAAGTCATAACCACATAATTCTTTTAACCACCTACAGAATTTTCTGACATAGATGGTAGTTTTATGGTGAGAGTAAGAACAAGCAAGAAAAATATTTAAATTCCAAAAGGAAAATGTACAGGTTTTCCAGCTTCATAAGGAACTTGCAAAAGGAGGGTATGTAGTCCTACATCTTTGTGTATTCTGAGTTGTTCTTTTTCAGGGGGCATGTGTGTGTTTTTTAAGTAAAAAACCGTTAAGTGGGTGCAACATAATTTTTGATGACAAGAGCAATGTAACTGCAGTATGTATGAGATAGATGCAGGGTCATGGAGTTCACTCAAAACTGGACAAACCCTTTCAGTACTTACCTGGTTTTGCGGTTGCTTTATATATGCGTGGTATACATTTTATATGTATTTTATAGAAATAGAAGGGCTGGGAGAACATACAGAATTAATGAAGTCATGACAGTGTTTTGGAGTTCTCCTTTAAGGGAACCACAGCCAGAATTTTTCTGTTGCAAGAAGAGTACTAATTCTCAGAAAATTTCTTTTCTGTTGTCTTTCTGTTTGTATCATTTACTGAATTAACCTCGGGGCATAGTGGCTTTGGGTTGCAATCCTGATGTTATGTTGGCTTAAAAATTTATATAAACTTAAAAAATTTAGAACTTCTCCTCTAGTTTTAATTCAAGCTTTTGCTTCTATGACTGTTGAGAAATGTCAAGCTACCCTATAGCCTGTTCCTTCATATGAATGGGGTCGTTTTTAAATCTAAGTAGATTCAACTATTGCTTTCCTGTTTTCATAACTGCTGTACGAATTCCATTCTCTGATTCTTGCATATGGTAGCTGACATCACATTCGTCTTGTCACTTATGTGTGTTTCAGATCACTGTTTTGATTTCCCAGCTTAGTTTCAGTCTCTCTCACAGAAATGTGACTACAGTCTTGCAAGTAACTTCAGTCTTTGTATGCCATAGTACTGCCATACAGTTTTTGGTTGCACCCACACACTAATTTATTTAATGAAAGTTACAAGCCGTTTCAGTGATGCAGTGTTTGTCCAGAGCTTTAGCAATGCTTTAAAATGTTGAAAATCACCTTTGTATAAAATCACGTTACACCACTGCTTTTTTTGTAGCAATAGAAAAAGGCATTTTTGTAAGCTTAGTTGTGAAGTTTTTTATAGATGTTAAATAGTGCCTTATCAACTGCTGAGTTTCCTTTCACCACTGTGTACGTGTAGCACATGCTGCCTGAATATTACACCCACTTGTCTATATTTTTTAATTTTTTTTTAATCTGAGTGACAGTTCATGGGCAGTGCTGAAGAGTAAGATGGTACTCAGCCAGACCCATTTGCGGTTTTGAAGGCAAGTGGCGTACTCTGGATTTAGGGTGCTGTGTAAGCTGCGTGACTCTGGACTGCAGTTTCTTCCTTCCGCAAGAAGGGAGAAAAAAAATCCTCATAGAAACACAGTTAATTTGTTCTGTTTTGCTAGACTCTTTCTCAGGAAATTCGAGGTTATCTTTAGTCTGTTTTTTTACACAGACTATTCTACAGTGTTGTTTCACAGAACCTCCTTTCTTAATCAGCCCGTTGACTGTCAGGCCCTACCAGTGATGCTCACTTTTGTTTTAAAAGAACTCCTTTGATTTTGGAGAGAGTGTAATTTTTTGTCAAGTGACCTAAACTCCAGGCTTTGTTCTGATATAAGTGTGCATTCAGTAATTGCAATGGAAATGCAATGATCCTGTTTCTTATAAGAACATTTTTTAAATCTTAAGTACAAAATGTGAGTCTGAATTGGATGCCTTCATGTTGTATTTCTCTACCACAGCAATTTCTCTCCCCTCATACCATAATTTAAGAGAGCAAAGAATCCATGATAGGAGCAGTAGGTCCTTCAGAAGCACTCAGCTTTTTATGTTCAAAGGTGGCATCTCCACTTTTCTGCTAAAGCTCCCTGGCTGTGCTGCTAAGGCTGCCATTATCTGTAGTTGTCTAACCTTGCTGTGTGGGTAGAGATGTAATGACAGGACTTTATGGGGACTCCAGCGAGCCGTGAGCCGAGCATCCCCTACGGTGCCTTCAGTGCCTTGGTAGCGCTCCCCAGGCAGGCTGTACCTGGGGCACCTGTGCCTGGAGCTGGCTGTGCTCTTCAGTGGGTACCTGCTCAGGCACTTCTCACACTTCCTGTGCTCTTCCCAAACTCCTGGCACTCAGTGCCAGAGAGGAGTGTGGAGCTCTCACCCTGCGGAAAGCTGGTGGATGTGCTGGGCAGCAGGACATGGAGCAGAGCCCGAGGGCCTGGCAGCCAGCCTGCTGGAGAGGTCTTCCTGGAGAGAACACGGGAGGTGGTGTTCTGGAGCAGCTGACACTGAGGAAGTGCTGAAAGGCACCTCCTGGAGAAATGAAGTCAAATCTGTGAGCCTTTATCTGAAGATTTCTGTATTGTCTGTGTGCAGAAGAATCATTGTTACAACTGCACATAATTCCTTTGTCCATCATTGGGATGAGTACAGGCAAGGGAGTGTTTTTCTGAAATAACTTTGCAATGCAAACTGTTAAAATTACAGAATACCTTATGCTTTTATTAGAACAAATTACTTAGAAAAAGTGTACATATCTTTGGGCTTAGAGCTTTTTTCTCAGCTCTAACAAGAACCGACTTACTGTCAGTCTGGTTGAACAACTCTGAACCTGAATTCTAGCCTGCTTATCATTCCCAGTATCAAGAACTGTTTATTAAAAGATTTTTGCTGTTCTGACCTTTAGGCTTTTACAGTTTTAACTCCACCATGATGCGCTTGCAGGTGAAGGCTGAGTCCTATAAAAAATGCTGAGTGACTTTATTTTGCATTTCGATGTTTGACTATTCTTTTAATGTTTTCATAAAATATTTCTTTATCCTACTATTCAGGATAACTTGTCCTTTTAAAGTTATTTGCAATGTTTCCAAATTATTGTAGATTAGATTATGTGTGAAGAGTAAAAGAGATGATAACAGCTTAAGAGCTGTTTGTGTTATGAGTTAGGTATAAGTCTTTGAAGTATGGCTTATCATGGCAGAACAGTGTGCCCACATTTAAAAGCTTTCAGTGTGGATTAGACCCTGTATTCAGGCATGCTTTGATTTAACTACAGGCCCGTCCTGAGAGAATTCAGGGCAGATTTGCTGTTCTTAAAGCAGACTTCCAGAACTGTCACTTGCTGTTCTATTCATACACTCTTGCAGCAGTTTTTGAACTTTCCTGTCCTTTTTGCATGTTTATTTTAGGAGGCTGGCTCTGCAAAACATGGCCTCCTTTGGTTTGAACTGGTTATTGAGCTGTAAAAACGGGACCTGCAAGAGTGTATTTCTTAGAAAATACATTTTTAAAGTTACTTGCTATTTTTGATTTTTTTTTCATTGTTTTGATTTAGAGGAAAAATATGGAAGAACATACTATTCATAGCCACATTCTGTCTTTGACCTTAAGCATTTAACTTCTTGCAGAGGAGTTTGTCCAGTCTTTGTAGTCACTAGTGCAGCAGCATACTTAATGACACAATCATTACATGCCTTTTTAAATTTGATTTACAGTAATTTTTAGCTTGCAGAAGTCGAATTTACTAGTTTTATTTAAGCTCATGCAATTTTACAGTTAAAAAAAAGTCTGTGAAGTTTTAAGTTGAGCAAATTATTGTGGGTCATTTGGGTGTAGTTCCTAACTGTTACTTGATCTGAGATAGAAGAAGGAAGCAGGCAGAAGAACCATTACTTTGTTTTTGGCTGTATGCTAAATAAAAACAGCATGTTTCAAATACCTGTGCTTTTCAGGTAGATGGCTTGGTAAATCTGGATTTTTTAACAGTTTAGGCAGTCTGTTCATTTTTAGAATTGATCTTTTCCAGCAGCAAATTACTTCCCACTAGTGAATTTCTTCCAGTATCTTTCAAAGAGCAATGTAATTTAATTTAAAAAACAAAAATGTCAGGGTATTGCAGGCATTGTAGGGATTTCTCTTTAAGTCTATATCCATAAATATTTTTTAGGCATGGAATCATATGCTTGGTTATTCAGCCTGGCAGAACTGTCAGAAGCTGAGAAAACCAAATTGGAGCAACTCATTTTGCATGTGTTGCCACACCAGTGTTCTCCTCTGTATTAAAAAACAGAATGGTTTTGCATGCTCTACCCCTTCACTTGTTTCTGTCGGGGCTCTTCCACCTCTGGGAATGGAGACAGGGCAGTCTGCAGGTGCCTTTCAGGTGATTAATTCAGTTTACAGTGCATATATGAGTAGGAGAATGCTGTAGTTTGAGCTCTCTCTGAGCTGTAGTCACATGTAGCACTAAGAGTACATGCATCTTGGTTCTTATTTTCTCTAAAGAATTTAAAAAAAAACCTAACTCTAAAAGAATTAATTAAACAACAGTAAATAGAGCATGAGAAGTAACACTGCAACAAACAAGTCATGTTTTCCAGTATTTCTACTTTTTCCTAAAGAACCATTTGTGTACAGACATGCAGCCTGACTGCTGCATTTCAGTTTAAAAAAAAAAAATCCTTACTAAGCCAGATATAAATATGCAATTGACAGGTAGTCTAAAGAAAACTGAAAGCTTTGAATTTCCCTCAAACCTGTTTTCAGATAATTTTCTGTGTTTCTTAGAGGACATCTGGAATAAAATGTCACACTATGATTCCTGAGGTCCTTACCCCCAGTATTTGTGTCACCCTGAAATCCTAGATTTGTTTTGTAAGGAACAAATAATACTGTTCTATTTCACTGTGGAGTCTACATATGTTTTTCACTGCACATTGATTGCAAATTATTGCCTTTTTTTTTTTTAACTGTAACAGCAGTTTTGCTCGCATTGTTTCTGATTCTGGAGAATTTCCTCAACCTGAACAAAATTTTCTTGCAAAATTTTGTCATCTACAGAATCAGTATGATTATCTTCTGCTTTTGTTATATCTGACAGAGTAAAAAATGCCTGGAGCTTAGAAATTGTGTGGTGGCTGTGTATAAAATCTGCTTTTTTTAAAAGGTAAAAAACCCCCTGAAAGTTATGTATCTTTTGAGGCATCTGTGTTGGTGTTGTGTGTGCATGTCCCTTTGCTTGTATATGTGTATATTCTTGACATACTCATTTCTTTGCAGTACCCAGAGTGATAATGCATTCTGGTCCTTCCTTTCTATATTAGGGTTGAGAGTTTTAAGAATCATGTTTTGCAAATTAGTTTTTCATAGGCCCTTTACTGGCCTGTACTTTGCAAAAGGGGAGAGGGAGTGCTTAATTTTTGTCTACTGACATTTTTTGAGGAAGATTGTGGTATCACTTATATAATTACCAGAGATAAATGCTTTAAATAAGTGGCAGAAAAGGAGGGGTCGAGGCTGAAGGGGCAAAACAATGAAGGGTTTCTTTGCCTTTCTGTTGAAGTGAAATCTTTGTACCTATAAGCTCCTCTTGCTGTCATCTGCACTCTTGAACCAAAAGCCTTTCTTTTAGTGGAGGCCGTGGTACCTGCAGTTCCAGTCACAGTTCAAAACCAGGCAGGAAAATGTGAACTAAGTCACATTTCTGATGTCTCTGTTTTCCTTTAATTGATGTAAACACTTAGCCGAGTCAGAGAATTTACAGGAAATAAATGAATGAATCTTCCTGTTTCTGACTGGTTTTGGCTCTTGCTGGGCTGGGTCAGCTGAAGGCTCTGTGTGGAGAGGCTGGAGTGAGCAAAGCCTTGAAGATCAGCAGGGAAGTATTCTTTTATCTACCTTTGTCCCAGCTTAGATTTGTATTTTACTCTACAGATTGAAAAAAAGCCCCAAAGAGACATGAATTATCCACAGAGCTTAAGCCCCACTTTATAATAACAATTTTGCATCTGGTCATTGATTATTTTGAAATATTATTTGGAACCATTTCAACTGCATTTAACTGTGCATTAGCACGTAAGGTAGTGTGGTGCTTTTTCCAGTGGGATCTGACAAAACAAAATTTTAACAAAGAGCAAGCTTCCTGAGGTTTACCATGAATTTTAAGTGCACGCTAGTATTTTATATTTAAAAAGTAGCTTTCCCTTTAAGGATTCATTCCTATTAATTTAGTTGTATTTATTACCTGTGTATTTTGTATGTATGTGTTTTGCCCAGTTGATCTTAAAATTCCTAACAGTACATACAAGTGTGTACACTGTTCATCTGTAGTGGAAAGTACACCTTTTGTGGAGGGTACAGCTGAGAATGCTGCTGAATGTCAGACTGTGTGAACAAAGATCACTCTGGTACTGCAGTTTTCACTTTCATGAAGAAGCAGCTGCTTTCAAACTAGAATTGGTTTATTATTCATTTTTGTAGATCTTAATGATTGATAAAGATTTTTTACTTTCTGTTTAATGATAGACATAGGTAAATAACAGGCATCTCGGAGAAAAGCAGTTCGTACAGAAATAGCTGAAGGGAAAATTACTTTTTAATGTTATTGGATTAAGTTGCAGCTTGCTATAATTTTGTAGGCTCTTTATTTGGATATATTCCAATCATCTGAAAAACAATAAATAACTTTATAAAGTCCAGGTCTCTTTGCAGTTGTAATAGTGAAATTAAGATAAAATATACTACACTGCAAAACTGAATAAAATTTTCAGTATATTGCCTTGCTACAAACACATGGAAAACTTCTACTAATTTATAAATTACCTGAAGAAACATCTATCTTCTGTAGATTGCTAAGCTAAAATTTGCTTTAAGCTTGCAGCTGTCTGGCCTACACTGATCCTTGGCTTCTGCAAACAGCTAGCAATGAAGCCCAAACGATTGATTTTAAAATTATTCTCAATTATCTTTACCTGTTGTCACTAGGATATTATTAATGCAGCTGTTTCCAGGGAAGTACAGTTTTTCTGATCAAAACTTAATTTTGTGACATGTTTGGTTCATTTTATTCATATTCTGGGAGTGTAAACAGTTACCACTGGAATTCTGGTAGCCCTGTCTCTCATTTGTTACAATCTCCCCATAAAAAAGCAAAATTATTTTTAATAAAGTTTATTAATTCATTAATATAGCACTCAATCACTTGAAATTAAATACCTATTTTTACTAGTCACCTAATGTGTAAATTGCCCTTATTTTGCCATTGTTGTAGACAGTTGAAGTCAACAGGGTTTCTAAGTTCTAGTTCCTAGTCTCCTCACCTTTCTAAATTAGGTAGGTACATTTTATCTTCCTGGCATATGACTTCAGAATTGTGATTATGAACACTATTCTCTTCTAATTTAGTCTGTACTACCTAGTATTTAATGTTGATACTTTCTTCCTGTCCATGACAATTATGTCATCTTTAAACTTGAATTTCCATGGATGTGATGACTGTTTTGAAGTCCCAGGTTATATTATGAATTGCCTATGTCCTTTTCAAGAGAGATGACATCTGAGTAGTGCCTTTGAGCCAAAGATAAAATTATTTTAGAGAATATGTTTTCTCTGCATTCTTTTGCAAAGCATATGTTTTGTGGGGCTGTCCAATGTTAACTCAAGCAGAGCGGGAGTCTTTGTGTATGACTTTGGTAAATATTCTTAATTTCAGGTCTCTTACAATTCTAGAATCTTATTTATTTAAAATTCATGAGATACATAATTATTTTTATGTAAAATGATATTTTAAAAGGAAATGTCATTTCCTTTTAGAGCTACTGATTAATTTGCTTCTATTTAAAGATCGAATAACTCATACCATAATCACACTCTCATTAGAAAATAATTAGACAGTTCTGGGGAGTCACAGTTATAAAATCTAGTCATAGACCTAGGAAGTTAGAAACAAACAAAAAACCAATCAAATCTTTGTTTTCCAGAAGATACAAGGAAACTTATTTGGATTATATTATGTGATGGAAGTATATGCATTTCTTCTTTTTCATTTTTGTCTTGGTGGATCTCGGTCAAAAAAGCTACATCAGGCCCAGTTCACCATACTCATACCAGCATTTTGGATGTCAAAATGGCAAATGAAATTCAGCCTGCATAAATGTTGAAGCAGTACACACTGAAAAATAATCATAACTTTTCATATAAAATAGAGGATTCTGAGGTGATAATCATTATTTAGGGAACTACTGTTGAAATAGATGTTTCATAAAAGCATCAGCTTTGTGCTCAGTAGTGATAAAAAGAGGCAAATACATGATTAGAAACAAAGGAGGAGACAACATGGTAGAAAATGTCATTGTACCAAAATATACACCCTCCACACGTTGCCTGTGGAATGCTGTGTACAAAGAGTATAGCACGACAGGGTTCAGGGAAGAGTGAAGGGTAGGATCTTGAATTGTAGAGCAGCTTTCCTGTGAGAAAAGACAAAATTGAGTAGGACTCTTCAAGGCTGACAAACAGATGGCAGAGGGTGTACAGTAGATGTCTCTAAAATTGTGTGCCAGGAAGAAGGTGACTGCAGAATGAATGTTTGCAGGCTTTCAGGACAAGAGTCAGAGGATATCAGTTGAAGCTACGAGATGGCAAATACAGAACAAACACGAGGTGATGATCTTTTGGAAAAGGTGTAAGTATGCTCTGGAATGCCATGCCATGTGAGATGGATGTTAGAAGTTTCCATTTGCTCAGAGGGGAACTGGATAGATTTACAGAGTAAACATCAGGTGGGAGTTAGTAAATACATAGGAATCCCAGCTGCTGGCCTCTGAGGTGCCATTTTCTGGAGACCACGGAGCTGCTTATGGGAGGAAGGATCCCTGTGTGCTTAATTTGTTCTTATGCTTTTCCTTTGACATCTGCATGTAGCTGTTTTTCTAAATATAGGTTATTGGTCTGTGTGGATCACTGAACTGACCTAGAATAGCCTTTTTAATTACATTGTGCTCAAGTTCCTGTGTCTGCTTCTTTTTATGGGATTTCTGCCCTCAAGATAATTCATTCCAGTTAGTGTTTGCAACTTCAAAGCATTTTGTTTGGAAGGAAGACTATAAAGGTGAGAAAGATGCTAAGACTTGACTCTAGTAATAGATTTTGGGATTTGGCTTTATGGTATAGGGAAGAACTAGCTACTTGAAGTAAAAATTACATTTCTGATTGTGCAGATCAAGGATTTGAATCAGCTTTTGAATCTTCCTCATGTTGTGTGCCTGTGGAGAATATGTGTAGCCTCTGTCTCCCACTCTGATATTTCTAGTAGTAAATACTTCCAGACCAAAACCAAAATTGCTTAAGAGCAGTAGTTCTTTTTGAAACATGTTACCTTTGAAAGAGTGTTCTCAGAGAGGTGAGAGAAATTAGATTTAATTCTCTACGAGAAAGTCTCTGCAGCATTTACCACCCATTTAAATAGTTTTGAAAGGTATTTTGTGTTACGTCATTTTACAGTAAGCTGCCTAATAAAGTTGTTTTGGAATTGAAAATGTATTTTGGGCATAATTTAGTGGGTTGTTTGCTGTTTAGAAGTTTGAAAATTGTCTCCTGATCTCATGGCTGGTGCTGAACGATGAGCTCCAACATGGGTTGATTACCCATGAGAGAGGTGGTAGAATCTCTGTCCTTGGAGATATTCCAAGTAAGCCATCTGGAGATGGTTCTGGACAGCTGACTCTAGGTGGTTTGGCTGGAGCAGCAAGGATGTTGGACCAGATGATCTCCAGAGGTCCCTTCTATGCTTGGGGGCGTACACAGCTTGTATTCAGAGGAAAAAAACTGACACCAAACCCTCAGCAGAGTTGTGGGGCAGTGTTTTTACGGCAATATTTTTACTGGAAATTTTTTTAAAGAGAGTGGGGGTAAAGAGAAGAAAGACATGCCATCCTATTAAAAGAAGGCAAATGCTGAAGATTAGGCTGGCTTTCCTTTGTTTCAGATTGTGTTACACAAAATAGCCCTCACAGTCTCCTATCATGCCGTTATGGGAGTAAGGCTCTTAAAGGAATAAATTAACTTCTAGTTTTTTCGCATAGTAGTTGAAGAACACATGATTTTATTTTTTGATGAAGTATGGAGCTTGTCTGTCTTTCTGAGTAAAAACAAGGAGAAAGGAATATACTGAATTCCACATACATGTGCATTTACTATGCTATGCTTTTGAGACTAGTAATAAAAATACACTTTGTATGCCTGATAGAAACAGAGAATAAGCTGCTTCAGCCAGTCTGGAGACCTCCAATGAAATCTAAATGTTGTATATATGTTCTTTATTGCATATTACATAAATATTACTTAAGCTCATTTCCTGCTTACATGGAGCCTATGTTGGCAGTCGAAATCAGGTCCAGTTTCCATGGCAACACGGTGGCACTGGGAGAAAGGCTGATGCTGTGCTGTGGTTGGTATTTTTATGCAAGGGAAGAGATGCAGACCTACATTTTTAGACAGGAAATGTATTTCAAGGCACAAAAGCATTTAGCAATTTTTATAAATTTGTTGGATAAGTAGATACATCTAACAATAGAAATTGAAACCTATTGTTTGCTGTTTGCAGTAGGAAATAAATTTTTAGTTTTATCTAACATTACAGAAAGCCACTGTTAAATATATACACAGTTGTAATTGCTATATTTGCATGGAAATAGCAAGGAGGCTTATGTATGTACTGAAGACGAAGGAAGTTTTGTACTGAGGCAAAACAGGCAAAATAGACTGAGGTGTGGTCTCCTAGCCTTTACATTTTAGTTTTCACCTTCTGAAATCCTTTGAAATCATTTTCACAAAGGTCTTTGAGGACTTAAAGAAAAATGCTTTTTTTTTTTTTTTTTGAGGCAGTTACTTTCCCTCTGGTTTTCTTTATTATTTCTGGATTTCCAAAAGATAATCCTTGCTTGTTTGTTCTTTCAGCCCTCTGTTATCCTTCAGTCGTACTTAGTACTGGGACTCATTAAGGGGAAGGAGTTCTTAAGCCTGCAGTTTTGATGTGATGAGGGTGAAGCTTTGCTCATCTTGACTGTTGAGTGGGTGGTTGAGTCACCAACCCTGGAGGTGTCTAAAAGATGTGTGGATGTGGCACTTAGGGACATGAGTTAGTGGTGGACTTGACAGTGCTGGGTTAATGGTTGGACTTGATGACCTTAAAGATCTTCTCTGACCCAAATGATTCTGTGATCTCTTGGAATTTCCATATTCCTCCTACACGCAAAGCACTTGCTCCACCTCAGTGAAGTGGGATGTTCTGAGAAGATGAACCGAACTGGAAGCAGTATTCTTTAGAAGTGTGAAGGGCTCTGTTCATCCCTATGAATCATCATCTTTCTTTCCCAACCCTGGCACTATACAGTTAGTCTGTGTCTGATGTTGCCTAGCAACAATTCATCAAATGTCTAAAGGGAACTGATTTACCCTAGCTGGGACTCTTGTAGAAATCCAAGTAGATAAAATGTTCGTGGAAGAGTATTAGCCTCTTCCTATGTCTGGCACCCACACTATCAATCAGGATTAAGCTCGATTTTACAGCTGTCCAAGGCTTGGCTGCCTTGTCATGCTGATGATTTAAGGATGTCCCATTTTATAGTGGAATATCTCCATCCCATCCTGCAATCAGCCTGTGCTTTAGCTATCATGTTTTCAGAGGTTTAGCAAATCAAAACTCACAGTGATAGCCTCTGTGCACAGTGGCACTGACTGCATATGCACATCCTCATTTAGGAGGAGAGACCCAGATTAGCCTCTGCAGTAACTATTTGTACTTAAAGGGAGATGAACCTTCTATGCTTCCAGTTCTTCTTAGCCTTGTCTTCTGAAACACAGTGATTCAGCTCAGAGTTTCCTTCGGCTCTTTTCCATTCATTATTACTGAGAGTCTACATAGCTTGAAGATTTCTCTGAGGCTTGCTACTGAGCCACTGGCAAGGAATACTTCAGCTGCCTTTGTCACTGTCTCAGTGAAAGTCATTGAAGTGGCACGTCACAAACATGTAGTGTGTCATAGTTTTAGCACCAGTCAGATCAGATACTCTGTCACCAATATAAACCCTAAACATTTACATTTTCAGCAGCAGTAAGCTTGCCATGTTCCTTGGACCTCAGTTTCTGCTTGTAAAATGCCATGGGTTTGAAGTCACGCTAGCAGGGTCCTTTACTGGACTGTGGCGTTCTGGAAAATACAGAACTCAGCACCTGAGTGTTTCTCATCTTTACTGTGCCATGCCAATCATCCTGGTCATTTGACTTTTGATACCTAGAATAGGAAAGTTCAGTTTTTCAGACAGCTCTGTGTGAGATCAGGTCCAGCAGACACCATTGTCCTTCCCCGAGAAACCCTGAGATAAGGTTACCCCTGGGAAAAAAGTGAACTGGAGGTTGTAGCCTCGTGGAAATAATAGTTGCTGTCTGCTTCCTGTTGTAAACTGTGTCCAGAATTTAGCTTTACAAGCTGAACTTCTTTCCTGAGCTGTAGAATTTACTGCCCTGGTAGAGGAAGCTTCAGTCACAGCAAGACACGGGATATGGAAAGACCTCACTCTCAGAGGCAGGTGCCTCTTGAACGGTTGCATCTTATCTACAAAGGAGACAGATCATCTGGGATATCATGACAGCTGGGATTCCTTGAATGCTTTTCCACCATGGATAAGACTCACTCTTGCTGTTGGAAATAGGAATATTCCCATAAGTGAGTCATCTAGCATCCATGCTGTGAGTTAAAGCATGCCAAGGCTGGGATGAGTCAGATGGTCTGATAACCCTTATTCTCAGACTTGCTGATACAAAATAGATTCTGAAAATCTCAACAGGAATTGTCACAGTATTTAGTATCCAAAATTGCCTCGTTCAAGCCAGCTGGACAGTGCTCTGTAATACTGGGGTGACTTTCCTCGCTCTACTGAAGTGGCTGCTTGCTTGTTGAATGAAGATCCAGTCAAATGAAAGGTCCTTCACTTGCAAGCTGTAAAAATAATGAAAAGCTCCAAAATTGCCTCTACAGTCCCCAAGACAAATAGTTGATAGGAATAAGGGAAGAAAAGGCATTTCCCTGGAATCGTCTGGAAAGTCAAAGGGCACATGGAGGAGTCTTACAGACTGAGAATGATGACCTCTTCATTGAGGGAATGTGACAGGAGAGCATGCTGAATGCAATGGCTTTTGGAAACAACATCTGCATAAAATAAATTAAATATGCTATGTTCTGTGAGGTTGTTGGACAAGAGATCAAGTTTTGCATTAAGAAGTATGAAAAGTAAACGAACAACAACAAAAAAATCACAGATCTAGGCACTTTAAAAAAGATACTTTTTAACCCAAGGAGCTTAAGTAACTGCTTTCTTAAAGATCAGTTTATCAAAGTTATCCAGGTAAAATGTGTGTTTTCACGTGTCTGAAGAGTAACAATTGTTACTGCCTCTATGAATATAAGAAGACTGAAAGATTAAATGGTCATAAAGCTAAAACCAGCTGCTTGTTATTTATCTGTGTTGGTGAGAATGAGTTTTTGTGAAAAACATCTCTGTGATTTTTCTATTTGCTTTCTTTCGACTGCAGCTGGACTTGGCAATCTTTTTGCTTCTTTTACTTATTTGTGTTAGGAAAATCAGTGCTTAATTTAACATGAATGAGCAATATACAGAGAGAAACTCAAAGCAGACATTTCATATATTGTACTTTTGACCACATATACCCAAAATGGAAGAATGTAACTGACTACTGAACATTAGCAAAAAGTTTTTGCATGATAGGCATCTTTGCAACTTATGTCTAATAATTAAAGTGTTTTGAGTTGCTTGTTTAGCTTTCTTATATCAGTTTTACTGATACTGCACTACAAGCTGGGTACTTTCATAAAATGCTAGTAGGAATTGTGAAGAGATTTATTAAAACTCTTGTTTTATAGAGGAAATGCTACTGGAATTTGGAAGTTTGGGAGAGGAGTTGTGTGGTTTTTGAAGGATTGAGATTAACTCTTTATTTTGAAAGAAAGCCTGTTAGTGGAAAGGAATTATGATTGTTAATGTAAAGAGGTCATGTAAGATCACGTAAGCTTGTTCCAATTTTTGAAAGCAAGGTTATTGAGAAGAAGTTAAGTAGAGTTATCAGTAGAGTTCCAGCTGGTGCATTCGGAATTTATCATTGCAGCAAATGGTTGTATTTGCTGCAGACAGAGAGGTTCTTCTAATTGCTGACTTAGTCATGCAACCTTGTTCGTTCAGGCTCTGGTTTTTTCACCTGCCAGTTCTGTCCCTCAGTGTTTGTCCAGTCCAAAATGCCTGTCTGCTTACTCTTTTCTCGTTGCCTGAAGAACTGAGTTCCCAGACATAATCCAGAGCATGATGCATTCACATTTAACAGGATGAATGGGTCTTTTAAACATTTAAGTAAATATGGACGTGAAAAATGCATTTTTGCACTGAGATGATCACATGAAGTCAGGATTACCTTTTACCAGGGTGCTTTAGGGGTCAGAAAATAACCAACCAACCAACCAAAGGCAAGAGGTACTCTGCTGCATGACTGCATTTGATATTAAGTGAGGGGTTACAATTTTACTGTTCCTATGAAATCTTTTCTACTAGGCTGTTAAATAGATAAAAAAGGGTGTAAAATACTGCATTTATTGGTTTACTTCAGCTCATTTTGCTTCATTTGTCTTCAGTTGTCTTCATATGGTTTCTAACATAAAAATGGAATATATACTTCCTTGAAGGAGCTAGTGTCTTGTGATAAAGACTAAATCCTGTATTTTGTAATTCAGTTGTGAATTCATGTTTCAGTTCATATTTGACCCCAAAGGGTCAGTTACTTAAGTGGTTTTGGTGCCAAATCAAGTTAAATCTGCTACTTTTCCAGGGTCAGTTAGGGCTGTTGGGGAGTGCAGAGTGCTTCTCCCTCTCCTTCAAAATTTGTAAATTTGTTGCTAGTGGCAACTATAGGATAATGAAGCAACAACAGCATGTTTTCTGAATATATCTTATTAATAGAAAGACTGGAGACACTATAATTTAACATGCCAAAGAGAAAGGCAGAAATTAAATACTACAACATAACATGCCGGAAACAAAGTCAAAAATTAATTTTCATTTATACACTTGTGAGTCATTCTGTTAAAAGTAATCCGTTGTGTGGCCATAGTGAGAGGAAAAGGAAGTCAAAATAGTGGCCATTTCTGCCACCGTCTGCCAGTGTTGTCTGTCAGGTTATCCTCTTGGTCAGAAGTGGAGGTTCCTGCACATAGATAGAGGAAGAAGCTGTGCAGCATGAGAAGGGACTCTTGTTGCAAGAGGATTTGAAGGAGATGAAGCTTCATGTGTGGTTTATGAGATTAGCTTATTTTTTAACTAATTTTTTATCATTGCATTGTAGTGGTATTCCATGTTTTATGTACTTCCGGTGGAGGTTTCATTTTGAAATGTTAGGATAGACATATAAGGAACTGTATTCTCCACTGATCAGTACACAATACATGGATTTATGACAGGTGTGTTTCTCGTCTTTGGCTCTTCAGAATTTTTTAATTTGTGGTAGCCAAAAGCTCTTGTGGGACCTACTGATGAGCCTTGGGTGTTGGGAGATTGAAATGCAGTGTAACCATCCCCATACTTATGAAATGTAGCCCCTAGTGAGTGCAAGCAACCACAGTAGGCAAATAGAGCATGAAGAAAGGCTCCTCTCCATAGGAGGCCATTCTACTGGTGGAGTGAAAGAATCAAGTACAAGCAACCCAGGAACCAGGCACCAGACTGCTGTCTGGGAGCTGCTAACAGAGGCAATGGACAGACTCAGTAGTTGGGCAGAAGGGCACAAAGAGCTGGTCCCCAGTGTCAGTACTGAGCACTTGCTCAGGGTTGGTCTGGTCACTCCTCAGAGCTCATTCCCCTGTGGGTGCTGGGGTCACTGCATGGAGTCACAGCTGTGACAGGGACCTCCATCCAGACAAACCTGATGGTAGGTGTAGCTCTTTAGGTGTCAGGTTGCCCAGTGCCTGATGCTTCTCTGCGAAGCTGGGTCTGACAGTCATCCCTTCTGCAGAAGATGTGTTAGTGATCTCTTCGCTCTCGTGATCAGCGACAGGACTTGGGGAAGCGGTGTGAAGTGAGTCAAGGGAGGTTTAGGTTGAATATTAGGAAAAAGTTCTTCACCCATGACGGTGTTTGGGCACTGAAACCCCAGGGAAATGGTCACAGCACCAAGCCTGACAGAGTTAAGAATCATTTGGATGAAATGTTGAGGCACATGATGTGATTTCTGGGGCTCTGAAGGACCAGGAGTTGCATTTGATGATGCTGGTTGGTTCCTTCCAACTCAAGGTATTCTATGATTTTAACATTGCCAGCCTTTACAACACTTTACTGGTAACTAGAAATACAGATAAGGTACAAGCTGCTGAGTATCTATTTGTATTTTTTCTTTTTGTGCTGCCAGGTGGGTCTTTATTTTTTAGTTAACTGTTGACTGTTTTCCTTTGCAAGTCTGTAATGGATGACTCGTCTGGAAAATGCAACTCTGCAAGAAAAACAGTGTTTGAGGAAGAAAACACATTATTTTGGCAAGTCCAATTAAGCTTGAGGCTTTCTGGGTAGATTTGGCTTCTGGTTGACTGTCTTAATAACAGTTGAACAGAATTGCATTTGTTTGAGAACAAAATTTCATTTGGGACTGACTTTCAGAGCTTTCTGGGAACTTGATGTAACACTGTCAGAGAAAGGCCATAAGAACTGCCTCCTGAGCTTAGCAGACTTTACTTCTTCATCCTAGGTGTGATTTGATGTAATGGTAGGCTGCTACTGGGTCCCCTCAGCTCTGCCTGTGGCCATGTGCTCTTCCTGTGATGCTGGGCTGGGGCAGTGGTGTGGTAAAACTGCAGTACTTGGTGCGTGAAATGGCATTTATTTATAGTAGCCGCTGTTTTGAACGGAAGAAAGCAGTGTTCCTTGGCATTTCACTTGGACTTTGAGTGTGCCCAAGGTGGCCTCCAAAAGACTAGTAAGCAAGATGGGAATGAAAAATTCATTCTGTGTTGCTATGTGAGGTTACGAAAGCTACTGTGTCTCAGCCTGCTCCATTCTGGGATGTATTTTTACTGGTGCTTCTATTAATGTTTGATGGTAGGATGGTATCTTTGGAAGGAATGTTAACAGTCTCAGGAGGAATGATAAATTTGTTCGATAATGACCAGATGTAGAAACTGCTTAATGCTTTTGACATACCAGCACTCTCTCTTTCTATGCATAAATTTTCTAGAATTGGAGATTGTAATACAATTTTGTACTACAATAAGAACACAAACAGTGCTTTTCATGTAAAGCAAAGCTGTCCCTGGGAGTTCACATCAACAATTTCTTGGAGTTAGTTAAAAACACATCTCCTTATGCCCCGCTTCCTTCTGGGTTTTTAGACTTTGTTTCTGAAAGCAGTAGGATGACTTCTAATTAATTAAAATAATTTAAAATTATTATTAAATTACAAATAATTTATCATAACTATTAAAATTTAGAAATACTCTGAATTATAATCCACTTAAAATCTTACTTGAAACATGCAATATAATTTTGTTCCTTGAACAATAACTTCAGAGTTATTTAGATCTTTTTTATGTTTTTTCTTCTTTGTTTTATGTGTGTGGATTTATTTAGAAAGCCTCCATTTAAGGCTGCCTCCGGTTCAAAGAGCTCAGTGTTAGAAGGCACCTGTCTAATTAAGTTAAATTTGCATTTGGGAAAAAAGAGCAGGCAAGAATTCAGCTCTTAAAGCAGACACCATTTGAACAAACAAGAAAGAGATCCAAATAGCTGAGCCTTTAAGGAATTAACAGCTGTAAGAAATTTGTATATAGAGATTTCAGACTTTCAACTCTACAGAACCTTGAGAGCCTTGTCCAGGAGCATGAAAGCTTTTGCCTTCTGGAGCAGGAGGGAAGCATAGCTGGAGCTCCTTCCAGATGGACCCACACCCACGAGTGGATTTCGTAAAGCTTCCATCTCTCAGGAGGCTTAAAGCACAATTCTTCTGATGCTCACCCTCCCCCTTGCTTCCTCTTTTCACATCTTCAGATTGAAATTCCCCGTAGAACCTCTATGAACATGTCAGAAGGTTCATAACATTGTTAGAATATAGTTTATTCCATGTTTTATTTTATTAGATATATGAAGAAGTCATTTAACTCAATTTTAATTGCATTTTCTGTTAGCAAAAAAAGTCTTTGGTTGTGTTCATCTGAAAATCTTAAGGGGAGTTTTGTTTTCCCCTCAAATTGAGGTAGTTCTCAGCTTAATCTGACCAATTTCTGTCTGACAATTTTTTTTCATTTGGCACAGTCTGTCTCTTTCTGAGACAATGCTTTCCTAAAGTTAGGAGAATTGGGTGCAGGTTTAGTAGTCACTGTGTGTGCAGTACAGTGTTCATAGAGAAGGACTCCTGCTGTTGCATGCCTGTTCCCCATGGGAATATGAGGATTTCCTCAGGTAGTCATGTTCTATAGCAATCTTGCCTGCAAGACATTCTTACCCATTACTTCATAATAAAAACATACTTTTTATCTGTGAGGGTTTCAGATAGAGAGGCCTGAAGTCTGCTTTGGTTTTTAGTAATGAAAATGATTCATTTGTTGAGGAAAAGATGAAGTGACTGCATGAGGACAGACCCAAGGTGCACCTACATTCCCTCTGCTAGGAGCAGTTGCCTGGGGAGGAGTGCAGGGTTGGGCCCCAGTGTGCTGAATACTTTCCACATCCAGCGGTCTCAGGCTGCTGGGCTTCATGAGTCAAAGGTGCTCCTGGGTTAGCCATCAGTTGAGTTTTTTCTTCCATGAGTTTTTTTGGACCCTATTTGAACTTAACTAACTCCTCTTATCCATGATATCCGAGAGAAAAAAGTTGTCTTTAGTTTTTAACATAATATTCCATAAGTAATTTTTTTTTCTTTGGATTTTCTGTCAACTTGGCCCAATTTGTGTGGGATGAGGCAGTGGACAGCCATTTCCTATTTGCTTTCTCTGTATCTCTCAAGATTGTGTATCACTCTTCTGTCTTGTTTTCCTGGCTGAAGAGTTCTGGTATGTTCAGATGCTTCCCATGTGGAAGGCTTTTTTTGGTTTTAATCACTCTCACTGCTCTTGTTATACCCTTTTCAGAACAGAAGAATAACAAATTACCCCACAACAACAACAGAAAAATGAATGGATTTTTCTGAATTTCTCATAGTATAATTTTCTCAGCATTTTGAGGTCTTAATGTTAAGGAGATTGCTTTTACTGTTGGCTGTTATCCAGTGGGAGCATGGAGCAACATGAGGGAAAACAGTAAAATTAAGTTGTCAGAAATGTTGTGTTTCATTACAGTGGGCAGTTGGGTTTTTTTGTGAGACTCCATGCAGGGTTTTGACGTATTTTGCTTCATGCAGAGGAGAAATACTTCAGCTTTTCTTTTGTCTTTTACTAAGTATTCCTTCTGTGAACAATTTAAAAATAGGATTTAATTGTATTTTGATTTGACTTAGCTGTAAATTTATTTTTGTCCATGGAAAAGGAAGTAATTAAAAGACAAAAAATGCTGGCTAGTGTTTGCTAATTGTCTGTAGTGTTTCTTTCAATACAGTTACAAGGTTTGTCATTGTTGCTTTGGAGATGGTCAGTTCTCTGCATATCTGCTGACAGAATACTGAGACTCTAGAAATGGTTTGTTGTCTTCTTCTGTTAATTAAGTGTTTATGCTTGGATGATGATGAGCAACCTAATAGTGGTAGACCACAGAGTACCAAGTGATTACTTCAGAAAAAAGAAAAGCAGGTTTAGTATTTATCTCTGCATGCATGCACTACCTAATGCATTTTATTACATAGCATTGTAGTTATAAGAAAGAGTAAAATAATGGTTGTTGAATGGCTTTTTATGTTACAGTAGTATTTCACACTTGTATTTCTAAAAAGGAAATGGAGATTACAGACATGTTGGTGAGTCACAGCTTTCTAAATGGTTGGGGTTTTTAATACCAATGATGTTTGAAGATCTACTCAAAAGAAAAAATATTTTACATTTTAGCAGACTTTACTGGAAAAAATGAACTCTAAGCTGAATAAACTATATATTCATGCCATAAATTGCAAGTGAAGATGTTGTTGAAGCATTCATCATAGCTTATCTTCACAATTTGATAAAATGGCTCCTAAGAAATAGCAACACTGGAGTTCTCTCACTGATGTCCTTCCTAACACTGTGGAACTATGAATTGGCAGAAGAGCAGGACTGGGGATGCCAGGACGAGTTACTCAGCCTGTAGGCAGAATTTAAGCCGTCAAGTGAAGTGTTGAAGACTTGATCTCTACATACACCCTAGAAAAGTAGAAGTGAACAAAACTAAAGAGCGAGAAGAATCTCTTGCTAAGAATTTTAAACTAGAGGAAAAAGTTGCCAAAAATGCAGAATTATCAGTCAGAGTGATATAACTCAGGATGTTGCTTTCCTTCCCTCATATCTCTGTACTAATACTTGATCGCTCCAAAAGGTGCAAGCAAAGCTAAATGGACGAATCAAAGATCTTCCTCAGTTTTAAGCAGTGTTTTGTTATTTGCAGATAAAAATCATAACTCCAGAAGGAAATACGGTAATATCTTTCCTTCCTTCCTGATGTCTGCAAAGGACAGTAAGAAAACAGTCCTGAATATAAAAATCAACTGGCATTGAAGACAGGAAAAGTAATCCTTTTCAAACCAAAATCAATACAGTAGCTTGAGAAATACTCAGAACCAATCTTGTTTTCTTAATATATTTCCTTAGGAATAAATAAATCTTGTGGGGGTTTTTGAATCCTGTGCTGGATACTTTTTGTTTCTCTCAGAGGGAGATTCTTGGTATTACTTACTATTTATTTGAAAATGAGTGAGAATCTCAATTTCTGAAATGCTTCTGATTCTCTTTAAAATATGACTTCTGTCATGTAAAGTAATAGAGCAAGTAGTTATCTTAAAAACGAAAATCAGCACAATTTCAATGAATTTTTGAACTTGCACCCCCATATTGCATTTCCCTACTCTACTCTGGGCTTTTCTATAGTTGAACCATTTCATGTGACCAAAATAGTAACATGGAAACTTGTGGTCAGAACAAAGGAAGATGATGGTAGCATCCAAAATAAGGAGTCCAGGCACTGATGGATGTGCCTCTGTCCCTGGCACGCTGCTTTCAGATACATTGATGAAGTGCAGGCTATTTCGCTATGTGTTCCTTTTCTTGCTTGTAGAATCATTTAGGCTGGAGAAGACTTTTAAGGCCATCAAGTCCAACCATTACTTTTTAATTTTTAAGTGTTCATAGTCCTTGATCTGTGTATCCAAAATGATCCTGTACCTAGCAGATGAAGTTTCAGTGTTTGTAATGTAGATCCTTGTATGATGGTTTGTTGGATTAAAGCTTTCAGATCTGGTGTGGGAGCTGTCAGCTTGCTGACACCATGAAACCTGACTAGTTCATGAAACCAGGAGGGCCAGTAATCCAGTTTGTGGTAAGATTAGCTGGTCAGAGAATTTGGTGCACCTTCCATTTGCAGTTTACTTGCCTCTCAGTGTACCAGATAAAGACATCTGTAGGGAGGAAGAAATGAAAGAGGGAGGCAAACAACCAACATAATTTAAGTAGGAGCATTGCAAATATATTTATTGTTTCTCCTACAAATGGGTCCCTTCTTTCTTTTCTATTCTGTCTAGTTTCATGTGGTTAAAAATTACAAAAATTTATTTACTTCATTAGATTTCTCATCATAACTTAAATCATTGATAAACTAGTTCAAAATACTCCTTTTAAAATCTGACCATTTATTAAATGAAGAATTGTATTATCCGAAAGGGGTAGCAGGCAGATAAATTTGGTATTCCATGCAGCTTGCAGTGATGTCCTGTAAAGCAAAGGCAGCTGCTGTGCACGTGGTGAATGTTGCCAGTGGAATTTGTTTCTGACCAACCATGTTCTCTTTGACACCAAATGCTGTGTCTGTCTGTCTTGGACAATTGCAGTGTGTAAAAATAAAAAGGAATTATGAGGACGATGACTTAGAAGTGGGATAAACATAAGTACAATTTTTACTCATGATCAAGGAAGTATTTGGATCTTAATTCTAGTTAATTTGCTGAAATATCAGCAAATTACAGATTTCTGGTTTTTTATGTCATGAAGGACAAAATACTGTTAATATGGTGTGTTTTAGATGTGGTTAATTTGAAGGAGATACAAATTTAAGTTACGGCAGCTTTTGTTGGCACAAAGGCTTTTCGTTACTTTGCAGACTTATTTGGAAAGTATATACTTTTTATTTGTGAGACGTATGAATACAAAAAATAACAGCGCCTACCTGTTTGGGGAAGGCTTTCTTAGTTATATGACAAAGAGGTCATATCACTTCAATCCTGAACTTAAGTCTGTTGAAAATACTGAATTTTGAAATGTGAGTAGTTCATAGTTGTACCAAGTATGGCTTTCTTTGGAACAGGATATGAAATGTATTTCACTTTGGGTGTTTTTGTTTTTGTTTTTTTTTTCTGATTGGAGCTGCAAGACAAAGAAACCACCCATCCCTTGGTTGGTGGTGTCTGGCTTTGGTGATTTTGTTTTGTTTTTTTTTATTATTAATTAGTGTGTATTAAAGCATATGATATGCTCTGAGATGAGCATTGCAGACTACCTAGGAAGATCAGGTTTTTTCTCTTACTTTCTAATGGATGTTTTCAGTATTTTGTATACTGATACAGCTTTCTGTAGCATTGGCAGCAGCTACAGAATGAGAAGTGCATTAAGATGTGGGTCAGTGTCTCTGTAAGATTGTTTCTTGCTGTGTATTAATGAGATCCTTCCTACTGCAGCTAGCAGGCAGGAGCTTTTGAATAACTTGATATTTTTTGAAAAATATTTCTTCTCAGTTGTGCACAGGAAGATGGGTCTAACATCTCATTTGCTTGTCAGGAATTTCAAAAGCTTGTCTGTATCCATTTATGTATTTTGTGTATCTTTTGCAAGCTCTTTCACTTGAGACCTGCTCTTGGTTTGGCCAGGTTCCTCTCTGTCCACGCCTCCCTGGTGTCCCAAGAGGGATACGAAAGGTGACAGTGAGAATATGAGATGCTTCAATGGTTTTCTTCATTTTTTATTTCCCACTGGTTTTTCATTCTCCCTGAAGGGCTGGGCTACCCCGGTGAGGAGGTTCTTCACTAAGTGTGCTCTCTGTTCCATTTCCAGGCCAGAGCCTCAGCAGAAAGCTCCCTCTGCACCTCCGCCTCCACCCCCGCCCCCGCCGCCGCCCCTGCCGGAGCCCACCCCGCCTGAGCCCGAGGAGGAGATTTTAGGGTCCGACGATGAGGAGCAAGAGGATCCTGCAGATTACTGTAAAGGTGTGTGCAGTTCACCAGTGGTGGTGAGGTAAACACTGTCATGCCAGTCTTGGTTCTGGTTCCTGAGGGATTGTTAAAGAGCTGATCTTTAATTATGGAATTTGCTTATAGAACAATTAGGAACAACTCTTCATTTCAGGTCCCGATGCATAATTGTCTTCAGCTTTAATTTTTCACTTAGCCATAGCATATTTATACATTTTTCAAGAGATATACAAGTACTTCATCCCGGAATTCTTCCTGATATCATAGTTAGAAGAATAGAAAATAAACTTCCCTTGATTGATGTGAGTTGTAAGAGAAACAAAAACACCCAAATGCAGACAAACAACCCCTCTCACACTCCAAAAGGTTTTAAAATACCTTGGTGCCTTTAACAGCATTACCTAAATTTGTTTTTTAAACTCTTTTTTTTTTTCCTTTCTTCTCTCACTTGCACTTGCCTAAGATATTATATGCTTCTTTTCCACATGGTGTCTTTTACAGCTCTCAGCATTGTCTGAGGCTCTCTACGTCTTCATTTTTACTCAATTTCCTTAATTTTTGTATTGGTTATATTGAGTTTTAAAATACTGTTAAATGCATAAAAGCATGACTTCAGTGCAACTGTGTCAGTACTTCAGTTTGTTTTGATGTCACTGCTAAAGTTGCAAGTCTGTTCCCATTAGGGTAGAATGTACACTGTACTTATATAAAAATGATACATAACAGTTTTATCAACTGTGGGTTATCTACTGTAGTAGATTTCAAGAATACAAATATACTTATATCAAAGTTTTATCACTTCAGATTAATATTTTTGAAAAGTCAAAAAGCACTGTATGCACACTGACTATATCTGGTATTCTGTATTCCTCATACCAAGAAACACTTCCTGTGTCAAATATGATAATGTCTTCTTATCAGAAGTTTCTGTATAAACCTGGAAATGTGCTATTTTGAGAACTCCCCTTCCCAGCTTGGAACAAATGTTTTATGTTTTCAGATTTAACAGTGGAAAGTGACTGTTTCATTTTGGTATAAGAAGTTTTATTAATATTTTATAATTCAAATGTATAAGTGGCTTACAAATGCCAGTAGTGAAAGCCAAAGAATGAACTCAAACTAAATGTTGAAGTCTGCAGCAGGGCAAAGAAAAACATGTTGCTAAACCATGCTCAGGTATTTTGATTTTTTATTGTTTGTGTTAAAACACATTTGTTCCTTAAGATAACTCTTTCAGTGTCTTTAACATCTTCCATCAGTGAGTAAGGATTTGTTTAAACATCTGTGTACTTGTAAACATCTGTATTTCCTTGAGATTAAGCATTTCAAAGCTCCCAATTCTTTCCTGAAGTAAGGGCTGCATTTAATTTCAGACAATCCATTGTCTGTTTTCCAGTATCTCTTGCAAAAGTCACCATCTGCAGAAGCTAGATCACAAAACAAAAAACAGTCTAAGTTGAGAGCCTGCTTATGAGTTACCTGTTTAACTAGAGCAGGTCAGTAGTGCAATGTGTATACTTTTAAAATAAACTATGTGGTACATGAAGAATGCTTGCAGGCTTCCTGAAAAATTAAGGGGAACTCCTGTATGAATAAAGGTTCTTCTGAATTCTTCTGATCCTGGGGCTTTGAATTTTTGAAAGTATATTAAAGATGGTTCAAGCTTTGGTCCATTTGGATGTTATGATTGTTACTTGTTTCTACAAGAGCAGTGCTTTTGTTGCTTCAGTAGAGGATTTACTCATTTTGTGACCCTAATTTCCTGTAAGACTGAGCAGTTCATTTCCTTCTTTCAGTCTGCTGATGTGGAACTGAGGGGAAGGTCACCATAAGGGTCTGAATTCCATGACCACGTTCAGGTCATATGTATTTTATATTCTGTATAGAGAATGAATAAGTTCTTTGGTAAAGAACTCCAGGAGTGGCATTTAGATACATTTTCCTTTTTTTTCTGAGAGATGTTTTTTTGGTTTGAATATCCTTTTCTGTTTTGGGTAGCCTTATCTGTATTTACAGTGGAAGACAAAGATTTGGAAATTATCGTTTATTACTGGAGTGTTTCTATTCCTAATTTTGTCTTCAAAATGGCAGTCTTCCAGGGTTTTTGACTGAGGCACAGAGCATACTTCATCTCTTCTCAGCCGCAATCTGAAATTTAATAGGAGGGAAATTTTGATGATGAGTATATAATTATTTTTTTCAGGAATTCTACATATGACCTCTTAGCTGTACTTCCTGAGTATTTTTGTTACTGATTTTATTTTTAAGGATATGTTGCTGTTTGCTGGGCTTGCATCTTGACCACATTACATGGTGATTAGTAAATAGTCATAGTAGTATTTTTTAATGAGGAAAATGGATCAGTTTGTATTAGCACCTGATGTGAAAGAGTCTGACTAACAGCCATCTGTGAAAAGCAGACAAACTTCTGTTCCCTGGAGGCTTCCTCCAGGGCCTGTTTAAATCTGTGACATTACTTCTGTTTGTGTCACTGAATTTGCATAAAATGGTTTTCAAGTATTTATATGTATAAGGAATAGAAATACCAAAAGTCCAACTGAATGATTTTTTAAGGGGTACTTTGTAAAGCTAGTTTTTCTTCTTCTCTGAAAAGCCTTGAAACACTTGGAGATTTTTTTTTCCAAGAGTCTTTTGTGCCATGGATGTAATTGGAATTTTTTGCTTCTCTGATCATCTTCTTTGCCCCCTGGAGATGTCTCCCATTCATCCAGTTCACAAAGGGAATAATTCCCTATACAAACATAGAACAGGCCAGCTACAATTACCAACACATTCAGGAGACATTCAGGAATAATGAACTCATTTTTCTGACCCTCTTTCTTGCATGCATGTAGCTAGCTAGCTGTGAGAGACACTTTTTTTCTGTGTGTGCTGCAGTGCATAGTACAACAGGGGTTTTCTTGGTTACATTATCAGCAGTGCCACTTACACATTGTATATTTTCAAATGCCAGTATTGTTTTTCCAAAAGTACATAATTTTTATCAACTTGTTAATTTTGCGTGGTTGCTTTCTTGTTACCAATATTTAGAAATACTTTTGTTTTCATGGAGAACTAAAGGGTTACATTCATCATGGGATGACTCCAGTTTTTAAAATACACATAACTAAGTGGTTTGTTACCTGGTTGTCCACAGTGTGTAAATGCATATGTTGCTGATAAGAATAATCAGAGAATTACATGTAGAGGAGTGGTAACAGATTATTTCCAAAACTGCTCCTCTTGTGACTTAGGACAGTGGAAAGTATCTTGTGAAGTATATATATACTCTCATGCTATATATGCTAACCCTGTTGGCATCTGTCACATATGCTGATGTATTGCTATAATTAGTTATGACAGTGGTGTGGGGACCAAAATAACATGGTTTTTACATATATAGTATTGTTATGCTTCCATCACGTAGAGTTTACTAAAATAACTTCTCAACCCTCAGTTTATTAACTTTGGAGTATTTCTCTTATTTCCTCTCTGCTGTTTTCTGTCTGTGATGGGAAGAAACTGTCACAGGTTTTTGATTAGTTTTGACCCTTTGAAACACAAGTATGCCAAAAGCTATTTGTACAGTCAGACTTAAAAGGCACTTGTTTGCCTAAACAATTTCTAGGAACATATTTTTATGTGTGATGGTGTATTATCTAGAAGTCTCATATAAATTTGGCAGGTCATCAGATTTGATTCACTTCACAAATGCAAACCTTTTCATTAATGGAAAGGTAGAATTCCTGTGTGTTCTATTAACTTTCCTCTAGCATCTCTAACTTCATCATCCTGCATAGAATTTTGCAGGAAAAAAATTACCTAGTAATTATATTTTTGTTTGTTTGTTTTAAACCATTCAATAACTGTCTTAATTAATGATTGTATTTATCCAGATTGTTAAACATCTCCATCAGCTGTTACTAGAAGGATGCTTAAATAGACAAAATTTAGTTTTATTTTTAATTTTGGTATCAGTGCAGATTCATGTATTTGCATTTATTCTGCAAAATTTCTATAATAATGAAGTTGCAGTAGACTTGGGATTCATATGTGGCTGATGCTGTTTCTTTTTGCAAATGGACAGTATAATAGTCAACCCTTAACTCTCAGTAAGTCTGTGTCCCCCCTTCTCTCCTGAGAGTAAGTCCCATCAGGGCTTTCAAAAGTGATCTGGTTTTTGATTTGGGAATAAGGAGTTGTCGCTTGGCATGTGAGGTTGGCACAACTCAGCAGTGGAAATGAAAATATCAGTTTGCTGGGTGAGTTTTCCTGGCAGCTTTTGTGAAGTGATGGGAATGGTGGGGATGTCTTCCCCCAAGGGAAGGGTCTGCTGTTTGCTGAGCTTGCATTTACACCTTAGCACACATATGTACCAAAGCTGTGTGTGTTTTAGAGTTTGTTAGACATGTCAACATCTGTCATTTAAGCTTTAACCTTTGCCTTAGTATGTAATCTGTGTAATTCTGTTGCACAGTTGTGTTAAATTTATTAATCTGCTCTGGCAGCATATGAGAGTTCACAAACTGTTTAACTTCTGTTAAGGCAGAAGATGTTAATAACAAAAAAAAGAATATAAATATATCCAGATTGGACATCATTGTTCCCACAGATAAAAAGAGATGAGAGACAAATCCCTGCTTTAAATACAAGGAATTGAGTTATAAATTCATGCTGTTGTCTTAACCAGTTCTAACAAGATTTTCAGGGGACTCAAAACAGATTCAGCAACTTACAGAAGCAGTCTGAGGTTTTCCTGATTCTAAATGGAATAGTCAATTACTGAGGATCCTGCCAAAGGACAGTTAGGCATGACATTGTGGAGGACCAGAAAGGGACAAAGAAATGATTCCTTGAAAGCTGCTCTGAGTCTGCTGCTGGTGATGTCCTGGCCGGTTGCATGGTGCAGCTTTATTATTTGTTTGCAATTTAGGTAAAATTGTGGATGCTGTTGTTGGTGTGTTAAGGTCTGAATAAAAATCTTGTGTATTCATTGTTTTCCTTGCGTTTAACTAGGAGTAGGAATGTCTCCTAAAATACAAAGGAAATAAAAGGCTTCATTATACCTCCTAGAAACCTGAGTTCCAGCTTGCCTTCTCCTGTTGGTCTTTCTGCCTTACGGAGTTGTGGAGAACCAGTGTAGTGGTGTAAGTTTGGACTGCAGACTTTGGTAATGAAAAAGCAGTTCAGACAAAGCCCAGAAGCTGCCTGCTTTCTGTTCTTCCTCCTCACTGTAAAACCTCAGAGATGAGAAAAAGGCATTGCTGCTGTGGGTCAGGAGCCAAGGAGAAGAGTATCAATAAAGCCTGCATTGTTCTTAACATTTTCTCAGGAAGTATTTTATTGCTGCTTTTATTACCAGAAAGCAAATGGGAATTAAAACAATCTCTGCTGAGATTCTGCAATCATCCAAAATATGTTGATTGGAGAGGCTTCAAGTATGATAAAGAAATAATGTAGATCTTTTCTGTCCTGTCTGTGGAGTGGAAGATAAGCCTGAGGAAATAGAGAACAGATGGTAATATTACCATAAATAAAAGCCGTAAGAGAGAAGGGTGAATAAACTCTACAGTACTTACAGGACATGAGTTTTTTCCCTCCAGGCCAAGCAAGGCAGAATTTTTAACATTAAAGTTTTCTTTAGATTTCCTATTCATAGTACAGGACAATTTTAAGAGGAAAATTTATACTATAAGAGAATTACTCAAAAACCTGAAAATTATTGTTTGTTTTCTAAATCTTCTTTTTTCTACTTATTTTCCCTGAAAGGAGGCTATCATCCAGTGAAAATTGGTGATCTTTTCAATGGCCGCTATCATGTTATTAGAAAGTTAGGATGGGGACACTTCTCTACAGTCTGGCTATGCTGGGATATGCAGTAAGAAAACTATTTATTTCCATATACTTTTTTCATAATATGTTACTTTCTTTTGTTTGCAGTAACTTTTGTTTTACATGCACAATTAAGTTATGTAAATGTTTATTATCATTTTGTGCAGAAAGATGTCTACAGTCTTATTTAGCTCTTGATTAACATTGTAGTTTATCAAAGCTCTCAGAAATAAATGTAATTCTATTTTCTTTGACAAACTAGCTTTGTTTATTGAATTTGCAGGTTGTCTTGAGCATGCAAGAATAAGCTAGTATTTTTATTTCTGTTGTATCTTTAATGAAAAATGTAATTACCTTTATTAAATGATAAAATGTGTAAGCAGATTGCTCTTTAAGGAACATTAGCATCAAGGAGACAAAATATTCAATAAATTAGGCTGTTAACAGAGTATTGTTAAAAGTTAAGTGTAATTTCAGCATTCTCTGTCAGAATGCATTAGACTATGAAATAGTCTATTTAAAATTTCCCAACCTTCAAAGCACGTTTGTTTTAGCTCAGCATATGTGTTTGAAAATGTTTCTTTTCTTTTCAAGGGGAAAAAGGTTTGTTGCAATGAAAGTTGTAAAAAGTGCCCAGCATTATACAGAGACAGCCTTGGATGAAATAAAGTTGCTCAAATGTGTAAGTATCACTATTGCATCACAGTCTTCAATAACAATAACAACAGTAATAATGAATTAAAAATAACACGGAGAATTAGTTTTAGACTCTTTTTTTTTTTACACATTCTCTTCTAAACATCTGCCTTGTTATGTGTTACCATATTTTCTGAGGCTCCAAAATACTGTTTATATGGAAATCTAACTAATTAGTATTTTAAAGTGATTTTTTTTTTCCTAAAATGTCAGTGTTTGCATTCTTGGTTTAGGTTCGTGAAAGTGACCCTAATGATCCCAACAAGGATATGGTTGTACAGCTAATTGATGACTTCAAAATTTCTGGAATGAATGGAATTCGTATCCTTTTAAGAACATGGCATTCTCATTAAAAATGTTCTACTGAAATGAGAAAGCATTTAATTCTGGATTTTTTCTAGTTAATCTTAATTCAAATAAACAAAGTAGAAAGACTAAAATATATGTATGTGCAACGAGGATTGCAGTGTGTAAGGCACTCTCTGGAATGAAAGTAACTTAGCTTTTCTAAACACAGTGCAAAATTAAAGCAGAAGTCCCATGCATCTTGTCATGGTCTGGTATAACTGGAGATAGTTTACTTAAAAACCAGAGTTTACTGAAAACATTTGTAGTAACTGAAGCTTAAAAGAAGTTTTTTTTTGTTATAGACTGGTAAAGAGAAAGTTTCAGTGTCATGAAAAAGCTGGTTTCTGTTTTCTTGTGGGAAGTGTGAGGTCATGGAGATGCTTCTCTCATTTATGTAATCATCTTTTGGCCAGGTGTTAACCTTGTTTTTGGCAAAGGTTGTGAAGCTTTGCCTTCAAATGCTTCCTTTAAAAAAACAAAAGGGGAGAGTTGGAAAAAGAGACAAAGTGAAATATAACTGTCTTGTTCTCGGGGTAAATTTTGGGTCTGTAAATATATTTGATTTTAGAGTTGAGCTAAACTGAGTTATCCTTGCTAATTATATTAGGTATTTTAGCAGTTTATTATATTACTCTGCTTTCATTTGCTGTTACAGCTGGATTTATGTGTGTGCTCATTGTGTTTGGGAGCCCAGTTGCAGACCTCATTGTTCATGGTGTCATATTGCCAGAAAGACAGTTCCTGCTCTAGAGAACTTAATTATACATTGATTTTGGTGATGTGCCTTCAGTCTTCAGCAGATGAGATTAATGTACTTTTCACCAACTCTCATGTTCTAGGAGAGGAATATAGAAGGTGACTGTCAGTAAATATGAATTTACTGAAATGAGCTTTCACTAGAAAGCATCCTTCCAGAGAGAAGTGTGCAAGCACTTTTCATGCCATTCATCTGTCTCTTGACATTAGTTGTGGAGCCTTTGGATATGTGGTGAGAATAAAAGTGTGGGGTCAAGTATTCTCATTTACAGACTGGTGTCTTATCTCTTTTTCCTTTTCCTGATTTTTATTTGTTTCCTGGTTTCTTCAGTGATCAGCTACCGTGGTAGAAGGATGTGATCTGCTTAGTATGGTCTGCTTTCTTTCTGGGTTTTCCCAACAAGTTAAAAAGAATTAAAATAAACCATAGAGTTGCTAGGAGTCATTTCAGATATAAATGGTGATCAAGGAAATTGCTTAACACAGTGAGGCAAAGAACACTGGGTTGGATTTCTTGATGCTGCTGTTGAGCTGCAAAAGATAGGTTTTTGTTTGAGCTGAGATGCTTATGAAGAAGTGTTCTATAAATAGCCGTGTTTTGTCTGTGTTCACTAAAATACAATGTAACCAATGCACTTCAGGTCTTCATCTGACAGTTGTACAAATGAAGAATAATTAGGTTGTTTTTAGAAACCAAAAATTTTTATCTACGGTTTTATTTTAAAACACTAATATGAAATATGGAGTAAGATAATGCATTAATAGCTATACGTAGAAATAACTCTTACCTGTTTATCAGAGCAATTTCCCAGTAATGTTCTTAAATTCTTGCTAAGATTTGTGTGTATGTATACAATTGTATTAAAGGTGAGGGCTATTTCTAGGTGTGCAGAGTAAATTTTGTTAGTGGTAATACTTTGAAAGAATATCCAAACTTACTTCTTTTTGAAATATAGCACTTATATTGACAAAGCCGAAAGAGACCATGTGCTAGTAAAAAATAAGGGGTCAGGTAGCTTTGTGTTGGCAGATTAAAACTGGACAGCTGATGTTGATTTTTTTCTATTTCAGTTTTGCCTTCATGTTGCAAACTGGCAGTACAGAAAGTTTTATACGGAATGCAAATGTTCCTGCCTTACTGAAAATTACATTTACCAGGAAAGTACCAACATACAGGATGTGCTGATAACTGGACTGAAATTTAAATTACAGCAGAAGTCTGTAATTTTCACTGGCAGCCAGGACTGTCACAGTGCTGACTGCCAGTGAAAATATGACACCAGGTGTCGTACACATCGAGTTTTCTTGTGAACAGCTTGTGCATCGTGAATTGTTTGAACAGCGGTTGGTTGCACTGATGGTTTCTTGAGCTCCTTTTTATCTTCTAGGGAAAATAATCTTTGGTGTATGTTCTCTTAGGATGGAGAAGGTAATTGATTTTAATGTTTTGGTGCTGTTTACTTTTTAAAATGCCCTATTAGTGCTACATTAGTGTCATTGAGTTGCATGGGTTGAGAGAAGCAGAGTAATTTGAGATTTTTTCCATGCTTTGCTGTTTCCATCTTCCTTTGGGCAAGTCGCTGAATATCTGTTGCTTGACTATAAAATAAAACAACATATGCTTCATAGAGGCTTGATTATTGGTTATGGAATGCATTTAAAAGCTAAAGCAAGACAGAGGAGAGGTGGGTGAATCCTTTGGATGGCTAATACCACAAAATGTCATGGAGCTTGGAAACAGGGAAAATTGTCAAGAGCCATGTAGAACAGAGCTGGGAATGTGCAGAGCCATTGGCCTGCACTGTGTGACTGCAAACTGTTGTCTTTCTCCTAGGAGCTGTAGTAAGTGTTTATATACAGAGGAATTCTAATAATGTGTTATGCTGCACTAGGCTGATAATTTTTTAGCTACTTGTATATTTTGCAAAGATTGCAATTATGACTTTTTAATGAAATTACAGGATGCATGAACTTGGGCACTTTGGTGTTTTCCGTAAGTGTAAAAAAAAAAATTCCGTAAAGTGTAAAATTATTGTTTGCAGTGGACATTTATTAGAGCCGTAATAAACGTCCATTTGAACGTAGCAGTTTTTTAATAAAAGATTCAGATAATCGCATAATGGAACAAGAGTTTGGAGAGACAAATGGAAAAAATAAAGAAGTAAACATTCCCACCAGTTAGATATTATAATCATTGTAATAAATGTATCTTCAAAGAATATAGGGTATTAATTAAATGCCACAGTGCCTAAATGCTGCCAATCCAAAAGCAACTGAGATGCATCCTAAAAACTTCAGTGTTGGTGCTAGAGCTTAACTAGCCTTTAACTTTTGTCATTTCTGAATGCTCGAGTAATGTGTATTTGTAGATAGCTAGTTAGTTACAGGTAGGATTTGAGTGAAGAAAGAGCAGCTCTCAGTACTTAAGCCTGTCAGCTGGTAAATGTTACATTTGCTCTCACTTTTGCTGCTGTGCTTAGTTTCCCACTGGGAGACATCCCCCATGCTGCTTCAAAGAGCATTTCACAAGCATGTTTGCTGGGTGGGCTTCAGGGTTGTTTTGCTGCAGGGCTTTTTGGACCTGCTCACCAGTCAGATTATTGGTGCTGTAGGAGGATCCTGGAACTTGACAGGCTGATTTTCTAATAGCTAATGCACAGCTTTTCCCAAACTCTTGGTTCTGGACAGTCTGGCTTCAGGTTTATGTTTTTCAGATCAGGATAGTAAATCAGACAGCAGTCACATTTTTGCATACCTACTCCCATACTGAGCCTGCTTTGTATATCTTCTCCCCGTTCCAGTTGTCTCTCCAGTATGGAGTGTCCCTTGAGTTTGTCCAAGTCCTCCCAGCAAAATGGTGCAATCTTTTTTCAGGTAGACGTTACTTTCTTGTGACCTTCCCTCTTTCTGCCTGCCTCTGCCATTCCTCCTACATTTTCCTTCTTGGTGGCCTCCCTTTGCCTCTCATTGCTTACTTTCTTACATCCTATTTTCTTCTGGTTACTGGCAAGGCTTAACACTTCTGTTAGTGCAAGGAATGTCAGGAATGTGCATTGGAGAGTGTGCAGCAGCAGTGGTCTGAAGGACTGTGGGTGGGTGGCCTATATTTCATTTCTGAATGTTGCAGTGTCCTGCCTTTTTGATATCTGTGTAGCTTTGCAACTTGACTGTGTGGGCTCAGTTAAAAAGCCCTGCAGAGCTGATGTACTCTGCTCATCCTTTATGATGGCTGTGTGCTCTACCAATGCCTACTGTTCATTGTGGGAAAGAAAACAAGACTCTTCCTCTTCTGAGTGGAACTGACTTTTATAATGTTCTGAGTAGACCCAGTTGATGTGAGAGGGAAATTTAGTGTCTCCTCTAATACAGGAATTCAGGAATATGAAATAAGATGAACAGTTGGCAACAGTTGTGTTACAGTTCTTTACAATGAGCTTTGACCAGTCTTAAGACCTTTTAGGGTTAGTGTAACTTCAGTATAGGGGATGTCAGTGTCAGAAATTGAGTTACCTTTATGTCGGTACCTGATAAGAATGTATGTGATAAACTGACAGACAGGGTATGTCTCATTTTTGACATAAGGTAAATTAAGATCATTGCCAAGACTCTAGTTAATAAAACTTAGAGAAGTTAAGTAAGGTTTCTCTCCTAGCAGTATAGTTCCATATGAATGGTCTCTGAGCTAATCTACTTTATTGAGATTTTCCTGCAGTATCCATCAATTAATATTCTGTTAATTGTATTACATTATTCTTTGCAAGGTTCTAGTATCATGTAGTTAAGATTTTAACATCCTTTCTGATTTCCAGGTACGTTGTCATTCCCAGCTGATGCTTGAGGATTAATTCAATACAGTCTAATTGTATAACTTCTTGCCAGAATGTTGTGGATAGTAAAATTTAGATTAGCTTCAGTATCTGAAGATTTTCTCAATAGAAAGGTAACATACCCAGGCATGTAAGTGTAGAATCTCTTAACTAGGAAGCCTTTGAACCACAAATCACAGAAAGTTCCAACATCTTGTTTTTTCCTAATAACTTACCCTGATAACTGACTGTTTGCCTCTGTCAGCGGCCAGTAGTAAATGCTGTGTCAAATTAAATATTTTGGCATTGTGCTTTTTTGCATGTTGCTTCTTAGTTCTGCATTTTGTTTGTTCTTGAGTTCTTTGGTAATTGTCATTATTCTTGGCAGTTAAAACTGCAGGTTTTAAGAGATCCATTTTCTTATTATGTTAGTATTTGTTGTCAAGTAACTATATTGAGCTTAATTAAAACATGTTTATTATGGTTCATTTTCTAAAACATGGTTGCTTCACACTTTTGTTATTAAAACCTTCTATTCAGATAATTTAAAACTTATTAAGAACTAGAGATGATAGGCCAAATTAGTACTTTTAACTGTTTCAAAGAAAACACAAATGAATTAGTTAGTTTTTACAATTACTTATTTTAATTATTCATCCTAATGCTTTTATTAACATGTAGAAATAATGGACAAGATTTGCATGATTAAAATGTTTTATTTTTATTTGTTCTCCAGTTGGACACTGGTTTTGTATGGATTTATGTATAATTGAAACAAGGTACCAAAGCATTTACCATGCTCATTTTAGGGGAAACCATTTTTCCTTTAGCCAGAACAGAAGCAAACATTTGTGTTGATCTCACGGACAAGTTTATTTGGAAGTTATCCTTAATTAAATTCCAGATGTCTGCATGGTCTTTGAAGTACTTGGACATCATCTTCTAAAATGGATAATCAAGTCTAATTATCAAGGCCTTCCTATCCATTGTGTAAAAAGCATTATTCGGCAGGTAAGTTTTGATAATATTTTCATAGGGTTTTTCCACCATTGTTAACAGTTTGAAGGTTAGAGTAACAGTATTTGAACTGAACTCTTACTAATATCTAAGATAAGATAATTTTATTTTAATCTCAGTGTGGTTTGCAAGAGGATCTTAATGGGTAGCCTGCACTTCTGCATGCAGGGGTTTTTGAGGGGGCTGGGTAGTGTTTTTTAACTGAGGTTTCCCAGTGACAAGGGAGTTTCCTGAGCTGCTTTAGAGGTTCAAAAGTTGAAGCAATGAGTCTTTTTCATGGATGTGAAAATACTCATATTAAATGGCAGTTTTGGTTGACGTGCCATGCTTCTTAATAAAATCTGGAAAATAAATCATTGTAACGGGGAAATAATACCATGATGATGATGATAGTGATGAACAAAAATGGTATCTCTGAAAAATGAAAACAACCTGTTCTTTAAAAAAATTGCTGTCTGTCTGTATTTAAGTGTTTCTAGAGTCAGAGTGTTGGCAAGTTGAAACACTTCAGAATATTTCACTGGGATGTGTTCTTTCAAAATACATTTTTTTGCTATTCTGTGAAAATCAAGTTGCTGAGAGGCGATCATAAGGAGAAAGTGTTGCAGCAAGGAGAAAACATATATATAATATAACATCAAATCATTCAGGGTGGCAAAGACCTGAAAGAACATTGATTCCAACCATTAACCCACTGACAAGTCTGCCACTAAACCATGTCCTTAAGTGCCACGTCTGTGCTTTTAAATACCTCCGGGGTGGTGGTTCCACCACTTCACGGGGCAACCTGTTGCCTTGGCAGCCTTACAACCCCTTCAGTGAAGAAATTTGTCCTAATATCCAATCTAAATCTCCCCTGGTACAAATTGAAGATATTTACTCTGGTCCTGTCACTTGTTACCTTGGAGAACAGAGTGACCCCCACCTGGCTGCAACCTCCTTTCAGGCAGTTTTAGAGAGTGAAGTCCCCCCACAGCCTCCTTTTTTATCGACAGACTAAACACCCCCAGCTCCCTCATCAGATTTGTGCTCCAAACCCGTCCCCAGCTCTGCTGCCCTTCCCTGGACATGCTCCAGCACCTCAATGTCTTTGTTGCAGTTGGGGGCCCAAAACTGAACACAAGATTTGAGGTGTGGCCTCATCAGCACTGAGCACAGAGGGACAGTCAGTGCCCTGGTCCTGCTGGCCACACTGTTGCTTTTACAAGCCAGGAGGCCATTGGCCCTCCTGGCCAGCTGGGCACACACAGGCTCATGTTCAGCCACTGTCAACCAGCACTCCCAGGTCCTTTTCCTCTGGGTCTCTTTCCAACCACTCTGCAACATTCCGTGGAGTTGTTGTGACCCAAGGGCAGGACCCAGCACTTGGCCTTGCTGAACTTCACATAATGGGCCTCAGGCCATCGTCCAGCCTGTCCAGGTGCCTCTGCAGAGCCTTCGTGCCCTCCAACAAATCAGCTCTCCTGCCCAGCTTGGTGTCAGCTGCAAACTGTGGGGGTGCATTCAATCCCCTTGTCATGGTCATTGATAAAGGTATTAAACAGGACTGGCCCCAGAACTGAGCCCTGGAGAACACCACTTGTGGTGGCTGCCAGCTGTATGTAAATCCATTCCTCACCAAGCTCTTGGGCCTGGTGTCCACTCAGGTTTTTACCCAGCCAGCAGTGCACAGCCCAACCAATTCTGCATTTGAGAAGTTAGGTGGAAGTGAATTGGATGAAGGCTCTGAGCAGGCTGGTCTGGTTCTGAGGTTAGATACAACTTTGAAGGTGATATGATTTAGATGAAGGTTTGAATCACACAGTCTTCCAACCTGAATTGCTTTTTGTTACGTAGACAGAGGTAAAAATTCCAAGTAATTGAAACATTTCATACCTGAGAAAAGAGGAAGAGCTTAGTCCTGAAAGATTAAAAAGCTTTAATTTTTGTGAGACTGGAATTAACTGTTTGGACTAGTGAGAGTGGCATTGTTTGGTAGGGCTTTCAGGTTGCTTATTAAAGATAATAGAGGTCTTTTTTCTTTTTCTACTTGGACAAAATTTGTGCTACACATGTTTTAAAAATTGATTTAAGAAAGTTGAATATGAAGCAATTCGATTATTGTGCTGGTATTACTGTGCAACAATTTTGTTTCAAAAGCTTCATACTACAGTGGAAAATTTTGTTGTTATGCTATTACTTGGTAATAGATTTTTTCCAATTTTTGGGTACTTTTCAGCATTGGGATAAAATCAGGCTTGTTTTAAAACGCGGTTGTAGGCTGTGTTTCTTAATAAATTTAATAGCAGTTTTAAGGAGATTTTTTAAAAATCCTGTTGTGATTAGGTACTTCAGGGTTTAGATTACCTACACAGCAAGTGCAAGATCATTCATACGGATATAAAGCCAGAGAACATTTTGATGTGCGTGGATGATGCTTACGTGCGCAGGATGGCTGCTGAAGCTACTGAGTGGCAGAAAGCTGGTGCTCCTCCCCCCTCTGGCTCAGCAGGTATGGACAGCATATTTAAATGCAGTGTAGGAAACTACCATCAGTATATTATTGCTAACAGTGTTTTGTTCAATGAAAATTCACATTTTAAATAATTGCATGTGAAAAATGCATGCATGTTTAATTCTTATCCTTCTCTGGAAACTATCAGAGAAATGCTTTCCTACTGGTTTTGGACATTCAAGTTTTCAGAGTCACCAGATACAGAAAAAGATTTATTGGTATAAACTTACTCCCATGCCATCCCGCAAGCTTTACTGCCTGGGTTTTAGTCACACTGTAAACTTGCATATCTAATATTGACAATAGTTAATAATCTTATCTAAATTATGTCTAGTTCCCTTACAAGGTCATCAGTATCCTTGTGGAATTATCTGCCTTTTGTCTGTTGTAACTTACTCTTAAGATGCAATGAAAAGTTGTACATTTGTCGTTTTTCACCCTTAAAAATGGAATTTATTGTGCCTAAATGAACTCCTGATAAGCCCATTTTCCTACGTATAAAATGTTTTATGTTAGGCTTGCTAAGAGTTTAGATAGGAACTGTACCTTATGTTTAGCTAGGAGAAATCACCCTACCCTGAGAAATCAAGATAAAGAAGTTCACAGCAATCAGCAAAGACAAAAATGAGGAAGTGTGGCTTTTCTAGTGATTTTTTTTTTATTTTTAGTAGTATGTACTAAGTATTTTTAGTAGTGTGGTTGCTACTAATTTGCCCATTGAGCACATCAGGTACAGGCAGCGGAGAAGTAACTCCCTTTGTAATATTGTCAGAAAATATATCGCAGATTAAAATCTCTGAGGTATGCTAAAAATAGTTTCTGTATTAGGAACAAATACAGTGGTCGGAATCCATTTCACAGCATTATATATTTCTAGATGAAATATTGTTTAAATGGTGAATATATTATATTGAGTTCTACATAATGTGTAATCACGTAGGTAGAGATTGTCTGTTATTTGTGTGGGAAACAATGTGATTTTGTTCAGCCTTTATATTGCTTCCTGACATTAAAATAAATATTATTTTAAAGAATGAGGTTCTTATCATACTTTGTTCTTAGCAAATTATAATTAAATATATGGCCGAAGATGAATATATGGCTGTTTTCTTTACAGCATTGCAAGAATAAGTTGTGTATAATTTCCCCTTTTAATATCAGTGATAGTGCTCAGGTTTAATAACGTTTTTGAAAACCTTGCCCTTTCAGGGGTATTTAGGCAGGTTTTTCCCTGAGCTTAGCAGCAGAATCTGAAGCTATAAAGCAATCCTGTATTTTATTTTGTATTCCTTAATTGCCATAGGCCTGTGTGTCTGAAGAAGCTTGTGAGAGGTTCCTCTTTCTCACTTTCACTTTGTTTCTGTCTCCCATATTTGGTTATTTCTGTTGGTTTTTATCACTGGGGGGAGGTTTTGTGTGGCTTGTGCTGTTCTGTGCATGTCACATCTCACCAGACCCAGTCACTGCTGGAGTCCTGCTCAGAGGCACTCAGGCCTGTGCTGGAACTGCTTTTTCTGTGATATGGTATGTTTAGTGCCTTAGGCACTTCTTCATGCCTCCAGCCCCAGCAATCAAACTGCCTTGTTTCAGAATAAAAAACATGAATACTTGGCTTTTTTGTTGGGTACAACACAGTAGTTGTGTCTTTGCTAATATTCCCTGAACTATTTAATCAGTCTCTACCTGCTCAGCCAGCTGACTACATACATTTAATCTGTGACAGCTCTGCAGTCATTTGATGCTTTCTATCTACTCTTCATGGTTCAGACTTTTTTTTTTAAATTTCATAAACCCTCTGCCAACCACAAAACAGTGAACACAGATTGCTGTTAGCTCCTTTCAGTTCCAGATGCTCTAATGGAGACATCAAATTATTTCAGGCAGCACATACTTGTTAGGAGTAAAAAATCTGGCTAACAAAATAAACTTAACACTGCCTTATTTATTTAAGAATATTTTTAAATTATTTCTAGTTTTTGCTTTTATAGAGTTGTTTTTGAAAAAGAAAATCTTTATTTTATTTATAATTTATTTTTTGTCTTTTTAGTGAGTACAGCTCCACAACAAAAGCCTGTAAGTATTGTTATATAATACAGTTTGACTACCTTATTTTCTGTGTTTCTGTGGCTATTAGTAGGTATTAGACTGTTAGTAGTCTGGACCCTTTCTAAAAGCTTCCTTTGAATGAAGCTTTTATCTTTCAAAGAACATTTTTCTTTAAGCATAGTATTTCTGTGATGGAAATCCTCACAGACATAGAGTTCTATAGCTATGTCAAACTAAGTTAAGCATTACTGTTTTCTTCTCTTGAGGAATAATCCATTCGTTCAAGTCCTGACAAAAATGGGTGAATGCACTAAATATTGTGCACTGCAGATACCTTAAGGGCTTAAAGGCCTTAATCATCAAGGCCTTGAAGAAGAGGCAGTTTTATGAGGTTTGAAAGATCTCTTTGCCATATGCATATGGCAAATACCCAGTGGTAATACAGCTGATCAGAAATATCTGTGGTCAAACCTTCTTTGTTTTTGCACAGTACATGTATCATTTCAGTGGACATACAACATGGATGAAAATTACCAGGGTTGTGAAACTGGCTGCCTCATTTAGACTATCCCATGGCTTCTTACAGAGATAACAGATTAACAGATAAACCTTTGAGGAAATGTTTGTCTCTGCTCCTTCTACTTAATTTTTTAATTATGTGAGGATTTCTTACTGTGATATCTAAATATTAATGAATGAAAATTGGATAGATCTGATTTATCAAATAGTAAAAATAAAAGTCACAATTCAGTTAAAATGTAAGGAAGTGTTTCGGTTTTAGCTCTGTTCATTTTTCATTTCCTTGTCGTTATAGCTGAGTTTTTTAATCATTATGTTATATAAAATGAGAAACTTCATAATGGCCATCTGCTGTTTGTAATTCATGTTTTGGACCAGAAGGGAATAATAAAAATGCTTTCCTTTCACAAAAAAAACCCAGGTCTTGTTTAAAATTCACTATTTTCATTCTCTTTCATTTTCTCATGTCGTTTTTCTCTGAATACTTGTGCTGGTTATTACCTGCATTGTCCAGAGAGAAAAATCATGCCATAAATTTATATGCAGACAACTAATATGATACTAGATTATTTTCCACATACAGTATCATCTGTTAATCTGGATTGAAGTTTAATGTTATTATGCTTACTCAAGGTTATAGGATCATAGGAATTTTGCTGTGTCATCTTTGATGTGTAGATGTATTTTGCTCTTATATCTAATAATGACCATGTAACAACATGATTAACTGTGTAAAATTTTGGTGGATTTTTGCCTCATAAAACCCTATATCATTCTTGATTTGAAGTAAACTGGAAAAAGCAATGTAATTACTATATTAGTTGCCATCTAGTGTTTTCCAAAAAATGGTAATCAAACTGCAAATGAGTTTGGTGCGAGATGCCTTGAAAATAACTATTTAGGTTTTTTTTTTCTTTCTTTGGTATTAATACTTCAGGTTGGAAAAATATCCAAAAACAAAAAGAAAAAACTGAAGAAAAAACAGAAGAGACAAGCTGAGCTGCTAGAAAAACGCCTGCAGGAAATAGAAGAACTAGAGCGGGAAGCTGAAAGGAAAAAAATGGAAGAAAATGTAACCTCAGCTGTACCATCAAATGAACAAGAAGATGAGTACCACCCAGAGGTGAAACTAAAAACAGCTGATATAGAAGAAGTAGTAGATGAAGAACCTGGAAATGATGATGGTTAGTATTACTTTATTTTATTGACTCCGAGTTTACTGTTTCAGAAGGGAAAGTAATTGTGCAGTGTTGCACCTGGTGCAGTGAACAAAATCTCCAAACTGTCCTAGATCCTTAAGTTAATTTTCTCCTGTCGGTAAAATTGTAACTACAAAACCTAAAAAGGTAAAGAAAAGTCACACCTACTACAGAAGTGAAGAAAAAAACCATCAATAGTATCCTATAGCTATAAACAACTCAAAAGCACGTAGAAAATTCAACAGAACAGTCATCATGCCAATTCCTGGTGAAGTAAAAGAACAGTGAGATCTGTTTGTTTTCTGTAATATTCCTGTAGTAGTCGGAGTCATCATTGCTTTCCCCTTTTCTTCTTACAGTGTTTGTTTTAATGATATATCTGGTAACAACTTCTTTGCTAAAAATTTTGAGATGTCTTGTTAAAATTCCTGTTTAATCCCGGTGACTTAGACCATAATCATTATGGTCCAGCTCCATTCTGGCTTCTCTGATTTTCTTGTCAGCTCTTCAGTCCTGATAAAGATGTAACTACCGAGACTGTAGTTCAGTTTGGTTTGGTTTTGTTCTGCTCTTACTGAGAATTTTCCTACTTCTGTGACGACTCCCTGTTGACACAGATTGAGTTGTAGATTTTTAAATCTTGCTTTCAAGGCCTCATTCATCTTCCCTTCATAAGATTATTCTCTTCTGGATTGTTCCCTCCTGAACCACTTCCCATTGCTTATTTTTCCAACAGCCTTATTAGTCCTTTCTTTTGCCTTTAATTTAGATTTTAAGGTTTGCATATTTCAGTGATATTCAGCGTTTCCTTGTGTGATTTGCCAGAAGTCAAGTAGTTACTGAAGAGTTAAAAATGGTGAATGCCTAATTTTGGTCTGGTTTATTGATGTATGATGTAATGTGTTGCTCGCTGAAATTTTTCAGGTGAAGCAGAAGATCAGGATGAAAAAGAAGACACAGAGAAGGAAAACACTGAAAAAGACGATGACGTTGAGCAGGAACTTGTCAACACTGACTCTACAGACCCTAAGTGGATAGAATCCCCCAAAACAAATGGCCATATTGTGAACGGCCCATTCCTATTGGAACAACAGATTGAAGATGAAGATGAGGAAGAGGAAGAATGTCCAAATCCAGAGGAGTATAATCTTGATGATCCAAATGCAAAAAATGATTACTCTTATAGCAGCTCCTATGAACAGTTTAATGGTGAATTGCCAAATGGACGTCATAAAATTCCAGAGTCCCAGTTCTCTGAATTTTCAGCGTCGGTGTTCTCTGGGGCTCTAGAGTCTGTAGCTTGTGGTTCTGCTGTTTCTGAAGGATCAACTGTAACCGAAAGAGAGGAGAGCAGCCCATCTCATGACAGGAGCAGAACGGTTTCAGCTTCCAGCACTGGGGATTTGCCAAAAAGTAAGTGCTCCTCTTAGTGACTTTAGTCTAGTAGCATGGGGATGTATTGTATTAAATACAGGAGGCAGAGAAATGGAATAAAGAGGTAGTGGTTAGGTTAAGAAAAGATTGTTTAAGTAAATTGTATGATTCTTCTTACAGAACTTTGATTTATGGTTTATTTTTCCACTCTGGAGCTTGTTTTTAAGGGGTATTAGATAAATTACTGTAGAATAAATATTTGCATTGATGAGTCAGTCTACATAGGAAAGAGAAAAGGAAATCTATAGCTACACAGAAACATCATTTCCGTAATTTAAAGGTAGAAGATGAGCATGAGATCATGTAACCTGACAATCTTTGATAAAAAGTCAGTAATGTACCATCTGTTAAGCCCTGTAACTTTTACTGTTGGCTTAAAACATATTTTTCAAGGAAATACCTGCTCTTAAGTGGACAAAAGAAATTATAATTACTGTGATTGAAGGGTGTTCCACTGCTTGGTGCTCTGAATTGTTTCAGAAGAATAGTAGCAAGTTTGGATTTGTCTGGCTGCAGCTCCTATGTGTTACTTCTTGTCACATCTTTTCTCAGTCATATTGAAAAATTCTGTAATATGCTGTGTTTTCATTCATTAATAGTTCTTTCTGTGTCAAACAGTTCCTGTCTTAACCTTTTATTAAAACTCAACAGGGCATGTGGCCAACCCTCAAATCGTTATGGCTTTTCTATATTCAGCATGGTTTTGGACATTTAAATTCTGGCCATCAATCCAAAACTTTAGCCTGTGAAACCTGTTTGCCTCTAAATCCATTTGAAGATATGGAAGGTGAAATCTTGGTGTCGTTGCAAAGAATTGGATTTTTGCCATTGACTTAAATAGCTTCAGGGTGTTACACACAACGTCTTATTTATAGTGCCAGTGGTTAAATAATAGATACATGGGTTTCAACTTTAATAAAGAAAATACTGAGAGACTAAATCTGTAAGCAGATAGAAGAAAATGAGAGCTTAGGGAGAAGATCACCAATCCTGCCATCAACATTGCTGCAGATGGAGTTACCAAATTTGGATGGAGCTACATTGAAAAATGCACTCAAGTATATTTCTTGGTTTAAGACTTTAGAAGAGCAATTCACACACTTTATTGCAGGGTCTGATAGGTAAGGTAAGAAATATGAAATAAAATACAGCTCAGCAGAACTGCATGTCTGGAAGATCCAGGCAAATAAGCCTTCTAGTCCATCTCCTTACACTCTGAAGTTCCTGAAACAATATACAGGAGGTTCTAGATGCCTGGTAGTTTCTTTTGTTCTGCCAGCTGTATATAGGCAGAAAGACTGCTGCTCTTTTCCTGGGGTGCTGTGTAAAATCCTCATGCCTCCATGATTAAAGCCAATTTTGTCCTCATGGAAACAGCTTATGTCCATAGCTGGAGAAGCAAACCTACTTTACTCCTCCTTTTTGTTATCCCATCAGTTCACACACCTTTCATGCAAAGAAAGACAGAGTAAATTCAGTAATAGTTCACTTTTTTTGCAGAAAGAGAAAAAGCTGAATGTTACAGATGTTAATGGCATCAATAATAATATTGAGTATAACGGTAATAGAAGAGATGAAGGTATTTAGAAAGAACAACCATACAGGAGTTAGAGGCTATTCAATATTTTAAAATGGTGCTACATTATTTTTCACTATATTTTAGCGTCCTTTTCCTATACTGAAGTAGACTTTTATTTGTTCCTCTTTCTCTAGGCATCACTATGCATTGAGTGACATGGTTTCATCTTATTTTTTGGGGTACTTGCCTCATTCAGTGCACAGACTAGTTTGTCTTCAGTGGATGAGCAGTTTTTATCTTTTTCAAGTTTTCATTGCGTGACCAAATGCCCTGAAGATAGATCTGTAATTTCCTCACGACTCTCCTCCTCCTTCCAGTGTCTGAATGTTTGCTAAGTACATTGTCATGCTGAGAGTGTGAGAGTTAAAGTGATATTTCATAGTTTTTATGGAACTAGGACACAGAAGTGCTCACTAATTTTGTGCACAGGTTTAAGCTTCTTTGGATGATTTTTTGTGAGTACTTTCTAAAAGATACACTTGTTCTGGCTTCACTTTCAGTTTTAAATGATCTGTATTTATCAAATACAGAATCCAAGAATTTGTCTTTCAGAAGAGACAATAAATAAGAATCCTAAGTTTTTGAGAAAAACACAAAAGTGTAGGCACTTGCCTATAACCTGCTCAGGATTCTCTCTTAGAAAAAGGTTGAAGAAAGCTGTTGCCTAATGCCATATTCAGATGTCTTAGTCATGAGGCTTTTTTCCCCTCCTTCCTTCCACTTTATTTACTGCAGTCCTTCAACAGGACCTGTGAGAGGGATTTATCTAGCACTGGGGTGTTTTTTTATTTTGGTTTGGTTTTTTTTGCAAAGACTACTGAGCTGAGGTCCTGTTATTTCTTGAGTAATGCATGTGATTGTGTTTAAAAAGTTACACTGTTCTGTGCTGCATGCTTTTAAGGGAATACTTTAAAATTAAGATTACTAGTCTTACTAGTTCCTATCTTTTGAGTGTTTTACTTCTATCCTTCTGTTGGTTCTTTTTATAAACTTGAGTCTTGGACTCCATTCCAGCTTTTTTACAAGGATGTTTGTTGAGGTCACCACCCCCTCTTTGGGAATGTGCTCCTGTATTGTCATTCCTTGTCTCCTCTGGTGGACCCTGCCACTTTCTTTTCTGGTTGGTCAATATTCAGTGCTCTGATGACCCATTCAGGCTTCCCATGCCAGCAGTTGAAGATCCCCATCTGATTTCAGTCACTCCTAATTCACCGTTAGACATCTGATATTTTCTGTCCTTGTACCATGTCTGGTGTATTTTCCTCTTCCAAGCCTTTTACCAGTTTAACAGTTCTTTTTGGATCTTGTACCTCTTTCTTACCCTACAATCAATTTCCAGTTTAGCCTTTGTAGTTGAGACCAGTCCTGTGCTGCCCTGTGATTTGTGATATCTGGTTCTGTTATCTCTGCTTTCTTTCCAGTGCAGTTTAGGATCTAGTTTTAGGATCTAGCAGGTGGTATGTCAAAACAGAAAAAAGCAGTACCTCCAGTGGTCTGTGTTAAGGTTTCAGTGTCCCAAGAGCCTCTAAAGATTGCAAGATTATTTAAAGTTCTGCCTTTTTAGTCTGCATCATAGTTAATGCAAATAGGACCCACAGAGAACTGGGAATGGTGAATTGTTTGTGAAAAGGATGATGGCCCCTTAGGCTCTCAAATTAGCCAGGTTTTAGTAAGTCTTTTACCTCTTGGGATAGGATTAAAAAAAAAAAAAAAGGAAAAATCCAGCCAGATTTTATTTACTGTAGCCAGGCATGGAAGTGCAAGATTTATTTTCTCAACCAAACTGTTCCAAGAACATATCTTTCATGTGTGCTGTGGGTGAGTTCTTGGAGTCTGAGTTCTCTAACAATTTCTGTCTGAATCTCTTCTGGAAAACACATACACTGGTTTTACTTAGAATCTCCTCTGGATGGTCTAGTAATAGTCATTTGGCAGCTAAAGAATGCAAAAAATTTGCACTTGAAGTGTATAAGGATATTTGGAAATCTGGGTAAGAAATCCTATTTATGTTGCTTTAATTTCTTGTAACATTCAGTGAATTATTTTGATGTCTTCAGTGTATGACAACACTGAATGAAGTGTCAAGGCAAAACTGCTTAGAGATAATGAATAGTAGGCTTAACATACTAACTACTCTGCATTTTGCTTGTATTAGCAAAAACTCGTGCTGCTGACTTACTGGTGAATCCACTAGACCCAAGAAATGCAGATAAAATTAGAGTTAAAATTGCTGACCTTGGGAATGCCTGCTGGGTGGTAAGTGTAACTACATCATTTTAGCTTTCACTATTTAGAACAAGTTTTTTTATTGTCCTTTTTTTCCATTAATGTGGTTCTTTCTATTTTAGCATAAACACTTCACAGAAGACATCCAGACAAGACAATATAGATCCATAGAGGTTTTAATAGGAGCAGGTTACAGTACACCTGCTGATATCTGGAGTACAGCATGTATGGTAAGAGCAATACAATGTGTATTTTACAAGAGTAAACCTTCTAAGAACAGTTGTTACTTAGTGAGGAAACCTGATGGGGATGGCTTTTGACATTTTGACACAAATAAATATATTATCATAAATTATTTTGTATCAGATAGCTGCTGCTGCTGCTTTCTTTCCTTTATTTCAGTTTCTCAAGCTTTCTTAATCGAAAGGAAATATTTTGGAGACAGCATCTAATTTTCATGTGATGCATTTTAAACTTGTAGTCAGAAATGTGCAAGTTTAGAGAGAAAATATATATCTATTTTGAATGACAAATTGTAACTGGAAAAGTACAGTTGGTTGTTTCATTCCAGTCTTAGAGCTTGTGCTACTGTTAGCTGCGACTGCATCCCTTCTTCTTGTGTAAAGTAGCAAAACAGTGAAACACTTTGAATTGGTACCCAGTGCAGTGAAAACATGGGTTGAATTAGGCTTGGTTCTAAATTTCCAAGAGAAAGAATTCAGTTTATTAGTGTAAAATATGTGGTAAAATGCTGTAGAATTAGTTTTAACTCAGAACTGAAATTACAGCTTTTAAGAGTTTTTAGGGAACAGAAAAAGTGAAAACTTAATCATGCAGCTTTCTGAAACACTGTAATATCTCTTTGAGGCTAAACAAGCTGCAGACATCTTCTCATTAAAGATAGTATGTATTTCCAAAAAATAAGTTTAGAAATACCTTTGCCTGTTTTAAAAGTGAAAAGTTAATCAAATCTTTATATTTTACAAATATATGTCTGATAAGAGTAAGTGTGTGAGGAGGAGGAGGAGAAGATTCAAATACTAGACACAGTTTGCAGGCGTGGGTGATGAGAAGAATTACGCATCTTGGAGGGAGAGAGGAGGAGGAGGAGGATTGAAAGGAACATAAAATCCTACAGATATTATAAGCTCAGCAGGCCATGTGTTGGAAGTAACTAACCAATAAGTGAAATCAAAGTATGTTTTCTCTGGAGTTTAATACTGGCTTTTCCTTTAGTCCACAGAAAACCCATCCATTTCCAAATTTACTCTTCCATTTGGGGGCAAAATGGAGAATTTTTCTATTACATTGAAAACAAAGCATATAAAATATTTCTCTAATTCTTTAATTCTTTTAATTATTCTTCTCTTAATTAACTAAAAAATTATTATAGAGATTATTTGTTCTGTTACCTAGTATTTTATAAACCTCAGTTGAGCTTGGTAACTTTTTATTTTATTGGACACCCTTTGTTCATCTTTCTTTAAAGTTGTACCTATTGCTGCTAATTTTACAGTCGTTTATAGTCTTTTAGTCTTGTAGCTAAAGGCACATGAAGCAGGCTGAAGTCTGTCTAGAACTGTGTTTAAAGATAGTGGGGTACTTAACAGCAGCAGCACACCTAAGGAATATAATACTCTTGCAATACTTGGGGTTGCCCAGCCTATTACAGCTTCTCCATGTTATATAAGGGTTGCTGCTTTCTTCAAACTCAAGGAAAGAAAAAAGCCTAAAGCATCACTGCCACTGGAGGTATCTTAACTCAGATTCACAGCTATGTATGAAATTTCAGTATCTTAATGAGAAAAATGTATTTCTGCTTTTTTGTTATGTAAGCTTTGCAGACAGCAAAGCATTTGAGGCAGTAATGCTGTAGTTCTGTCTTTTGTCACACTTTTTAGGTTTTTGCCCTTAAGAACTGCAGTAGAAATATACAGCACTGACATACAGTTTTTGAATACAGTTGTCATCATGGTATAGTTGTTTAAAAAATAGAGTGCAGCCTCTCAAGCTCATAGAAAAAATGCATCGTTTGCAAACCCCCAGAATCTGCTTTCAATGCTGTGTGGCTGAGAAAATGGGTCAGAGCACTGTGGATGCTGATCCTGTATCAGATGGAAAACAGCGCTGAGGTAGGGATGGATTGCCTTGAAGACCTTAATACCTCTTTCTGCAGAGGACTTGTAACAGAGATTCACAGCCAGGAAAACATTCCTGATGTGGAACTGCAAACTCCCAAATAACTTACTTAGGCTGTCTTTGGAAATTATGATGTGAATCTCTCCCATCCCTAAAGCAGTCAAGAACTGTGAAGTGCCAAAGTATTTTAATGCCACTACAGGCCCACTTGCTTTCTAAAGTTTGGTTTCCTTATTGTATCTAGATTTGATTCAGAAAATGCCCTTCTAGGTTATCTTGCTCCTGTTTCATATTTAATTCACTTTGTTCCATAGTGTTTACTGTGTTTTCAAAGGGAGTGTCTGCTGGAGCAGGTGGTGTTTATTTTCAGCCAAAATACAACTCAGATACCCTGTTAGCCATGTTGTCCAGGACTCTCAAAGGAGAGCAGAGATTACTTTGCTTGTACAAGTCCAGAGTCATTAAGGGCATTTTTGGAAGCAGTACAGTGCAAAACAGTGAGTGGTCCAGCACTATTTCCATTGTTTTTTCCTTGGCAAGTTTCCATCCATCCATACTTTACCTGATGTGACAGCATCAAGCACACATGAATACTGCTTAGATTGCAAATAGAAGATTTTCTCCATGTGTTTTGTATCCACTGCTGTGTCAGATATTCTAGGTCACACCTCCATTTAAAAAATTGCAGCAAAAAAGGCTGTTCTTGGAACCTTGTCCATAGTTGCTGTGTCAGAGATTTATGTGTATATAAAACACACCTATCATTTTATATGTCCTGGATTTTATGAAGGATGACTCAGAATGCTTGGTACCAGGATTCACCTGCGGTCTTATCTTGGTCTAGTGCTTTATAGATCTCCATTTGAGCCTGAGGTTTTCACTGCCTTTTGCTTGCTAATGAAATAATCTTGCGCACTGAGGGATAGCACTGACCATGAGTAACCCAGCTACTGGTTCTTGTAATGGCTTGTATTTATGACATAAAGTGTGTTAAGCACAGAAGGATGTTGTATTTGATCTCAGCAGCAGCAGAATGTTCTTATTTTTTTCATCATACCATTAGCCTGTCAATTTTACACAGTCTTTAATAGTAAGGATGAAGATGAGGTTTTTAAACAAAAGCCTCTGATAAATGGACCCTGAGCATGCAAAGCATGTGTGTTCCTGTGTGCACAGGAGCAGCAACTTCCAGCATATCCCCTTATGAATCTCCTGGGACATGGTATTTTGTGTCTGCATGGAGAACATTCCTTTCCTTGGCTCAGTTAGTGTGGGATGGCTTCATCTAGCCAGGAGCTCAATGGTTTTGGCACAGCTTCCAGGAAAGAACAGTCCTGTTTTATTTGTATTGGCTTCAATATGGGACTGGCCAGTTTCTGATCAGGATTACTTGTGCTGGAAGTGTACATAATCAGAGCCACCTAAGGACTCTACCCAAACAGCAAAAGAGGGCAAAATAACTCAGTGCTAATAACCTTACAGTGCTGTTTCTTTGGTATTATGTCAGTGAATGAGTAGCATTGGAAGCCAGCAGCCTGTGAGCTGAATCTTCTAATTTTAGATAGTTTGACTTGGCCCAGTTCTTGTGCTCCACACTTCTCTGAATCAGGTTTAAAGGATGCATGTGAATAACCTCAGACCAGTACCAGTTCTCTGCTCAGGTGATCTGAGTTGCAGTCTCTTGAAAAAACAAATAAAGGAAGGGAAAAGAGAAGGTGGTGCTTATCTTTGGAGGCTTATAATCAGTGCATGCATGATGTGCTGTGACACCAGTGAGAGGTTAGATGTCAGTGGGCTTTCCCAGACCACAGCAGAGTTGTTTCCTTGTTCAGTGCTTGGCAAAGAATGCAGCAAAGTGTTGCATTACTTACTTTTTTCCCCTAGACTTTGGTGACCTCTGTCTGAATTATTGTTGCTGTCATTTGCTGCACAGTCATAAGTTTGGTTAGGGAAATTGTACAGTGCCCTTCTATTTTTCTTTTAACAACATGGCCTGTTTAAGTGGAATACTCAGCTGCTCTCATGGAAAGCTAGACACTGGGAATCTCTCTACATTTACTGAATTCTAGAAGGTGTTCCCTTGCTGTACTAAGCGCTAATTTAATTTGGCCAACAGGGAGGTGCATCTCTCATTTTCACCCAAAAAAAAGGAATAGATTTGGAACCAGCAGTACCTTTGACAGGATTGAAAACATTGATGATTTAATTGTATCAATTTGAATTTCCACGTTAACAGGATTGGGAGGGTTGCTGTCTTTAGAGCAGAAACTGAACAGACACAGAGTGATTTAGCATTTTCTAAATCCCAGAAAACATGGAACACAGCACTCCATTGCTGCTGCCAAGAAATCCTGGCGAGATAAGGGAGTTAGTACTGGCAAACAGCATCCCTTTGTATTGCTTCTGGAAATGACTGCAAGTGCTGTGATTCTACTGCTTTTCCTTGTTCCAATCTCCTTGGATTGGAGACAGGAAAAGCACCTGAAGTGATGAATCTCATCATATGACTTTTGTTCATTACCTTTTGTTTGAGCTGTGGCGAATAGGTGACTGTGTTACAGGCTGGGGCATGAACAAGACTTTTTAAGTTTTTAACACTTTGCTGAGGTGGCTTTTGTGGAGAGTTGTGATTCCTGCAATATCTTCTCTTTGTAATAAGGACCTAGCAAACAGATGACAGCTGTAGATCAGCAGGAAGTCAGAGAAGGTGTAAATTGTATTTGGTGTTTTATCTACCCAAAGAGAGCACAGATGATGAAAGAAATCACTACCAGGTATGAGGAAAAGGGGACAGGCAAAGAGCTTTCCAAACAAGGGATGTGCTACTACAAGACAAGCAAGTTTACAGCAGTGGGGTTTATTTATGGGCATTTCTGTTCATGTGAGAGAACTCAGAAGAATAGAATGAAGAATGAGCAAGATACTATAAGTTATGTTGGTAAAATTAAACCTACATGTAAGTGCTCTTTATGTAAATTGCAGGCTTGTGCCCCCAGTTCACTTCTTTGTATGATGTTCTCTAATGTGGAGTGGAGAGGTAACTGTCCTTAACTACTCTTCTGCTGTTATAAGCAGGGAAAAAATGATCATGTCTCCATGGGATCATGAGTATCATCGTGTTAGTATGTGTGAGTGGCACATACCAAAGGTGTGATGACAAGCCTCAGTCTGCACAGAAGCAGTCTTTTGAGGAAAAACGAAAAATCATAAATGTAGTTTTGAGGGGAAAAAAAGCTGAAGTTGCTATGCACATATTTTTCAGTAGGCAGATGCAGTACAGAAGGCTGTTATTACTCGCTGTACCCCCTTTTTGAAGGTGGTGGGTGGACAACCTTGAAATACTCAACAGAAAATGATTTCCGAGAGGGAGCTGACTTTCCAAAGCAACCACTCAGTATGTGCATGATTCCAAGATTGGAGTACAGCAAATAAAAGAACCCTGTTTCCTTTCCAAGCATCCCATGCAAGTCTCTGTTTTGTATATCTGGCCTTTCTTAGTAAGCACTAACCATGCAAAATGCCTTTCATATTCTTCCCATTGCCTGGCTCTTCAGAGGGATTGTCCATGGGACAGCAAAATGTTATCTGGTGTATGTATCTCAAAAAGCTTTTTGATCTTCTTTCCACGCTCCCACTGACCTGTGGAACAGTGTTCTTAAAACCAAGAACATTATTTTTAAAGCAGTTAAAGTCTTCTCATTCACATCTCTTCATTTCAGCTGGGGCAGGGAAGCTCTGGCCAAGAGATGCATTTCATCTGTCAAAATAATAATTCTGGCCCATAGCTTGTTGTTCTTTTTCAGCTGGGTCTTCAGTTCAGGGAGGCTGATGCAGTCCAGGTGAATGTTCTTCCAGTCCTCTCCCAGACAGCTTTCCCTAGGTGTGCATCTATTTTTCAGTCACCAGATTGAGCACACAGCTGTCATACAGTGAAAATGTAGCTATTTCCAATTATGTGGTTAGATATGGGTCCATTATATACAATAGTGATGCCACCCAGTTCTGTACTCTGCATGCAGTCATGTGGCAGGAAAGAAGTAGAGCCTCTTCAGAGCCTATAAAACAGCAGTGGAACTGTTTATGTGAAAGGTTCACCATCTGCAGGTGGAAAATAGCAGTCTAGACTGGATTTCTGTGATGACCTTAGGAAAATGGTAAGTAGAAATTGCCAGAACAGTCAGTAAGGATGGATGGTTTCCTTGGGCTTCTGTGCCATATGTTGAGTGTGCTGTATCTCGTTTTTTATCTCCGCATAATAAATGAAATGCTGACTTCTTTTGGTAAATGTCAACGTTAAGTAAAAAAAATCATGGTATTTGAAATATGGGAGTTTCATGGAGTCAGGAAACTAGTTTTTAGAAATTAATACTTTCAAAGGGAAAATAAGTAAATATGGTTAGTCTGTGTTTGTAGCACCGTGGAAATTATAGACAAAATCAGGTTTAAAGGGATCTCTGGTATCTGCCTCCTTGAACAAAGGTTGTTGTCAAAGTTAGATGAGGTGACTCAGAGGGGTGCATACCTGTCAGAATGGCATTCCCACAGCCTTTCTGAACAGCCTGTCCCACTACTCAGCCAGTCTCACCAAAGAATTTTTTTCCTCCTATTTGATTGGGATTTCCCATCTTGCTGCCTGTGTCTGCTCTCTGTTGTCCTTTCATTGGAAGTGTGTATCTTGTTATTCTCTGCCACTGCCTTCAGGCAGAGGAGTGCAGCAATTAAATCCCTCCTTCTCCCACCTGATCAAACCCAGCCCCAAAAGCCTTCCCTCCTGCATCCTCTGCTCAACCAGCCCTCATAATGCCAGGTCCCTCCTGGCCTTTCTCCACTTGGACACAGTCTTTCTCACGCTGGTGGCCCCAGATGGGTCACAGCTGGGCAGACCAGACCTGTGGTCACTGTGCCACCCTTGGGGTGTTGGTCTCCTCATGTCATCAGTGTCAGTGACCTCCCATATGGGGACTGGGGCACTGTATGTGCCTACAGCTGGGTGTGAAGTGTGAGTGAGTACTGAGAATGCCCAGGAAGTCCAGAGCAGCAGTGGTTCCACAGCCAGAGCTGTGGCTCTCAGTATCAGCAGCAGAGAGCTCCTCTTCCAGTGGCACTGACTCAGTAACAGCACGGGCTCTCTAGTGCATTGCACCACACCTTTGACATTGGCTTAAAGAGCAAAAAAACTCTGGCTGAAACAAACTGTCATTGTCCTTCTCACAGCTATTTATGTGTTTATTAATGTATCTCTAACACTGATTCTTTATGATAGAAACCTAGGTGTGGGTTTTACTGTTTTTTAAATGAGGACAAATTAATTTCATTTATCTTGCACTGTGTAGCCAGTCTGTCCTGATAATATCTGGGAACATACGACCAGGTTGCCATAGATGAGCCTTTGAGATGTTGTCCTCCACGGATGCTAAGAGCTATCTTTACAAATACTCACCACAGCAACGGGTTCTGTGCATCTGAGTCACAAGGTTTTTGTTCTTAGAGTCCTTTAGGGACAGTCAGAAAATCAAATGCATCAAGGGCTGTGGCCACAGCCCATCCTGGGCATGGAGTCAGAGCTATACAAAAAGGAAAAAAGAAGCATCATCATCATCATTCTGAGAAACTTTATTTCAGCAAGAGGGTGGTATAAGTCCCCCAAATGAGAGCTGAAAGCTCTCATAGACTGATCACAAACTGATCTCAAATTCAGAGTACCACAACAGTATGCTTACCTGTATTGTGCTTCTCTAGAAACACTTTACACAGTTCTTCAGTTTAATCTTTTTAGTCCCACTCAGACACATTGAGCTATTAATACTTCATTTTTGGGACAGAAACTGTATTCTTGTGTAGTCTGCCTTTGTGGCTAAATTAAGCTACATTTCTGTTCTACTCCAGGGATCTGTGTTTCACAGCAGTGAATTTCTCAATGTCCTCAGGAATCAGCCCCTTCAGTAGGTGCTCTCCTGGGAAAGCTGGTCCGGCTCTTCCTAAGAATAAATACATTCCCATGAGATACAGACAGGACACTTGGGTCTTCTCTGTCTTATCTCAGGAGAATAACAATGTTCTCTGTGTTGTGTGTTCAGAGATCTCTCCCAGTGATCACTTCTGGCTGCTCTTGACATTTATTTCAGTTTAGAAACCTGGTACTTTATGAAGTCCTTCAGATTTTTTTTCAGCTGTAAAATGAAAACTGTCAACCTTGAGCTAAGAATAGAATAAGGAAAGTAGTGACATTATTAATGACAGTGACTCCAGAAGTTAAAGGCCCATTCATAGGATCAACGGAAATGTCAACAAGGAGTGTTCTTGTTTTCTTGGCTTCTGTGTGTGATTGCAATGAGTTATGTTGGCTGTAGCCCACTTGGATGACACTGCAGTTCACAGCTTGAAGAAGCCAAGTGCTCTCAAATAGGCTAAATTTACAGGTGATTTAACAACTCCAGATTATAAATTGGAACAGAAAAGTGTCTATTTTCAGGAGACAAGTATTTTATAGTAGCTGTTCTAATGGAATGAAATCCCATCCTAGAATTGTGCCAGGAAGCTCTGCCTCATTTTTGGAATGCTTTTCTGGATCAGGTGTTTTCCCATGTCTTGGACATGATGATGTTTGAACCACCTGGAAAGAATTAGATTCCTGTGGTTGCTTGGGCAATTGGTGAGCCAGAGCTGAAAGAGAATAGTTTAACAAATTAGACCAGATGAATCCATGTCTGTACACAAGTAGGGGTTCTCATAGTTGCTTCAGTGCCTTGCAGCTTTTCATATTCATTACACCCATAAAGGGAAAGTCAGTTTTGCTCTCACCTAACACAGGGTTAGCATTCCATGGAAGTATTGCCTGCCCTGAGGGGATCTAATGTCCTGGTGTCTGTTCTGGATTGCCCATCAGTGTCAGTCTCACCATTTATCCTGTCATTGAGGTATTTAATTTGATGACATCTGATTCAACAAAAATGCTTTTTAAAAAACTCAGATTTAGAGTCATCAAAGAAGCTTACCCTGTTGGCTAATTTCAAGCATTTCATTATAGTCGTAAGTGGATTTTACTTGTGATTCAGATGTATTTAGTTCAGTCTCCACCATGCAATGTGACAGCCTTCAGATAAAATGTGTAGCTTCTATTACATATTTAGAAATACCTGACATGCGTTTAGAAATACTTACCACAATCAGCAGACTACTCACGAGTCTGTACAGCCACATTTACCACCGGCTCAGTCCAGAGCAGCCGCAGCTGGGAGCCTCTCCCTGGCAGCCTGGGTGCTGCTCTGGGCTGGCAGCGCTGCCGGAATGCTCCGGGTGCTGCAGGGAGAGGCTGCACACCCAGCCCTGTGGGATTTCCTTCCTTCATCCCAGCTGCATGGGCAGCAGCCCCTGGGGGGTGGGCACGCTGCTGTCGCCTCCAGCCCCAGGCGTGTGTGGGGCTGGACACGGGGCTGGACACGGGGCTGGACATGGGGCTCTCTGCAGAGCCTGGGTTTGTGCTGCCTCGGCACTGCAGGAGGGATGCTCCCTGGTAAGTGGCCTCTCCTCAGTCTTAGATCCAGTCGTAGGCCTCGAGCTTTGAATGTTAATTCCCCTCTCTCTTCTGAGATAGTTGTGATGTTTTGCTGACATCTTACGACGAAAATGGTTATTTCTGAAATACCCACAACTGTGTCTGTTATGTTGTAGGCGTTTGAGCTAGCGACTGGAGATTACTTGTTTGAACCACACTCTGGTGAAGACTATTCCAGGGATGAAGGTATGGCTCTTTTGAGATGCTGTAAGAGTTTCTTCATATTTTCATACTCCTTCTCCTAAATTTCCAGTGAGCTTACAGTGGGGTTTAAGTTTTGTATTTTGAGTAGAACTGTTCATACACCTTGTTTTCAGAATATAAATATGATTTTTTTTCTTTTTAGTTTTAAGTTCCACCACTAGTAGAGGGTGGGCAAAAACTCCCTTCTGCAGATATTCATCTACTTAACAACTGCCTGAAGGATTTAAACTGCCCTTCTTGTAAGATTGCATATGTGTGGAAACCTGATTGAAAATAACAACATTTTAGTTTAGAAAAGAACCGACAAATTTGAACTTTATATAATTTTCTCTTTATAAGAGTGACACTGGAATAATGTTTACATTGTGTATTTTTATTTTAATTAGGCAGTTACTAATTATTTTTTTAAAATCAGAGTTAACTCCTGCTTCCATCTGTATACCTGTCCATTTTCATGCTTGTTTGCTTGTAAATGCTCTTTGCAGTGGTAATGTGGGCATCATTCATTGTTCCTAAATGCTACTAATGATGCCAGAGCTCTGCTGATCCTGGAAACCTCTGCATGGATTTGCTGCAAACATTGTTGATTTGAAACTATTTCTGATTTTTTACTAATTCCAGTTTCTTTCCTCTTCTTTTTTATCCCATCCTTTCCCTGCCCCTTCCACTCCCGTATCCTTTTTTTCTCTCCCTCATAGACCACATAGCACACATCATAGAGCTGCTAGGCAATATCCCAAGGCACTTTGCTCTATCTGGAAAATATTCTCGGGAATTCTTCAATCGCAGAGGTAGTACCTCTTCTTTTTGAAAGGTGCCGTGATGCAGACAGAAGTGGAATTGCTGTTGCTGGTTGTAGAGTGTCCCAGTGAGGAGCATTTCCTGAAATCACACAACAAAATTTTTCATTTTGAAAAGCAAACTTCCCAGGAATCTGTGACAATATTTTTTTTACCCAAATGTTCTGAAAAGTAACTATTGGTACATTTTAAATTACATGTCAAAACTTTTTTGTGGCAGCTGACACTCAAACACTGTTTTGAGAAGGAAGTTTTGCTTAAAGCATCTTTGCAAAGTAGCCACTGAGCGAGCAGTGTGCACACGTGTTTTTTACCAGGATCAATCTATTTCTGTCTGTACCGGGCCAGTGTTAGTGTGTGCATGCAATGTACTGATTAAACTGTTGTATGTTTCTGTTTTGCTGGCAATGTTCTCCAATGCAGACCACATAGCATTGATCATTGAACTGCTGGGAAAAATCCCTCGAAAATACGCTATGTTGGGGAAATATTCCAAGGAGTTTTTCACCAAAAAAGGTAACGGTATTTATGCAACACTAATTTAAAGCATAATACTATCCAAAAGGAGAGTATGTTCATTTATGGGTACTGAAGAAATACATCCATTTAATTGGAGAGCTCTTATTAAAGAAGAACTTTGGTGTAAACTTGGCTTTCTGGGAAAAGCCACAATTTGCGGTATTCATTTCAGTATTTCATTTAAAATTCATTTGGGGATGTACTCAGTGAAGTGTGGATATTAACAAGTGTCTGTGTGAATCTGTTGTCTAATGTTCATGTAAGTGTGAGGACTCAAGTGATGCGTAGCTTGTAATGTGGTGGACAGTCATCTGTCAGCAGCTTTGGTCTCAGGTGGTGACCAGCAGGTGCTGCTGGTCAGAAGTAATGGAGGTGGGAATACCTGGGAGTGGACACTGGGCTGAGTGTGGTCATGGTCACACTGGGGGAGCAGGCAGAGCAGACAGGTGTGTGCCAAGTGATGGAATTTTGTCTTTGCCCAGGCTGCTCTTCAAGGCAGGGCTTTGACACGTGGGGGGTGTGGTGATGCCTCCTCGAGTGTCTTCCATCCCCCAGTGTACGAGGCAGCGCTGTGCTCTGTGGAGGGACAGGGTCTGTCAGGAGCATCCTGTTAGGGGGTAGAGCAGCATCCAGGGCTGGCTGGCGCAGCTGGGAGGTCACTGTCCTGCTGACCAGAGCTGTGGACTGCCTTGCCTGTGGCTCCACTGCCTGAGCTGTGCTGTGGGTTGGGCAGTGCAGCCCAGCAGCTGCAGTGAGGTGTTGGTGTCCGGGGGCTGAGCCGGCGGCGCTGGGCTCTGGGAGCTTGGGGTCATGAGGCCAGACACAATCAGTGATTGACCCTCCCGTGCACAAGGGGAGGGTCACTGTTCTGAGCTGGGTATTTCTGTTACAGCAGGGACCTCCATGTGCCTCCGTGTCCGTAAGGAGGCTGGTAATGGCACTGCAGTGCAGAGGACAGCAGTGATGATCTAGAAGGGAGCAGCTGCCCTTTAAAGGGAGGCTGAAATGCCTGGGGCTTTTGAGTGTGGAGCAGAGAGGGTTGCTGGAAGAATTGTAAATGTTTATGTAATCAGGAAGTCAGTGGATCAGCTGAAGACAGAGCTGCTGTTTGCCAGCACCCACCGTGTCAGAGCTGGGGGAAAGCCAGTGACATTTGCAGAGGATGGCTTTAAAACAAGTGATTCCCTGCAGAGCAGGCAGTGAGCTTCAGGAGCTGGCTGCCATGGCAGGCAGAGAGAGAGACTGTCAGCAGGCTTCAGACAATCTCCTGGTAACTGAGATGTGCAAGCTTGGGGCCCACAGGTCTGTAAACGTATAAAGCAGTAAGAGGGCTGGGCACGAGATACCCTGTGGCACCTTCAGACAGGGATTGCAGCTGCTGGAGGGTATCTCATTCCTAATTTTCACCTTGCAGCAGACAGGTTGGCATTTTCTAATGATGCCATGGATCTGTAAAATAAGCTAACAGTTACTCAGTAACTGCAGTGTTGGCAGTGCACAGGAGAGGGCAGTTTGTGAAATTCCTATGATGTGAGGAGTCTCTGGTGCTTCCATGAGCATCTTCAACTACAGAGTGTAACTGTTGTCCTCTAGGGCCTGAGTATCAGTGACATTCCTCAGTGGCACTGGGGGTGCCTCTTAAATCCACAGGGTGGGATTTAAGGTAGGATTAAAGGCTCAGTTCACCAGCCACACAAAATACAAGTGCAAGTTTGCTGGGGAAGATTAAGTAGACTGGATCTCACCTGTTTCTACTTAAACCAGAGAATCTCAATGCAAGACAAAGGAGTAACAAAGCAAGCTGCATTTTCAGATCATACCAGTTATTCTGCTGTTGCAAGCTGGGGAAACTGAAGTGCTTAGTAGAGAAAAAGTAGAGGTGGCAAGTGTCCTGCTTACTTGAGCATCTTTTCTTTGCATCGAGCACCAGGTATCCTTTTCCCTGGCCACCCCAGTACTGCCAGCCTCTGGTGTCCCCAGCAGGGATTTGTTGTGGTGGGCTGGCAGGGTACGAGGGACAGACTCCAGAGTCTGCCAGCAAGCTGCTGTTTTGTACTCACCATCCTGAGCACCAGAGACCAGAAGCCTCGTGGTACAGGCCTGAGGCTCTTGGGAGAATTTCTTGCTGTGGTCTCAGGGCGGGCTTAGGAATCTCTCTGTGAGTTCCTGTTTTGAAAACATTAGTCTTGGGTGAAAATCAGGAAATCACAGTTTGAGTTTTGCTTCTGTCCGTAAGCAAGTCTGACCTCAAAGAGAGGCTTTAAACATTTGAGTTGTCCTACTGAAGTCACAGGCACAAAAAGAAAAATGTTAGTAACTTAATGAGTTTACAGGGTCAAGTCCTTTCTCAATGATTGCCTGAGGCAGTTTGTGATGTTCACATAGGAGGGTGGATTTAAAAGAGGAAAAGCATTTGTAAGTTACTTCTTACACTATAACACAAATGCTCACGTATTTTTATAGGCTCTCATCTTGATTGAGCCCAGTAGTAACTCTGGGGAATCCTTTTCTCCAGTGTCTTCATGAAAACTATTTTGATTGTAAAAATTATTAATATGTTTTGACACTAAAACATAAAACCCTTTTGTTTTTTCTAAACCATTATGGCCCCTTCTGGTTTTCTTCTGGTATTTGCTAGTCCTGTTTCCTTGTGACCTAAAGCTGTGCCAGATGCTGGCCAGGTGCTGGCTTTGCCATTTGGAAATGGAACAATGAGAAGCACTCACTGTTAATGCTGCTCATTTAACCTCTCTGAAGGGAGGGAGGGCTCCCTCCAGGCTCCTGGCTTCCAGCTGCTGTACCAGCACTCCTTGCATCAGTTCTTGGGTCCGTGTCATAGGTGTGTAGCAGCAGATTATATCCCATTGCTGCTTCCCCAGTCCTTCAGTCATCCATGTCCTAGTGTTCAATAATCCATCCTCCTCTTGCCTGGTGACACATCTTAAATTTGTCTTGGATGAATTTCATTGATGAGCTCTGGGATTTTTTGTATTATGGTCAGCAGAGAAAGCTTAAAATCGCATTTTCCCCCTGGTCCTTCAGAAGTTCTTTTAGTAATTTCCTTCTGACTTAACAGTTCATTTTCCAGAGGGATCATTGCTGCCTCTGCTTTGGCAGCAGGAGTTTTATGGCTCTGACAACTCCGTTGTCCTCTGTGGATTATCTCCTGTGTGCTTCACTATCAAAAATCCAAATAAAGAGCTTCTCTTAGGAAGTTCTCACAAAGAAGTGCATTTTTAGCACTTCTTTGAAAATTCATGCTAATGCCCTGAATACAGATGGTGTCAGACTGGTAGGGCCTGTGCTATTTTAATTTCTTCCTTAAATATAGGTACAGCCTTGCTCTCTTCCAACAACGTGGTACAAACATCTTGAACTAGATGAAAACATGTGTTGGCAGACACCTCTATTTCCTGTGCTACTCTCATGCTTTTGGATGGAAATGAGGACTCACATGAAAATTAATTCTTAGACTTTTTTGTGCAATTGAGTGGTCTTAATTGTCTTTCACTTACCCTTTTTTTGTTTCCATAGTTAGCATCATGATGCTTATTGAAAATGGAAGCATTAGTTTAAGTGTGGCCCCCATACAGATCAATTTTTACTGTATCCTATCTTAAGTGCTTTTACAATCTTCATGGAATTTCTTGTGGAAAACTTCTGTGCTAAAATAGGTTGTTCCTCAGCAGAAAAACTCTGCTGAATATTGTGCTGGCCTTAGCATGGGCTTTCACAAAATGAGGATTATTCAAACAGCAAGAAATTGCTTTCCACACTGGCACTTGCAGCCTCATCATGCAGTCCTACCTTATCAGATCTGAGGGAGGAAAGATGCTGGAAATGACAAAATGTGAGTGCAAAGATGAAGACAGTGCTGGATGGGAACACACACCCACCCTCCCCCAGAGCTAAGCCTTATTTGGTATATGATTACAGCAGCCCTTGCAGTGAATGCTGGGAGCTGGACAAGCCACAGACATGTTTGGTTTTTTTTTAGTATTTTTTTGCTTGCAGTCAGTAACAATTCACTTTCCTATTACTTTTTGGCAGTATTTGAGTTCATGCATTCCTGTTACATAATTTACTACCTGTTCTTGTAAGTAGTCACCAATACACTCTTTTGGAAACCTTCCAAAAGGTAAGGTTTTCAGCAGTTAAATTTCAGAGTTGCACAGAGATTTAAAGGGCTGAGAGTGAGCCTGGAAAAGAATATGCTGCTCCAAGATGTGCTGCCCTTCCTTTTATGTGGGGCAGCTGTGGGCCCAAGGCAGAGTCTTTCTGTTTCTGTGGGTAAATGGGACATGCTCGTACTCTGAATGTTCACACATAAAGCAGAACATGGCCTCTGCTGGCATTCCTTGCAGTGGGCAGCTCACCTTGAGCTTCTGTTACCAACAGGACTCTTCTTCAGCTTGTGGGTGATGGATTGTTGGCACACTTGCTCAGGGGACAGCTGGAGAGCTGCTTTTTCAAGCACTGCACCCTACCAAGCAATTTCAAGCACTCAACCCAGCCTACTGCTGAGAGCTGAGGCAGCAGGAGCAGGGCCTGCTGAGCCTCTGGGGGTTGTGGTCCATCACATGGAGATGCTCAGCCTCTGGGGCAGTCAGGGACACGGATTACTTCTCCTGCCCTGGAGCTTCTCTAGCCCCAGGCATGTGAAGGAACTCTGACCCATGAGCTGATGTCTGATGGCATTTTATGGGCAGTAGGTTACAGGCATGGACAAAGCCCCAGGCTGACAAACCACTTGGCTTGCAAGTACTATGGCCTGATGTGCCCATGCAGGGTGGTGCAGTGAGCTCGTGAAGCCTGTTCAGCCTCCAGCATTGGGTGAGACCCCATCACTCTCCTCAGTGCAGAAGCACTACAGGGGTCTCTCAGAAGGTTTTTGCAGTGTCCCATGGAGACTGTCTGGCACAGATATATGCCTGAGAAGAAGGGCATGACCCTGGGTTGCATTAAGAGTACAGAAATTTGGCAGAAAATGACTGCCCTTGTGCTCCAGCTGATCCCCAGTGATCAGAAGGGCTGGGTGTGGCAGGGCTTGATTACTGATTAGAACAGATCAGCACTCTTAAGTCTGGTCACATCCAGTAAGAACTTTCACACACACAGATTCATGGCTGGTGTAGTTGGTTGAAGCAAGGGGCCATAGATTCATTAGATTGTTGGTGATAAATGCACTGGATCTACAAAGTTTAGGTGTATAGCACTACATAGAAGTGTTCCTGGCTACAGTCTGACACAGTCAGAAGGCGGATGTTACCAAAGAGATGCCCCCGCTTTGGGGAGGAGAGAGGAGCAAGCCTGTCAACTTGTCTGCAAGGTGGGGTCCTATTCTCATCCTCTCCGAGGAGGATTTCCACTGTCAGATACTTCTGGGAGAAGTGGAGAGGCAGCTGTAGTTAAATACCCTGTTACTGCCACATGAATGGTGAGGGGGCAGCCAGATCACATACAGATACAGAGGGATATTGAGAGCCTGGATTGCAAAGGCTGTGGGTCTCATTCAAGGTGACACCTCAGTATCACTCCCTCCTGCTGGCAGCAGTGCGGCTCACCCGGCCTGACAGCTGCTTGTCCCTCTCATGCCCACAGTAATCCCTTCACCACGCACCTCATGGCACATCTCATGGCTTGGGGCCTCATTCCCACACACTGGAGGAGCAGGAAACTGAAGAGTCTTCCCCTTGATGCTGGATGTCCCCTGGACAGACCTGGATAGTGTTGCTGGTTTGAATTACAGAAGGGTTCTTGCCTGCTTTGTTTTGGTCTGGGACGCATTGCCAGGTTGGCAGAAGTCCCCTCTCTTTGGGGAAACTCAGTCTTGCAGCTGCTGCTACCACTTGTGTTGGTGGTTGGTTGAAAGAGACGTGGATGGCAGCAGGTGCTTCCCTCTCAGGAAGGATTCAGACCAAGCTTCCTGGGGGTGTTTGCCTGGGAGATGGAGCAGAATCTCTGGAACACCAAACCTCTGCTCAGCTTGGGAATGCGTCAGTGCTCTGCTGCATTGCTGGCAAATGCCACATAGTGGGGCAAGCACCTGTGCTTCTGAGACCTCTATTTTGAGATTGGAGCAGATTCTGTGAAATTTGGATTCAGTGGCTAATTAAGAAGGAAAGGCCTGCAGTGTTATTTGGCCGTGGTGTGAGGGTGAGAGTGAGTGAGGGCCTTTGTGCACGGGAGAGTGAAGATAGCAGGAAGAACCACTGGAGTCCAGGTGTAATGGACTGATGGCCGTAGGAACAGTTTCCTGGCTTTGACATCGAACATAGTCATCTCCTTTGAGGACCTCGAGCAAGCTTGGTGTGTGCTGCCCTTCCTAAACAATGATTCCCAGCCTGGTCAAGGTGCTGTGAATGCAGAGTGGGAGAAAAACGAATCAGGGATTACTCGCTGACCTGGATAACAAGGTGTTTTTCTAATGCTATTAATATTTCTGCTTGCAGGAGAACTCCGACACATTACCAAGTTGAAACCTTGGAGTCTTTTTGATGTGCTTGTGGAGAAGTACGGTTGGCCTCATGAAGACGCTGCACAGTTTACAGATTTCCTGATCCCCATGCTAGAAATGGTCCCAGAGAAGCGTGCTTCAGCTGGAGAATGCCTTAGGCATCCCTGGCTGAATTCTTAGCAGAATCTTCCAGCTGTTAAAAAAAAAAAAAAAAAAAAAAAAAAAAGCCAGCAACCACTTTCCAATGCGTTGGACCTAAATGGTGACTGTCACAAAATCTTTAGCAGGATCACACGTGAGCTGGCTTCAATCCTCAGACCTTTATTTTGCTTGAGGTACTGTTTGACATTTTGCTTTTTGTGCACTGTGTTCTTGGGGAAGGGTAGTCTTTTTGTCCTCAGCTAGTAGTTTACTCACCCACTTTCTTCAGAAAACACTTAATGTGTCTTTAAGCATTGTTTCTTGTGTTGTGTGACATTCAGATGTCAGATTTTTGAACAAAAGAAACTTTCCCCCATGTGTTTTGGCAAGTTTTGTAACTATTTATGAAAAAAAAAATATTTTAGCTGATGCATATTATATAATTTACGAGTGTAAGAAATTTATCAAGTCAGAACTGAGTTATGGTGAGGAATTGTACAATTTTATCTTCTGGCAAAGGGATGTCATTCTTGTATTATAGTGTATGTAAATGCACCCTGTAAATGTTTATTTCCATTTAAATATGGGACTGGGGACTCAATTTCAGAGTAAAGCGACTAAGTTTTAGAGAGCTTTATAGCAAACCAATTGCATGTAGTGGACTTTAAACTGCTTTAAGGAATTGTGTAAACTTTCTATTCTGTAGCAGTTCCTGTTCATTGGGTTTTAAACAAAGTGGCTCTGGTTTACAGGATTTCATTCCCCAAATGGCACTTTAAAGGAAGGCTAGACTTCTTTCTAATAAAGTATGCATTATCATTTAGCACTCCCTTTTAGAACTTTTGCCTATTTTAAGTGCTTTTAAGAAAAGAAAACTAGCAATTTCCCTTACAATGTGATAGTGAAGACATGGTACCATATGGTGTTGCCTTTTTATAAGCACTCTAAGTTGTACTATACCTTAAGAAAAAGAAAAAAAATTAAAAGTAGAGCATGAGAACCACTCTCTGTGTAGAATTACTGATCTTTTATAATAAAGGTGTGTGCTTGGCATCAGTTAAGGAAGGATATAGCTGCAGATATTTACAGTGCAGTGGGTAAAATAATCCAAGAAGCAAGATCATGCTCATTCCATTCATAGCTTTACATGTTTCTAAAACAAATTGCACTAGCTTTATTCTTTCCCATCCGTAGACATACGACTGCCCATTGTAAGTTGCACGCAACAATTATGTGTTTCCTAGGAAAAAAGCTGCATAGGCTGAAGCTTATAGGCAATACAGATTTTAGAATGTACAGTACGGAGGTGTGTTTGGGCCTCTCTTAGAAGTCAGTGGGATGAATGTAAGCTTACTCCTGATCTTCATGTAACTACAGTGCCACTTTTTTCTTGACTTTGTCCATATAAAATTTATTCACATGCCTTTGCAATAACTAGATTGTGAGAAGATAGCCCCATGCTGTAACAATAACCAGTTGTTTGAGGTGCTTGCAGTTGTCTAATTAAAGTGTTTTGTTTTTTCAGACAGTGTTGCTGGTCATTGGAATCTTTGCCTAGCCACGACTCAGCTGTTGGGGTGCTGGAGGGGTGGGAGGCTGGGGGCTGGCTTGTCCTGGCGAGAGGAAGGCACCTTCCCGTGTTCATTTATGAAACCCATCACCTGGTGTCAGTCAGAGCAACCCCAGGGGTCCTGTGGCAGGAGGGGCTGCGTGGGAGTGGTTTGCTGGGTGCAATGTGACCAAAAAAAGGCGTCTTTCCCACCAGCTGTTCTGTAACAAGTCCTGTAAACAAGGGAACGATTGTCCCATGCTGGGGCTGGGGCAGCCAGTCCTCCGGAGAACTGCCAAGGCACTGCAGTGCAACACTCTGGTCCAGGGAAACTCATCCTGTGCTGAGGCCCCAACTGCAATTGGGTTTTGGGACCGTGTGCCTTCATCCTCATCCCTGGAACTGCTTTTAGTGGCTGCAAGGACAACGCTGCTCAGAAGGATGATGCCACAATGGACTCACACTGGAGGTAAAAATTATGTTCAGCTTCACACCCAGCCTAGTCCTGTAGTGCCTGGTTGCTGCAACCAGTTACCAAGGTGTTCCTGAAACCACAGAAAATGCTTGGTACTGAAAGAAGTGCCAGGGGCAGCCCAAGGCAGGGGAGTGAGCACAGGGCTGGCACAGCTCTGCCCTGTGCCTGGCCTTGGTGCTGCAGCAGCTCTGGGGAGCCCTGCCCAGGCCTCATCCTGCTCTGCTCCCCAGTGCAGCAGCTCCCTGTACTGCACTAAGACCTTTCCAGGCACAGTTGGTATTTTATGTTCTCTTGTATTTGAAATGATGATGTCACTTCCTGGAGCAATGGAAAAGGGGCAGACAACCAGAGCTTTGAATGCTGAGCTATACAGGATGCACATTTTTTTTTTAAATCAGTGTCTGAGCAACTACACCGAGGGTGGGTTGGGATTCTCTTGCTGTTTTTGCTAGCCTAATCCTGTCCTACACTACACATGCTAGTGTAGAATGTGAACTACGCAGTGTGTGTTCTGCAAAGCCAGCTGCTGTTCAGGAAAGCATTTCTGGTGTATGATTTTAACAAGATTTTTCAGTAGTTAGAAGCAAATCAGAATTTAAAGTGCCCCCTCCCCCCCTTTTTGTTTTCTACATGTTAAAAAGAATTACCACTTATCTTCAGGGGGTGGGAACAGCCACTTCCCCTCCTATTCTGTTTCAGCTTTCTTCATATGCTGGTTCTTCTTTCTGGTCTGAGGTGGAGCCATTGAGCACCTTCCTGTTGTGTGAGCAGAACTGAGCAGTAACTGCTGGGATGGAGGGACACCCTCACCCTTGACAGACTAACTGCACTGATGAGCACAACAGCACCATGGTAGCTGCCGCTTTCAGCAGCAGGAGTAAATCACTTCCCTTACAAAAACCCCAAACTGCTACATCGTTTGTAACATTCTGTACCCCATTACAGCACCACCTGCTCAACTTCCCCTCTACACCCCAACTACAGGGCTTTAGGAGGCAGGAGAGAAGGGAAACACAAAGGTGCTGCAGCAGGCAGGTGCTTCCCTGCCCTGTAACCGTCCTTCAGATACTAAGAATGTAAAAATACCCCATCAGTGCTTCTGATTACACCAGCAGTAAACTGACCCAAGACCCTGCTGTGCTTGGGGTGATTGGGCTGATTCTTCTTCAACCTCTAAACTGAGCAGGGGTAAGAATCCCCCTCCTCAAGCCTGTTCCACATCTGTCTGTGCTACAGCAGTGAAGCCAGAGCTGGGAACTAGAGAGACGTGAGGCCTCACAGGGAGTAGGGTAGAGCGGATGCTTAAGGCCACTTTCCTGCTGATACAGCACCCTTTCAGGACAAGTAGGTAAAACTGACATAATTGTGATTTATTAACATGAATTAAAATGCCCAACCAGTGCTGCAATGTGACAGTATATTAAAAAAAATTGAAGATCATATACTGTACTACTCTCACAAAGATCACACTTTTTTTTGCAAAAGACTTATTATATACAATACTATATCAAATGAAAGAAGCTTTAAGCAACTTTACAAGCAAAAGAAATACAGTATTTACAGCACTCATCTGAGACATTAGAAACAGTCTATACATTAAATTACAATTTCTGCAAATAACTGATGAAACAAAAAGCCATGTCCACACCAAAACTATAAAAATCTGTATTGCATTGTTTCCTATCTCTATGCACACAAAAAACTGTTGACAGAAAATGGAAAAAAAAATGTTAGTGCCATCACTTAGCCTGTGTACTTATTTAATTACATTTGTATAAAAGTAATATAGAAAACTTTCACTAAATGAATTTAACTGCAACAATAAAATTTTAAACATTATGCAGCATCAAACCTACTGCCAGAAAAAACAGCTGGAATGTCCACTTAGAAAATAAAAAGAAATACCTAATACTGGCTTAACAGCACATTTTCAGGAATTTTAAAAAGCAAAAAATGGAAAGGATACAATGGAAGAGCACTGGTGTTTGCTTTTATACAAAGTATCATGTACAAGCTTTAAAAAGTACCTTGAATAGGTACATATTAAATATACACAGTTTATATTACAGAACATTTTAAAAATGTTTATAACTAAAGGGATCTGTTTTAATGCCACCCTGACCCATGGTAATTGTTCTGAAAGGTGGGTGGCACCTGTGCTCTGTGGATGGGGATCTGTCCCGGCACGGGCGAGGCCTGCTGCTGCCCTTGCACTCCGTGGGGAAGGGTCACGGAGCCGGGGTGAGGGCAGAACCCAGAAGCAGTAGGTGTTGCAATACTGTTTGGTCCTTGAGGTTGGATGTGAGGACCCTGACCAGGGAGTGGGCAATGAGGTCCTGTGCCAGCAGGCTGATGTTGAGGTCCAGGTCCTAACGCTGTGTGATGTGGGGCTTGTGAGGAATAGGAGGAGACGCTTGTGTGAGCACTGGAAGGGAAATGGGGGGGTCCTTGATGAGATGGGTGGTGTAACCCTTGTGCTGATGCAGGGTGGTGCCCCGAGCCGATAACGTTGGAGGGAGGGGGTGGCGGGGGAGGCGGTGCTGAGTTTACAACATGCTGGTGTTGTGCTTGCAAACCTTGGTGTCCTGTTGAAGGATGGGGAGTTTGGTGGTGGGGGAGAGGACCTGGTGGTGGAGGTGGCGGTGGCAAATGGTGACCAGCAGCTTGAGAATGAATGTGTGATCCAGGAGCCACTGCCATGGCGTGTACTGGACCGACAACATGTGCTACAGAGTGCTGCTGATGAGTACTTTGCTGCTGGACAAGGTGGGGTCCCGGAGCAGGCGGTGGTGGAGGAGGAGGAGGAGCAGCAGATGCTGATGCCTGGTGATGAATACTGGGGTTCTGAGAGGGCAAAAAATGCCCTGCAGCTACGTGGTGTCCCGGCACCGTTTGCTGACCTGCAGTGCCAGGAAGTGCTTGATTTGGTCCAGATGAAAACACAGTCTGTTGGGGTATGTTGCCCTTCAGCTGGCTGTAGCTCTGAAAGTTTCCAGAGGGCTGCTGGCTTTGATAGTAAGTAGAAGAAGGGGGTGGAGGGGGTGGGGGAGGTGGTGCGTTGCTGTTCAAATTTTGTTGGTTAAACTGGCTATAGGAAGCTGAAGATTGTCCTGATGTTGTCTGAGTGAAGAGGGGGCCGCTGGCCTGCGCCTGATTACTGGGCTGAAGGGTCGGTGCTGCTGGGTAGAAGTTTCTGTGTGTTTCCCTCTGGGGCGTTCCAACTTGAGGTGACTGTGGATGATGAGGTCTGTATGGAGATCCCAACTGCTGTGAGTGAGGCTTTGGTGAAAGGTAACCGTGCTGCACAGGCGCGTGAGGGGTTGAAGACTTGGGGGGATTTTCTACGTGAGGCGAAGGGGGGCAATGCAGCTTCAAAGGTGCGGAAGGCAACTTCTGTGAATGGGAAAGTTGCTCAGCAGAGCTGCGCAGGTGTGACTGAGATGGATGATTTTTTGAAAGTGCTTGGACGTTGTTTGTCAGCTGTTTTTGTTGCAGCTCGGATTTTGGATGACTCGCACATTCAGTCTCAGGTGCATTAGCTGCAGTTTCCCAGTGCGAATCTGGTTTTGTGGGTGTTTTCCCAAGTGACTGCGCTGAAACTACAGGACTCGGTGAAGAGGGCTGGAATGAAAAGAAAGGCAGTCAGTGCTAAACATTGAAAATATTCATCCATGCCTGCAATAAACAGAAAAGAACATCTCAGAACACTCTCCTCCCGGACTGTGAAAGAAAGTGCTGAGGCACAGGATATATATTTGGTGTGAGAAAAATCAGTAACAGAAAAAGTTAAGCTTAAGAAGGCACTATTTTTAGAAAGTATTTATCAATAATTCTTCCAAGTTGAAGACTACTGAAGTGTATTTTCAAGCTGTAACAGAAATATGATCCATTAGGTCAAAGTCTGAATCCATTCTTCGTTAAAGGTTTTAGATTTCTGAATCTAAAAGAAGTAATTCCAGAGAAGACCACTTACAGAAATAAAGCCATTTTTAGAGTGATTTAACATTTTAAACCTGGAGTTCAAGCAAACAGACTAAATGAGACAACCTGAATTACTTCATTTGATATGGCAACTACTCAGAATCCTTCTCTGTATTATCAGAGCCCTGACTGCCAAAGAGTGCCAAACCCTGGCACAGCAAGAGCAACCACCTGTTAAGGGTAAATCACATCACTGCTATTGGTTCTGAGTGCAAGCTCTTCAACACTCACCCCTCAGAACAGCACTGATACTGAATCCACTGATACAATCTCTTCTCTGTCTGCAGTGTAAGATCAACCATAAACACACACATACTGAAAGCACAGCATATACACTTTTTAGTGTATATGGACAAATATTCTTGGAGATGTTTACCTATGTGAAATTTCTGCACAGACAGATGAACATGTGTGTATTGTCACCTAAGTAATAAATCGTACAATTAACATTTTTAAAGGTAAATCAGAGATGGATGAAACTATTGCTATGCTTATTATTCTTCTTATTATTGTGCAAACACCTTGCATTACCTTGCTTGCTTTTGATGGACTCTTACAAGTCCTTTGTGAAGTATCTGGGGACGGACATTCAGAAGTTGGCTCTGGATTTTCAGAATCAGGTTCTACAGAAATAAATAGAGATAAAATATAAAAGTGGGAAAATCAAATCTTTTGCAGAGATCACTAAGCACAAGATATTTGACTTTAAAAGAGCTATTAAAGTTGTTGTTAGAGACTATTGAATATGTCAAGCATCATACAAGGTCATCTGCTTACTGACCTTCCGTAATTTCAGTGAAAGAAGGGACCTTAAGCTGCAACTGGGAAATGAGATTTGAATGAGATGGAGACTGAACATGAGACGGTGAGCATGGCCTACAAGGTGATTCTCCCCCTACAGATGAAGCAGACCCAAACACAATATTAGAATGATTACAGATTACCATGGGGGAACTGGTTAATTTATGTATCTTCAACACAGTAAATCAACTCACCACTGTCCTTGTCTTTCCTGTGATCACTGAGAAGTAAAGCTCTCTGATAACTTCGTTCTCTCACTTGTTCCACAGAGGTTGATGCAGTCCTGCAAGAGAAGCACATTTTAAATTTAAGAGGATGTACTCCCATGGACCAAATTTAGGACAATGTATATGCAAATACCGAGTCAGAAAAAGTTTACAATGCTGGCTGCTCATAACAACCAAATAACTGGTTGTGCATATGGAATATTATTACTTAAGTGGTTTGTATCTATTTTCTCTCACTTTATATACAGTGATTTCCTGCAACCTTGTTATATTACAAAAACTGGCATTTCCTCTTACTAAGGAAGTATCTGTTGATCTGTGGGTTTTTCTTTCTCTAAAAAACTGAAAAGTAAAAAAATAAAGGTCACATTTAGTGGTTAATAATCTCCATTTGTAGAAAACTGTCTTCTTCCAGAATTGGAAAGAGTTGTCTTGTTTGTCTGTTGTTAAGAATCTGCTCTTTAATAGTGGATGCATAACTGTAAATTGTGTACCACTACATTTCTCTGTTTAAGCTTCTACACCACTTCACTTGCTGGATGCTGGGTAGGCAATGACAGTCCTACCTTCCCTCTTTTAATTGATTACATCTCTCAATCACAACCAGATCAAGAACATTGTAAGGGACTGCACTCCACAAAACTATTTTCCTTTCTGGCAAGGACATACGGCATCACTCCACAATACTGCTGGCACTGGAGTAAGTTTTGGTGCTGCTCTGCAGGGTTACTGCAAAATCTTGGTAGAAAATTCTTCCCTGTTTAGCGTGTTTCTACAGTCTTTGCTTACAATTTAGTGCAGTAGCTTCTGCATAGTGAACTTAACAGCCACTTTTCAGTGGAACACTGAAGACTGCACTTATGTTCTCCCTTTAACTGGCTTTACAAAATCCTTTATTCTGGGATAGCTGGAACATCGGAGCAGAAGGATGTTCAACTTCTCAGCCCATGGTTCTTCCCCACCACATTCAGGCCTTCACTACAGCATGAAGAACATCTGCAGGATTTATTTTGCACTAATAACATTTTGGAGACAGTGTCACCACAGTTGATCATCTCTTTTAAAGCTACCAAACACTCAGTGGAAAATCTGTGCAGTGTTTTACACAGACTGAAGTCGCTCTATCTCCTCCCCATCCATACTCCACCTCTCCTCAGGATCTTGGGTTGTTTGGAGTATCTGGCATTGCACACAACGGCCCATATGGTCGGGTCTGCAAACAAGGGAACCACTGAGCAATCACAACAATGCTTTGAGTGTCACCACACGCTCCCACCTGAGCGCGAGCCACTGGCCAGGCCGCATTGAGCCTTGCACAGGGCAATTAAGCAACAGCAAACATCCCACATGACTGAAAAACAGATCTCTGAAGGTCTCCCAGAAGCCTTTGCTAATCAATACAGACCATTCTCCTGTTCCACCTATGCCCTACCATACTTTGGAAAGGCTTTGGATTTAACATGAAAAATTGTCTTCAGCCCACAGACAAAGCAGTAGAAATACAAATGCTCAAACCAATACCTATTTTGCTCTTAGAAAATAAAAAAGCAGAATTAAAATAACAAGTATCTTATGGGTAATTCTTCATATATTCTAATCATTATGAGGTATCTGCTATATTTCTGCAGAAAAAGGTAAGACAACTCTTTACTAAGCTGAAAGAAGGGCTTCCAGTCAGTAATCTGCAACAACCACCTTAATGAAAACTAGATTTCAAATGCCAAAGACTTGGATTTACATAAATAATTCTTCTGAACTTTAGTCCTACAGTTTTGTGGCTTACCACTGAACTTCTGGTTCACTCTTCTCACTGGAGGAAGATTCCTTAACTGCACAGTTGTTGCCAGTGTCTTCTGGAGCTGCATTATAAACAGTAGTTGGCAGTGGTAAAGGCAGGCTTGCAGTGTTATCAGGTTGCTCCCCATTTTCACCACTGTTGTTGTACCCATCATTAGCACCATTGTTACTACTTGTATTTCCTCCACCAGCAGCATGAGGAGATACAGTAACCAGGGGGAAGTTGTCTGTCTTTGAGCCACTTTTTCGAGCTTCACGTTGCCTCTTACGGTATTCCAACAAGGACACCTAAGGCGAGAAAAAAACACAAACAAACATTAGAAAGGAAGTTTTACCCATTTTCTTTCTCATAGTTTCTATTAAATGTACTATATTTCAGTAAGATGTACCATGGCTCTAAAAAAAAGGCAGAGATTAAATGAAGACATTTCACCACATCCACAGTGAATTTACAGATTACTGAGCTACTACCAACTGTAAAGATGTTAGTAAAAAACACTTCTGCCAAGACAAGCAGTATGTGTTCTGCCTCAGGGAAGAAGCAGATGACACAGGTCAGCAAAAGGTCCACTGCTGAAGTCATTTTGTTGGCTGTAGTTACAAGGGATGCTCCAGTTTTTGCTGGAACTGCAGAATTTTAGGATTATACTGATCTAGTAAAGCTAATTGCAAGAGATGTCACATTCTGCTCTCAGACTCATTCCCTTGCCTCACTACCCTTCTGCTTCATTCTGCTGCACAGATCAAAGGATTCGCTAAGCTCTTCATACCTTTTCTTAACATACAGAATCTGCAACTTTCTTTTCCCAGAGATTATTCTGAATTTCTGTCTTTACTACATTTTAAGAGAGACTGATTAAGAACATATTTTTAAGCTAACTCTTATTACCAAAAATAATGACACATTGTTCCTATTTCATGTATTATATATGTAGACTCACTACACCGACGTTCCATAGAACAGAAACCAGTTTAAGTGGTTAGGAGATTGCTTCCAGTGAAAAAAATACATGTTTAAGTGTTTTCACTATGAATCTTCAGGATTTGAAGTAGAAAGCTGAAATACTGACCTTCAGACCTACTTTATTCAGTAACTACACTAGTTTGTTAAAAATCACATTTGATGTCTATAAATTTTCTTCTAGTTACCAACAGCCTGCTCTGAACCATACAGCATACAAACCAACAAACTAAAGTGCAATAATGAAAAAAAATTTAAATCTTTAACTGGCTTAGTCCTCAATAAAATTGGATATCCATTTCTACACAGAGAGAAAAACCAAGGCAGCTGCTCTGTTTCCATTCCCAAGGGGTTTTGTTTGTTTGCTTTCAACAAAAAAGACCCATCCACATGTCAGGGTAAAACCAGTGAAAAATATCTGATTTTGCAAAAAAAAGTTCAGGTTAAGAACTGATCTTGCTTTCAAACAATTTTGTATTATTTCCATGTCATATGACAGGGATCCCCTACAGAATATTGCTTTAAAGAAAGCTTAAATGTTAAGACACCTGTGTAGTTTGGCCACAATGTACAGGACTGTATTGATAAAGGACTTGTGCAATAGTAAGAGAAAGCAGGAGCAATTGTCCACTGAAATGTAGAAATATGCAAAAACATCCTGCAAAGACCTACCTAAGGATATTGCTGTCTTAGGTGACCCTAGGGTCTATTAGTCTCCTACAAAATTCCTGAATTATCACCTTTCACCCTAGGTGGGACCCAACCCACCACCTCTTTTTTTATACCGTCAAAGGTTTCGAAATTTTTGCGTGTGTGTCCTCAGAAACTCTAAAATCCCTTCTTTCAGGGGTACAGTTTTCTCTCTTGTTGTTTCTTCAAACAGACTTTTAGACAGGAATCCTGTGACTGGGGGGTGTCAGGGGGTAGCCACCCCCTTTCTTATTTGAGGATTAGTGTAACATAAGCTCTCATCAGCAACAACCTGGAGGAATCCTTGCCAGCAAGAAAAGTGGGGAGGGTTACTGAAGTACTAAGTGCTGCTGGGATTTGTGAAGACTAATTTAGCCTTCAGGAAAAGAATACTGTCAAGTTACAGAAATTTTGGCTTATGCTTTCTTTTTGGGTTTGCCAAAACAGCAGGGCTACAGTAACACACACAAGATCTATCACATTCTTAGGGCTGTGACCAGGAAAGAACAGAGCTCCTACAGTATCGCTCCATTTATATCTCAGCTTGAAGCAAGTAAACAAAAAACAGTTCTGATAGAGAACAACTGAAGGTACACTCCTCACTGCTCCCCAGCAGGATGCCCCCAGAGGAGCAGACATATGTAAGGGGCTGCAGTGTGACCAAAAATACCCAAACCCCACTGTGCATGCACGTACACACGCAGATAACAACCCCACCCTCCCCGTGGCTACTTCCGTAAGGAAAATAAATCACACCTTTCAAACAAGAAAGATTACTAGAGTCTGTGATGAAACAGAACAGGCAAGCTGGTACAATAGAGACTACTGCCTTTCATGTTTGTCATCCTTTCTGCAATGGGAGTCAACCTGACAGTAAAATGCACAGTAACTTCCAATCCTGGTTTGAGTTGCTCATGACTACATCATTTACCTACAAGAACCGTTTCATAAGAGTAGCAAATTTAGATTGTGCTCATTTTTCAAACAGTATTTTAAAAAAACCCAAACAAATTAAGCCAAGAAAAATATCTCTCAGAACTAAGGATTAGCATAAATCCGGTAGTGCAATTTCTTGCAGTAGTTCATAACAGATGAACACAGTATATGATCTCTATGATGCTAGTATATATTCTGTGTAACAATACTATAACACTGGGTGGCATAAGCAACCATTTTCAAACCTAAAAAGCAGTTATTTATTGGGCAATTCATTTAAGAGTCATATGAAATACAATTTGTATCTTTTATGTTGGAAAAATACATTTACTGATGGTTTTATGCAGCTTTTCTCTTTGCCCTTCATCATTTCACCTGAATGTCTACTGCACTGTAGTATGCAAATATAAGCCACCAGCTGGTTTTTATTACATTGGGATCCATTCTGTTATAGAAATAACATTAGCAGACAATGGAAGACAGACCAAATGATTCTTAAAGTTATAACCTTTTTCTTTTGAGGAGGGTTCTGGGGTGTGCAATTTCCATCCATCAAATTGTCGTTATTGACAGTCCTTCCAAAGCCAGGTGCAATTCCATCTTCTGAAGTACAAAAACCAGATGCTTCCATGAACATGCCTCTTGCATCGTCTTGAATCAGGCACTTTGACTCACTTATTCTGAATCCACCTCCTACCTCCAACTGATGTGAAGGGGTCAAGTCCCTCAAATTAGAATTCATTGAGAAATTTACACCTGTCCTGTCAGGACTTTTTACCCAGGAAGAATAAATTGTGCCCCGTCCACAATGAGCAGTTTCTAATTGGCTGTTTGAATCAGTCCTATCATGTGTGGGGGCTTCCAGGTTTTTATGCAGTGCACTTTGCTCAATTACTTCGAGTCCCAGCTGGAGGTCTGACACAGATTCCATTTCTCCAGTGCACTGCCGTGTGACATCAGTCCTATTCCTTGGACTAGAATATCCAATAGTCTTTATTTCTTGCAGGCCCATTTCTGTCAGGTTGGAATTTCTGAAAGAGTTCAGTGCTAGAATTGATGTTCTGTCATAACCCTGCATGAAGAAAAAGCATGTAACTATTTTTTTCACACTCCATCAAATCTGCAACTATTTGACATTCAGATGTGCCTTTAAGTAGGATTGAAGGCCTTCCAGTACCATGAATTTATCTGTTTGTAAGAAACAATTCTACAGCCAGACACTTAGTTCTACTATTCCCATGTATTAGGTTAAAGCATTTTAATAAAATGTACCTTAACCAAAGTAAAAATAAACACTAAGTGCCAGGTTTTATTTATGACTGGCAGAGGAAGGGAAGGAGCTTCAAAAGGAGCAAATCCCAGGCCAGGAAGCTACAAAGCACTTGCTTCAACATAAAATCAATCCTCCTCAGTGTCAAAACACCTATTTGGAAGAGGGAGAAGGAAGGAAAAGTTTTTCCAAGACACTTCCAAAAGACACTTGATGAAGTCCCACAGCAGGACACATGCATCCTTGCAGGCTGGGAGTACCCAGTTGCACTTGCTCTTCAACTAATCCACCACCTATGCAGATTTACTAACTTTCTGCTCTGCTCTCTCACTCTCAGCATAACTGGGATCAACAAAAACAAATCATAAATGCTGGTAAGAAAGAGAAATGTTAATCTCAATCTAACTACAGCATGGAAAGTGAAGAGTTCTTTTTCTGTTCCTATCCAGAAAGTGCAGTAGTTACTCCTTTCCATTACAGGAGCTGATCCTGACCCAAATCAGAATTTTTAAGTGATACAGAGAGAAACTAGTTTAAAATAGAGAATATAACAGGTGAAGTGGAAATATAAAGCACTAAGCAAATAAAACCAATGGGGAAGTTACCCTTTAAATTCTCAGAAACTTGCAATGGCTGGTGAAAAGCATTTACTAAGAACAGAGCAGCCATACAGGTGAAATTGAGATACCATCTGCAGGTTTTGCAAGTTGCCTTACCTCTTGACTGTAAGCTCGCCTTTTTATTTCCGGGGAACTGTCAGGTGAGGAAATATTCTAAACAAATAAGAAGAAATTGCAAGTCAATTTTTTCTTTTTAGCCTCCAGAAAGACCAACCCCCCCCCCACCATTTTGTAGCAGGAGTACAAATACTGATTTGCACTGCAATGTCTGAACACTTTCTCTGAACACTCTAAAATTCATTATAAATCTCACCTCAAAGTGCATGGTATTTCCATGTATACATGGAGTTACAGGAGTAACTGGTGAATATATGGGTTTGTAACCATTTCGACAAGCTTCATCTTCTGATTTCACCCTCGGAGGAGTAGCAAACAACGATGGTTCAGAGGCAGTGATGTCAGCATGGGTTGGTGTGGCATAGGGAGAAGGAGTAGGTGTGGAGGTTTCTGAGAATGCAGATTCCAACAGCTGATACAGTCTTCGTTTTTTTAGTGGCGTGGTTAGATCTGTGTGTTAAAATTAGAAAAAAGTTAGAAGATTTCTAAATATAATAATCACTTACAGTTGTTTAAGTACTTTATGTAATGAAATTGTGAATTCCAAATTAAAGAATTCTAAGATTAAAAAAAAGTCTCTGAAGGGCAGGCTTCCTGAGAGATGAACTTTTAACAGCCTACAGATTTCCCAAAAAATAAATACTTAACAGCCTACAGATACATCAGTAACTGAATTCTGTGTGCTAGGATGCTGGGAAGAACTGTCTATGTCTCCAGAAAAGGTAAAGTCAACTTCTACTAATTTTTAAGACTGTTCAGCTAAAAGATGGAAATTCAAAAGATCAGTAAAAATTAATAGGCCCTATATATGCTTGTGGAAGGGCATTGGTTTTAGTGCCCTTCAATTTTCTATTATGCCTTCAAGATTACACAGCTTTTCCCCTGTGTGCTACATTGGCCTACTGAGTTTTAAAAGGATTTTAAGTATACAGAAAGCATAGAAAATTAAATTTCTAACCTGACCTCTTAAAACTAATACCAAAACCATTAGTCTTTGGTTGACCGTAAATGGTAGGAAATATAGTGGTTTCTTATCTAGTATACATTTAGGGGGAAAAACTGCCAACCACTATGAAACTAAGCATTTCTTCCAATGAAAGTATCATGAAAACATGCAAATATCCTTGGAATTTTCATCAACTCATCACTTCAAAAAACAGTGCTCCACAATCAGCTACTCTGACATAGCTGTTATGTAGTGTATTTATAAAACCTTCACACCTGTTAAGGAACAGCTGTCATTCAGTAATAAAGGACTTTTATGTTCACCATTGATGGCCGGACTTCTAGATCTCTCTTGTGACGGTGAATTAAATCTATCAATCACTGTTGAATTTTCTTCTTCCAAAGCCTGCTTCAACCAACGCTGTAATACAAGTAGCTCAAATTAGTGACTTAAAACTTTAATGATGAACATTTCAAAATGTGTACCATGACTGGTTTGCCAACCACCCTTTTTTGTGCCTGAATTTATGCTAGTAAATAAAGACTTCTTTTTAATTAATATGGGATAGAATACCATAATGAAGGGAAGCATTACCTTCTTACAAGAGCCAGTAATGTTTTCCACAGGTTCTTTTTTCCTCCTCTTTTCTGAAAGGAATGGAGAAGTAAAACGGATATAGTGCTTTGGAGTTGAATATACGTGTGGACTGTAAGTGAGTCCGGGTAAAGAATTCAGCTGAGTAGCCAGAACTTCAGGGTCGGTGGTTATGCGTAGAGGCCTTTCTGGTACACTGTCCACAGGCTTCCCTGCTTTATCACTCTTTTCACTTAACCATTCACTAACCAAGTGCTAAACAGAGAGAGAGGGAAAAAATAGTGTTTTATGAGTGTGTTTATCAGTAGCTTTTAAAAAGTGTTTAGTTCAATTATTCACCTGGTCAACTATGACACAAACCAGAAACACCAGAAACAGTTTGTTTCCAGGCTCCAAGTTTAAACATACCTGGCGAGAACAGGGTCAGTTTTAGAGAAATCATGGGGACAGTAGAAGAAATCAGTACATATTTGCTTACATACCAGTTGTGGGGGAGTGTAGTTTTTTTTTTTTGTTGTAGACTACACTTAGTTCTTTTGCATTCAATTCTCACTGAACATTACAATACAAGTGCCCAGATCAACTGTATTTAGAATGTCAATTTAGTAACAGAATTCCAAACCAAAATTTAAACTTGTGCCTGAGCAGTGAGGCTGAGGAGAAATAGTTCAACATTAATAGAACAAAGTTAAAGAAACCCCGCATCAGATTTCCATACTGTCAGGACTGTGCCTTGGTCAACATGTCATGTAGCTGCCTTGAACACTCTTTAACTGTAATAGTAAATGTGGTGTAATTTAATATGAAGACACACTGGTCTAAAAAGGATACTCTTTCCTAGCTAGTTCAGTGTTTTTAAAAACTATGCCAGTGGATTTTTGTTTCTATTAATACATAAACTAACCTCCTAGATTTTACAATGATTCAAAATTAGGGACATGCAACATTTTAAAGAAGTATTAATATGATATTAAAGCTTTAACACAAATTATCATAATATATTTAAGTTGTCTTTTAAAAAAACATTTTTATTTAATTAATTTTTAAAGCAAGACCTTCTCTGCAGTTAGGGTACACTGGGTACAATGCACAGACATTTCATAGATATCTGAAGCCTGAATTTTACTGCACTTTTTCTGTTTCACAGTTTTAAGGATGTCTTCCTTCTTTTTTGCTACGCAACAGGCAAGAAAGGAAGAAAGATTCTAGTGCTCCCTCTCACAAGAATTTAACAGCGATGCAATAAACAGTGTTACAGAATGACTCAGGTACCTTTTGGAAAAAAAACCCTAAGTTACGTTTGGGGGTTTAAGGCAAAAAACCATCTTGAAATTGTTATTTTTCTGTTGACAAGAAGTTTTAACCAATGACTTCCTCCCCCTTTTCCTCCACTGATTAACATTTCCAGGACTTCTTGTACATCACACTACAAATACTTTTTAATGCATTCTGTGAATTTTAAAGCAGAAAGCTGTACTGCATTAGTTGCACTTGCAGATTTAAGATTTTAGAGTCTTTTAATATTGTGCTGTTTCTTGCAATGCAGTCCAATGGAAAAAAACTTAAAAAGGAAGCACTGAAGAGTAAAGAATCTTTCCCCCAAACATGCACATACACATTTGGGGTGAGTATATCCATTCTCTTCAGAACAGACATTCTGAAAGTACTAGAAGTTAGTAATTTCCTTGGAGATATTTTTTGCTATCTGAAGCATACAATGTACAAAGGAAAGAAAGGCAACTTTTATTTCCTTGGGTTTTTCTTTAAATTAACAGCTTTAGTTATATTTTGGTTATGTATATTATTTCAATCCATTTAGAAAGCCCGTTTAGAAAACATTTTGTTCCAAAATTGTTCTGGATGATGTATTTTGGAAGTGTCTTAAATCCAAACTAACTTCCACTGAAGGATATTACACCTATTTTAATCTATTACCAATGAGTGGCTATACAATGGTGATTTTTTCAAGAAATGAGCAAACACTTTAAAAAAACCATACATGCAGTTGCATACTGATGAAGCAGCCCATAATTTTTTTAGAACTCTGTTAAGGTCCATCTTGTTTTCCCCATTCCTCAAGAGACTTACCTTCTTTGTTTTAGGATACTTAGTAGGGCATTTACTAAGTGCTGGAGCTTCTGTTTCAGTAACCATTTCTGTAACAACAGTTTCTGTTTCAGGCTCAGCTACCAGTGCTGCATTCTCAGTTTCGTTATGCTGTGAAGTTACTTCCACATCAGGAGAGGAGGGCTGGATATCTGAACACATGCTGACAGTCCTGTGTCGCCTGCGCTGCTGTCCAATATGAGTTCTACTCCGGGAGAAGCTTTTTCTCTGTTTAGTTCTATTAACTTTGGCTGGGGTGGGCTTGGTTGCTGCTTCTTCTTTTGCCGGTTCCTGGGACAAGATAAAAGTCTAGTACACAGATCCCACACACATTTAGAGCNAAGTCAGTTCCCTCTTCTTTAACAGGTCCTAAAAGCTTCAATCTCATTTTTATTGTCAGAATTGCAATACTTCTCTCCTTCCTGAAGGCAAATTTCCTGTAGGCAGGATTTCCAGGCAGGATTTCCTGTAGTTTCCTCCCAAGCATGTGCTGTATCATCAGCAGAGTATTCACACACAACCATCACCAGTCAGATCACAACAGATTTGTGTAAAAACTGACATTCATCTACCCATAAGCTAGAAATCAACTGCTTATATTATGATGTCTTTAAGTCCAATATTCTTTTTGCAATTTATATTTTACTAGGTGTTCAGTTTTGTCACAAAAGGTGCTTAGCAGAATGCTGACACAAATTGCTCAGGGAAACAACCTGGACTGAGAATCATTATGTACGTATTTGCAAACTAAGAAGCATCCATTAACAACAGAGTTAAAAATTGTTTATAAAACATTAAGTATCATCTGATAGAACTGAGAAAAATAATACACTTCACTAACTCATTTCCTTTAAAATAACAGAAGGATTATAGTATTATATGTTCCTGAAAAACCACTGAAGAAATTAATTGTTCTCCACTGGTTACAGAGGGTGCCTAAAGAAAGTCACCTGTGGCTAAATTCAACATCAATAAATGCTTCTATCCTGAGACAGACTGAATTACACAGCTGGTGTGTGTGTGCGTTTGCATAAATTCATGTAAGTGAAATTCTTAATTAAAGGATTCTGTATGTACCTTATTTGGAAAAAAATTCAGGAGCTAATAAAATATAATGTCAAAGAACCGCATAGATTTTGGTCCCATATATTTGAGTTCAGAGGAAAAAAAAATAAATTTCATACATCTTAACAAGCAGCTCACCATCCAAACTGACAAAATATGTGATGTTAAAAGCTAGCTTTAAAATAAAGCTCCAGATAACTACCTGAATAAATTCAGCATCATTGAGAATCTGTGCTTCCTTGCATTCTGATTTAACCTCTGTTTTTGCTGTGCTGATTCTTTCCAAAGCCTGTTCTCTTCTTTTTTCTCTTTTTTCTAGTCTGGCAAAAGCTTGCAGGATAGCTTCCATTTTCCGTTCTTCTCTTGTCTGATGGATTTAACAATAATCATGATCAGTTTTAGTAATAATCCTTCATACATATAAATATGTAATTACTCTATTTTTTAAGTACTTCAAAACATGTTCAGTGTATGTTTGACATGAAGATCATGTCCAGCAGAATCTCAGATTCAAGAGACATGTTACAATCACTGCAAATACTAGACTTCTGAAGAAAGGCTTGCATCCATAGCAGCCTGACAAGCAAGAGAATCCTACTTTGGATTTAAGAACTTGATAAAATTTTTGAATACTTAACAAAAGAAAATGTATTTTAAGATGCTACTTTTATTAGCCCTGTTCTACCAAAATCTGAAAATTAGGATTTCTGAGACTGTTGATTTAAACTGGGAATTCAAATAAAGAGGCAAAAATCTTGATTCCCAATGCTATTTATAAAAATGGCCATTACAAATAACAAGCAATAATAAAGAGCAAATAATTAGATCTAAAAAAGACATTGCAAAAATCATCTAAAGACACCAAAAAAATTATATACAGTTGAAGATAAAAGGCAGATTTTTGTCAGAAAGCAATGATGAACACAGATGATGTGCTCTCAAATAGCAAGCCTTGCATTTTAAGGATAAGTTCATGTAAGGATCTGACTTTGCACATGCTCAGATTCTACAAGCCCACAAAAAGGCAGCAATTAGCATGGCAGGTGTCACTAAGCCTTAGTGATGCCTTTTAGGCAGCTATGTGCTTCCCAGCTTACCATCTTCCTTTTCCTTTCTGCAATCTGCTCCTCTGATTCCATTTCCACTTCATTGCTAATGGGAGTTTTTTCTTCTATATCATCAATAAAATCTGGCTCCTGGAAGATGGAAATGACTGTTTTACAGAAGTTCTACTCCTCTCACGAACTAGAGTAAACTAAAAGCTACTCAGAGCTAAGAATCCTCAGATCCCATCAAAAGTAACCAAACCAATAAATCAGGATGAAAGTGTTCCATCCCTACTCCCCCGTCCCACCAAGCAAAGAGAAGTATCAGAATTAAACTTTCAAACCAAAAGAAACTTTTGGACACTATCAATGGCCACTGCTCTAGCCACTATATAATTAGTTAAATAATCAGGAGCTTAATGCTATACTCCCATAAAAACAGTATTAGTTTCAGTAAAATAGAATGAATGCCAAAGTAGATGTTAACAATTACACAGAATTTTTTCTCAGTTCACAAGTGCACTCAACTGACATTTTCCATTTAAACACTCACTATATAATCTAAAGTCAATGCCATATCATATGGAAACACAAAAGTTAGCTAAATAACAGTGGTTTTCTGTTTTAAAGAAAAAACAAGCATGAAGGCGTAACTTTGGGATGAATTAAGTGTTCACTAGTCCTATATTTAATTTCATTTTTACATAAAGGACTAGACAAAGATTTGAAGTTTGTCCTAAAATATATATCTAAACATACAAACCAGCCAATTAGTAGCTTTTTTCCTGGGGTGATATATATGATGCTACTGTAAAGAAAGTGTATGGGAAAATGTAAATGTACTTTTAACAGCTTTATTCTTCCCACAATTCCTACTCTGCAGTTTTGAAAAACAACAGAAGTTCTCCTGTTCTATATAATCACTGTATACTACATTAAAAGATCAGGAGAAGGTTCCATCTACCAGTTATTACTTCTTGGAAAGATGACACAAAACACAAATCAAAAATCACTTAAGATGGTAAAGTTTAAATACTACCTCTCTGGAGATCATAATTTGCAAGTCATATGCATGCCTTCTGGACTTCCAAGCATTTTTAAGCTATTTGGCTACTAACATTCCAGAACAATTTATCATCTAGGGAAACTGGGTGTCAACATGCTCATTTTTACCTTATTTCCTTCAGTCCTAAAATGATGCTAAAAGAACTAGGAATTGCTCCCTCCCAGAATAACTCCCTTTTCTCTGCCCCTAAATCATCACCAAAAACCATCATATTACAAAAAAAGAAGGGGAAAAAAAATCATCACCACCACCCCCAAAATGAAGAAATATAGGCAGTTACTAAGGTAACAATCTATTCGTCTTAAATAGTTATATTTAATAGCTGCTCTGCAAAATTAGTAATTTATGTCATGGACCCTTCCCAATAGCTCTTTCAAACTGACATATTCAAAAAAAGACCAATTTAGAATTTACTATCACAGTACATTACCAGGTAGCTTTACCATTCTACCTACACATTTAGTTTCAAAACACACTTTCCTCCTCTGAATTAAACACGAGCTGCAGACAACACTCTGTGTTCTGGGTTGGAGTTCTGTTTTAAGAGCAGGGCTACTTCCTGCTATGTTTAAAACACTACAGAGTAACACAATTAACCAAAAGGCACTTCAGGACAGACTGGGAGCTCCTGAAACCATGATATGAGGCCTTCACATCAGAGAGTCACAAAGACATTCAGAGGAAAAAAGTATACTTAAAACTGGTATGAGAACCAACATACCTTTAATTACAACCAAATACTAAGGAATACTCAAAATAATATATAAAATTCTAAACAGCTTATCCATCGTACTGATTTTTGATAAATATCCACATTGCTTTTTAGTGGCTTGTTAAAATTCCTTTAGTAGCTATAAAAGGAGAGTATCTGTATCTAAAAGCTTTTATTTCTGAGTATCTTTGTGTCAGTACCTGATTATTAGAAATGGACAGCCTGAGGGGAGAGAGCTTCCTCTGTTTATTATCTGCAATTTTCATTTTGGTGGCAGCTCCTTCACAATCCAATGTGATGTTCTGATTTTGAGTCTCCTTTTCTCTTGAAACATCTTTCTCTTTCTTTCCCTTTTTCCTTCTAGTTTCATATCCAGTATTGATGTTTTCTGTAGGCTCGGAACGTCTGAGAACTGGACACTCAGGATTTTCTTTGAGGCAAGCACAATCCACTTTGTATTTACTGCAAGTAATTAAATCCAAGAAGGTGTATTTGATTAGGCTGTACAGCAATGACACCCCTCCAATACTAAATCACTGATATTTCACATTTAACATCTGCTATAATGCAAACTAACCACATTAAAATGCAGGTGACTCAAGTTTTCACCACAATATACAACACTACTGTAATTCAAAAACCTTATCTATTGGTTAAAAGAAGTTTTGGCTTCTTTAGCTTTGCTACATGGAATACTTTTAAACTCAAGGTGAGTATTTTGCTTTAAAGACAAAAGACACCTAAAACCTGAGTATAATCCTAGGTGGAAATATGACTCACACAAAACGAACAGATGCATGGAAGTCCAAGAGTTCATTCTATATGCAAAGATGGCAGACACAATTTACAGCATGAGCACACCACACTCAGAGTCACTTTGCACAATTTTAAGCTCCACTTGGATACACAGGAAATGTTACTCAAACAAACTCATCTGAAACACACTGTCAGCTACAGGTACTAAACACTACTATGTATTTTTAGGAGTATGTTTCAACTCCTAACACAGTGCATGGTATCTCGAGATAGTCTGAACCCATGCTGATTATCACACGTACTCTGTGGTCAAACATAGTTCAGGTCAAGTAGCAAAGGCATGTCTGCACAGCACTGCACCCAAGCTGGCTTAAGAGCAGGCCACAGAAATGCAGTAATAAAAATACACAGCTCTACTCACACACACACTGTTCATTGTAAATACACTGCCTAAGGAGACTTGTGTTATTAAAGCATGCAAGAAAGTAAATGATACAAACCAAAAGCCATTCTGAATTGCAAAGTAACCTAATGAGCACTTGACGTTTTTTATAACAGCATTCTCAAACACTTACCAATTTCCATAATCAAAATCAAATGCTATGGTAATCTCTGCTCCCTTTGGAATGTTATGGATGGAGTAAATATAAAGATGAATTGTTCCATCTTCAATTACATGCCTCACCTATAGTCAAGAGAATGTTATTATATTATAATGAATTACTTTCAAGTAGTTGTAGAAAAATTGTAGGGATTGCTCAAATTAACAGGAATCTTAAGGAAAAGGAGTTTTTTAAGTAAAGAAAACCCAGTTTAATTTTCTAAATGTGCTCACCTCTGCATTTGGCGTACACGAACGCCTGATGAATCGAGCTTCATTTCCAAAAGTCCTTGCATCAACACACATTTCTAGCCCATGGAATTTGGAGTAAAACAAAACAAATGGGTATGGCCTGAAAAACACACAAGAAAAGCAGGAATTTTGTAATTTTTATGACGCCAAATAGTGCTTGTTCTTACTAGTCAGCTTTGTAGCACAATGCTTGGCACACTATACCAAATTTAGAGGTTAATCTAAGAATGACAAGTTTATTTTTAAGCTTCATGATTTTAACTGGTATGCAATGTATTCTCAGAATACCTTAAGATGGAGTTACAGCTCTGTATCATCCACATAGGATCTAAAGGGAAACACTAACAGAGGAAGAACTAGACATGGAAAATACCAAGTTAAGGTTTTTCAAATTTAAACTTTTCTTATGACAGGCCCCAAAATGAAACTCAGATATTTATATGCCACACAGAATAATTTAAGAAAAAGTAAGACCTCCACATCTGTCTATCAACTGCAGCATCACTAGCACCAACTCTCCTGAAGGAAAGGGGCCTCCAAAATACTTTGCGAAGTCACGCTTTAAGTTCTGCTATTCCAAGTGCCAAGGAACCCTTTCATCTTTATGGTGCAAAAGCTGAGTATTTTATCTCCTCCAACAGGCCTTTTTCAAATTCCCAAGTAGGTGTGCTCACGCAGTTAGTGGCAGCCTTGAAAACAATCCCCAGGAAGAAGGAAGCAGTCACGTACAGCACAGTAAATTAACCAACTAGAGAACTCTAGCAATTAAATGGCCCCAAGCTGACCTGTGTCCAATTTCATTCTCAGCCTGAAGGACTTAAAATCCATTTCTCTCACAGAGGACAGGGCCTTTATCATTACCATATGAATTATTTTAGGATGGTAGAACCTATTTCCTGGTTTTAAGGTACACAACTACCCAACTGAGCATGCAGGAATCCTGTAATCAGGGAAGAACAAAAAAGAGAAAACTAGCTCCTAAACAAATTTGTGAGGATATCCAGAAGACAAAGGGGCAGAAAAGTTGTCATTACTCTTACTCAGACAAAGTAAAATACAAGACACTGCTGGTAACTAAGACTCACTTGTACTTGAAGCAACAGTTTGGCAAACATAATTTTAACAATTACTTTACAAAAACACTAGGAATGAACAAACCTTTTAAAGAAATATCCATTAGCTTCAAATTGTTCTCTCAGCATGAACTTTCCTCTGTATTCAATAATAAGTGCATCAGGAGGCAAGTCTTTAGCAGCCTTTAAAATTTTCTTGTTTTTTTGCACATAACTCTGTAAAGACATAGATTCATTTATGAATTTTTACTCTCTATCATTTTTCCATTATTATTAACAGCAAATTATACTTCCACAACTACTAAACAATTCCATAAGAACTAAAAAGCCCCTCCTTTTTGTAATTAAACCTCCAGACTGAACTGACCAAGCTGTCCTGCTCCCCTACTGATGCTACTAGTTATCAATTTAGACACAAGGAATGCTTCAGCCCTAGTTCTCCAGGACATGGCTGAAAACCAACACATTCATGTCCTCACAATTCAAGTACTATAGCCTTTACTGCACTTAACTCTCACCATGACTAGGATAAATTGCTGCATTGCTTTGCACAACACTTTCAAAAGGCTTCAATTCCTTCAAACAAAACAAAACATGCAGACACATAAAATGACATTCACAAACCATTCAAGGAAAAACAGAACAGGGAAATAACACAGTAATTAAAAAAAAAGAATCCTGAGAGAGTTTCCAAATTCATTTTCAAATCTTTAGATGGAAGGATGGCTTTAATTAAAAACCAATACATACCCTGGCAATTAGTGAACTCACACCTCTCATAACTGTCATCACCAATCAAAAAGGAAGTAGCCTCTATGTAGGCAAAAGGCTCTGTAAGTAGGGATATTCCTCTAAGGAGGGTGTCCCATATGCCATGATGGTCTTTGAGAAAAAGAAGCAAAGATGCTTCCATTAATCTGCTACAGTAACTACTCCTCAAGATTTCTGCTATAAAATGCTAAGTCTTTTACATGGCTCTGATTTTAAGCCTGTAAGTAACTGGTAAGTTCCTGGTAAGTAAGGCTAGAAAAAGACATTGCACTATTCCTTCATAAACTAGAAATTACAGGATCACGAGCTTTAAAAAAAAATTAGTATCAGAAATACCACCCATGAACATCCAGGACACTTACCACACCTTAAGAAAAATGTACACAATTAACATCTTGATACACATAGTAGGGGAAAAAAAATAAATTCAGCTTCAATGATTCTTTCTACCCTAACCACTTCAGATATCCCTCACCAAGAAACAGCAGCAAAGTTGACTAAAACTGACTGTGTGTCAAAAGACAGTCTAAGGACAATCCAGTGTCCAGGCTGAGACTAACACCTTAGCTACTTTTTAAGATAAATGATATACAAGTGTAAACATAACCAGAGTGGTACAGAATGTATAAAAATCAGTTAGAAATTCTAAAAATTACGTTAAAATTCGGATGTTTAAGTCTAGTGAGACAAGGAACAAAGTGAATGTGAAATCCCTTTTTTTTTCTCCTGTGTTTGTTTGTTGGGGGGTTTTTGTTTGGTTGGGGTTTTTTTTAAGGCATCTAATGTCACGGCACAAACACAGCATGCAGTAACACAACAAGGAACAGCTCATTACCTCTACTGGAGGTTTGAAAATCAGGTTGCTGGTGCTGACTTCTTTTTTGTCATTTCCATTGCCTAATCTGAGAGCTATTTTTTGTGCCTCCCTCTGGACACCTTCACTGTATTGGTTATTATTTGCTTCTTCATAACGATCCATCCATGCCTTGATTTTAGTTTCCCATCCAAAGTTCGAACTGTCAGTAGGATCAATCTCTGGAGCTGAGCCCTAAAAATTAAAGAAAGTGACCAGATATTAGAAGGTAAGATATTAAAATAAAAAAAAAGTCTACAACAAGACACAAAAGGATGGGCAAAGATATGCCACTGATTTAACATTTGGGTATTTTTAGCAAGTCTGGTATAAAACTTTGCATTACTTAAAAACATTGAGTTAAATTCAGTCACATTACATTTGGCCTTTCAAGAATTTCATTATTTACTAAATATCATCCAAGTTCAGGAATACTTTCCCTCCTCAACAGCAAGTCCCACTCTTAGCAGGATGAGAATGGAGAGTGACATTGTTCCCTCCCACAACTGCACTGCATCACAAATCTAAGCGCAGGAGTTGGAGGGTCAGATCTCCCTGCCCACTCAACTTTTGTGAACATATGCAAATATAGAGAACTCCAGCTTTTATCCTGTAATACACAGACTTGATTTTCCCCTTTCAACTTCAAAGATCATGCTGTATCTTTTCTTCCGCTGCATAGCTTACTAAACTCTAACTAATCGTACATCTGCTACATTAAGGTTGTGACTCTCATGTTACAGGCTTTGCACATTAATTTTTTCTCTCCTTATCTGCTCCTCACTATACAATTTTCTTCTGCAGTGCTTCAGATCCTTTCACTTTTAAAGAAAGTGCCATTGTACCTCCAGACCTCACAAGCAGCAGCCAGGCTGCAGCCAACCAAAGCTCCTTACGGACAGCAGCAGCCAGCCAACGCTCCCTTTTCTATCCACCTGAGCAGAGACACTATTAAACATTAATAAAACACAAGTAGTTCAGCAATTCAAATCACCTGTTTACATTTCTTTTGTGCACGAAGAAAACCATACAGACAAACAGCATTTAAAAGGTGTGATGCTAAGACAACCATGAAAAAACAATGGAACCTTACAAGCACCGTATTAAAAAAACCCCACAACATTAGAGATTTTTTTCCCCAATTCCATCTTCACTATTCACAAGGCACATCTTACACATTTGAACTGTAAATTGCATCCCACTTGTTTTTATATATACCAAGCATGAATGAACTATGGAAATACCTAGTTCTCACACCATGGACATTTTTATCTCACAGAAAATTTAAAGACTGCTGTAACATTTAAATCTTACAAAGCAGACATCCCAATAGGATTCCCTTGGACTATTGCCAGTACCAGTGAGTAAAATCCCACCAGACATACAGGAGTCCCACCAGGTACAGATGGAGGTTTGACAGAGCAGGACCACTAACTTAGCTTTCAAATGCAATACAGCCATTTCATTATTTCACTGCTTAACAGTTATGAAAAGCTGGAGCCACTAAGGTCAAATGAGGTGTTCACTCAATTTTACTCCCTTGCATAGCACACATGAGCCCCAATTCATCCAGTGGCTCTTGAAAACCACCTACTCTTAAAATAAAAATTTGCACTAATTATTTCAGTTATTTTCACAGGACGAAGATGTCGTGCACATACCTTGATTTAAAATCACTGTGATGCATATGTAATGTATTAGTTACTAAGAAGAGAATATTGTAGGGCTTAGAGTCTAGTCCAAATTACACTCTTGATGCTTATTATTTAAGTAACATACAGTTAAGGTTTGAAACAAAATCCAAACAAAATCACATTACCTTTACTCTTGAAGACTTCCTGGATCCTTCTCGAAATGCCTGGAATAAAATTAGATATTTATATTCACTGGAGGAAATACAGAATCTCTAAAGGAATTAGCTTTTCAATTAAACTGCAAGATGCAAACAACAGAACATGCTAGCTGAAATCTCAAGAAGGTAAGGGGTCACATCTCACAAAATGTATTTTTAAAAAAAATTCAGCATTCCAACCTAAGCGCACAGTAGTCAGGTACCTCTACTCTTCTCCCTCATTACAATTTGACTCTCTAGAATTTCAGAATCTGAGCCAAAATATCAGAGGTAACAGAAGAATACACAGCAATAGATTTGTACTGAGAATTGTTCAAGCAAATGGCAACATTTTACTAAAGATTTCCAAAAAAACATCAAGAACTTATTCTGGTTTTCAAGTTTTACAGGACAAAATTCTCATCTAAGCCAATGAAATTAACTGTGAAAACCACTTTTTTAGGATGTTCCATGTACTTCACTTCTTCACAAATGTATTATCTTCACATGAATTATACTGTTTATACACCTGCAGCTAAACATTATAATGTCAGCATTTTGTTTAATCTAATTAGTTTACCAGCTAACTTTCTGGCAGCACACTTCCACACAATTTCAACTCAAATAAATGGACATGGAGTCACATCAGAACAACTGATGGCAAACATTTCTGTACTTAAAACCACCACAAATGAAGACTATCAAGAAATTCTTCTTTGGTCTGCCCCACTTCCCAGTATTTCAAATGGTCATATAAATGCAATTTCTGCAGTGAGACTGCCTCAATTATAAAACTAAACATTCCCAGCCAGGATATATTAACTTGAAATATGGAGGGGTCATGGGGTCAGGCACCCAAGAAGACTATAGTTTACTGCAGACAGTAGCTGCAAAACAGCTTGATTTTTACATCAATGTCTCTTAGTAAGAAATGTCACATAGCTATTATTTCTAACACAGAGTAGTAAGAGAAATTACATTCACTTACTTTTTTACATTTTGTTATGTTCTGTTCTTTCTCTCCACTCTTTTTCCTCTTCTTATCATTGACTTTTGTAACTCTTGTAGGAGTTAAAGTAATTGTCGTTGGTGTATGTTGATAAGCAGTATACAGTTCCACAGGAACCTCATCACCACTCTCTGTCGCACTGGTATCCCCATCTTTAAAACAAAGAATATTCTGTAAATTATCAAGTACTGCAGAAAGAACATTCACTAGTTACTCTACATCTGCTTTCAGAACACAAAAATTCATACTGACAAACGCTCCAAGCACTCATATGCAAAATTCAACAACAGTTGCAACAGCATGAAAATGACACACCAATGAGAAACTGGTAATTAGGAGAGGTTTGTAATGCAAGGTAAGAAAAAGGTACCAGATTAAATTCCATTTCTTGAATGGAATTAATGACCATATTCCATTTTAAGCAAAATAAGAATCAGAAAAAAAAAGGTTAAAAAAATTCTGTAAATTTATTCACTTATATATAGCTTTTCCTTGTAATGTGGTATTTGGATTCTCTCTGATGACTATTCTAGAAGAGATTAAAATTAATGACTGAACAGCATTTCTTATGAACCTCTATAAATTCATCACATGTAAGTCATAATCAACTATTTCAGCTGCAATTTGCACTGTCAAATGCCTTTTTCAGGGTTAATATGTCAGTTTAGCCAAAAGCCTTTTGTACTTAAAATCCCGTAACAGTAACATTCTGCTACTCAGGGAAGAGAAAAGAGACCATCAGACACAAACTGACAGATATTTTTCTTTGTGCTGTGCTCTCACAGACCTAAAGGCCAGAGCCTGAAATTCAGCATACATCAGCATTTATGTCAGACAAACACATATCCTGACCTGAAACAGGATTACCCTAGTTCTGTCAAGATGAAAGGCTGTGAAGGATGGGGAGGATTGGAAGAGAGATGATGCATACAGATAAGAGACTGTTGTTTGCATGTGCTCAGTACAGACTTCTCAGATTTTAGCACCTTTTCCAAATAATCTGCATTCAGGAAACACACTTCACACTAAGCAAAACTTTTTCTCAGAAGGCACAGAAGCAGGCTTTACAAATACTTAATACGAGAGCAGAGAAAACATTCCTTCTGATCTCAGAAGGATGTTGCTTTAATCAGTGCACTCAGCAGTCCTAATTCTCAAAACCTTCTTTACTAAATAAAGAACTCCAGCTACTGGTTACTCTGGATTTTTCCTGCTCACAACATTCCTTAACAGGATTCTTCTGTGCTTAGCAAGTGTTGGAACCCTGAATCCTGAGAATATCAGTTTAAGTTCTGACAAGCAATGATCCTCAAAAACACACTCCATTTGATCAATCCAATTTTACAATCTTGGTCATTCTTTTTTCACGTAATTATACTTCATAAATCAGGAATTGGTATGTTTTCTCAATTTCTTTACATCTCATTTCTAAATAAGCATAAAAAGCACACAGAAAGAAGAAATGTCTCATCAAAGAAGAATAAATAGCGGAATAACCAATGCCTGAGAAACAGAAACCCCAGGCCCTCTTGAAACTGTCAGCATCTGCAGTACATACAGCAGTGCCTACAGAATCGTGACATCACAGCCATACACCTCTCCCCCTTGCCCCAAACCCCACAAAACACTGTCTTCCTTAGGGAAGCAACACTTCAATATTGTTGTCTACACTGTGCTCTAACTTACTGTAAAGAATAATTACCTCAACTGAACATATAATTACATAGTATTGTTTTGAGACACTCCTTTCTAACCTACATAACCTGCTTTCACTTTGAAGAGCCTTAAAGCACACTAAGGGGAAATCTTGAATTTGCATGTCAGAAACAGGATACAAACTCTCCAAATTTCACAAGGAGTTATGGGCCCAGGTTCATTTATCCAGAAGCAGCAAGTGATCTTGACAGCATCAAGACCAAACAGCTTAAAGCAACATTCCTGTGTAAGTTGTACATCTAGACATTGTATCTTAAAAAAAACCCAAACCAAACTAAACAAAAAAACCCCAAAATCAAACCTACCAACCAAACCCAAAACATCAAGTATACAACTGAGTATCGGCTTAACAGAGGTTCTTGCTTCACTGAACCACAGGAGGTAATCCAGTGCACAGTAAACTGCACCAGAACTGGACTTTTCTACCAGAAACACAAAATCAACCACCTCTCATACTACAGGCCTCAGAACAAAGGGCTAAAAATGTTGCCAGAAAAAAAGGTGATGTGGTTACACATAAAAGTTTAACATACACAATTTTCTATCATGTGAAATGTTCATTTAAAAGCTCTTTTCTTGAAACAAACCAGCTGGTCTAATACTTTTTCCCCACTGCTTACCTTTGGATGAAACACGGCTAAGCCAGCAACTCTTTAGAGATCTTTACAATAAAAACACTATACTAATATAAAGAATTCCCATAGCTAAGTGAAAAGCCCTATATATGCATATAGTCTTATTCACCAAAATATGCAGTCTTACCTTTCGTCAAATACCTGTAATTTAGTAATAATTAAGTTAAAAGTAACATTCTGCTTCTGTTGAGTATCTAAAACATTGAAAAGATGCATTCAAATTGATGCCACTTTTGCTTTTCCCACTTGAAATAATCTATAAAAATTGTCCATTTTACTAATGTCTCACACAGCTTATGCCCAAAACAAACTAAGTCCAACTGAACTGTATAGCAGTCAATATAAAGTGCATTCAGCCAGGCTAAATGGAAGCTAAGAGGTCTAAGCACAGACATGTATTAATAAATCACAGTAATCAATATTGCACTTTGACCACATTTTAGATTAAAGAGGACCTGAATTTACCTTTCATTTTAACTCTGTTTTGATACTTTTGCTTTACCATTTAGTATTTCCTTTCCTATTGAATACATATTACAGATTTATAACACTGATCATGAAGACTGAGGAGGGTTAAACACTAACTTCAAAGGTGAGATCTTGTCAGCTCCTCCCAAGATTTTTAATTTCTTTTCCCTTAAGTTTACAGTAGCTGATCAGATAGTGTGCCTACAAATCCCAAGGGATTATTTAAATAGTTCAGGTCATCAACTTCCCTATTCTGTATGAAAATTCAAGTTCAACCTCACAGTATTGTTAGACCACTCAGTGAACTCATTAACTCCAAATGAGTTATAAATCTACTTGTTACACTCTTTTAATAGAATCAGCAAAAATAATTTTAAATTCTAAAATTTTTAGAATTTAAATTTGGTTGACCAAGTAGGTCTACCAAAACTTTATAGAATAAGCCTGGTTTTGTTAAAATGAAAACAGAAAACAAAAAAGTGATCATGTTTTTATAAGTAGGTCATGAATGCCTTGAAGGGTCTTTAGGCAACTTAATACCTGACAACAACCAAGTGTCAACAGCACCAAGAAGCACAGCTGTGCCATATACCCCCCAGATTTTCTGCAGCCGTAAGACTTGGGCAGCAGGACCATACCTACATGGTATTTTTAAAAGAAATCTTAAAACACACACACTCCACTACTTCAGAGATGTTATCTGAAAGAAAAACATGTTACATTTAGGAGGATGACCTTCTCTCAAATTATTACTTTTGTAATAGAGCTTGGAAGTACCAACTGTCAACCAAGATTTCTACAACACACTTTGGTAATGGCCAGACAGAACTCCTGACAAGTTAGGCCAGATGAGTTTTGAAATCCCATGAACAAGTACAAGAACTACTTGCATAAAATACACAGACTGAAAAGGGTACTTGCACTACACACCACTTGGTTATCAAAGGCAAAAACCCCTCAAAGCATCATTATAACCTACATTGTATTAACTCAGTTTAGCAACTTTTCCCATTGTCCAAACAAACCCAGATCCACACCAAAACACCCAGGCTACATCCAACAAACCAGAATTTCCTCCCAAAACTTTTTTCCAGAAAGAAAGAAGACCTAGAAACCCTCTCTCATCCCAAAAGAAGAAACTTGAAACTTTTCCATCTTATTTTCAGCACCTTACTCAAAGGAATTATAGTTATTAGAAAAGCAACATTGCTTACTATGAAACTTGAACATTGTTCAACAGATTGAATTATTCCGCACTGCTATAAAAAAAAGCAGTGCTGAAAACCATTAATAAAAACATGTGGAACTGCAACAATTCTGATATGATGTTATCTTGGTAACAATACACTCAAGTAAAAGGCACTGATTTACTGAACCTTATATGCTGACAGCTGTCAAAACTGCAGGAACCATGTATGCACTCTAAGTCTATATACATAATTTATACTTATTTTATGACCTTTACTAAGGAAAGAGCTTTAAATTTTACTCACCTGACATATTTTCCCTTTTCCTTCGTTGCAACAGCACTGCTCTTTCTTTATCTAAACTCCTGAAATTAGAAAATAGATCAGTAAGTCCAAGTATGAAAAGAGACCTCTAGCATTTCCCATTGACTACTAGAGAATAAACAGTAAACTACCTGAATGTTCAGATACTTAGAAAAACATCAGTTGTGCACTATTCCATTCCATTTTAGAGCTCAAAATCAACAAAAACTACTTACCTGGGTTGGCAACGTTCACACAGATATATGTCAGGAATATGCTGTCTGTCAATCCCCATGCAGTCAATGTGCTGCCAGACACTATGAAAACACCAAAACAAAACCCCAACTTTAAAGTACAGTTTTTAAAATTGTGTGCACAGTACACAGAGAAAGTAAGCTGTTCTTTTTTCTCACTGTCATCTTTACTCGGATTCAATACTGCCTAAAATTACATCTCACTCACTGTCTTTGCCACCACTCTGCTAGCTGACTCATTTTCTCTTGGAAGTTTTTCTCTAGCATTGGAAATAAAAGGGTAAATTATCACAACAGAGAACAAGACAGAGACAAACATCCTCAGCAACAAGACTTACACTTTACATAGCAACAAGTGGTTTGGTTTTAAACAAAAGGATTCAATTCCCTTTTAGAAACAGATACATAAAATATTTTTATATAGACAAATACACACAAAAATATGGTTTGATTTCCTTATGTATTTTAAGAGAAAAATAAATACAAATTTTTATACACCCTGTTATAAACTGGTAGTACTGCTGTGCAGCATAGAAAGAGCTTTAACTGATTCCGAGAGTCAGGGAAGAGACTGCTTGCTAGACTGAAGGCTAACCTAGAACAGTAGCTTACACTCATCCCTACATTGCTAGAAGGATGAGGGACACAGAAATAGTTATCTTCCCACTTGGAAAGAGTCATGATAAATTCACAACTCCTCACAGAAATTATTTGAAGGAAAAAACCTCCACCTAACTGGTGACTGCCTACAACTTCACTGCTGGAAGAACATCTTAATACATATCAAAATAATGAGCAAGATTGTCAGAATCAAGGACCATCAGAAAATACTAACAAGCTTGTTACATAAGCAGACAGAAGGATGGAGGTCAAATTAATATTTTAATTAGCTATAACTACCATTTAATAAATACACAAACATCTAAGAAATTCAGCAGCATTCATTAACCATACTGAATGTAAAAATACAGGCTAATATTGAGTAGAAACATGAAATTTGTCTCTTGTCTCTAAGTATATCAGCTCTAAAAATTTCTGATCTTATTTTTCCAACTCCAAGTATTTAACAGCAGTCTGTTATTATACTATGATCAAGTAGGTACTTTAGCATAAACTCAGAAGTCTTAACATATAACTTCAGCTTCTCCAACAAGAATCTAGGTTAGTCCTTTCATACTTATTAACTAAATCCTTTGAAAATTAAAAAGTTATCAGAAAAGATGCACAGAGAAACCAATATTGGAGAAGTTTCTTTCACATTATTTTGCATCCTTCCAGTCCTTTGATTCATATACACATAATTCACCAAGATGCTTTATTACTCAGTACATGCAGATTAAGTAATGCCAAGCTCTTTATTTTACCATACTAACAAGTAACTTGGGACAGAGTACCAGAGACATCCTTTTTAGAGGGGAAAAAGGTATACCTTTATTAAGTAGCAATGCACAAGTAAAGGCGTGACCAAATTAATGAGTAGTCAAGACTGACCAGAATAAATTATACACTACTCACTGGCCTTAACTGACTACATTGCCTATGAGAAAATCATAAAACCTTCAAGCACTTTACTGATGGAAGGAAATTTCTTGTGACTCAATGTAATTAAAACACCATTTAGTTACATTTACTTTCAGTGCAGCCTTAAGTTTTAAGTAATTTTTACTTTTTAAGTCATTTTAACATTCATTACCTGCATTTGTCACAACAGATCATATATCCATCATCATGTGTAAAGCCACAAATGCATCTGGTAATATCTGTCCCATAGCTTCCATCCTCTGATGTACTGATGGTAGTAGCACTGGAGGTTTCATCAAAGTTGGGAGTAGTAAATATGCCTACTTCATTCTTGCTTATAAGCACTGATGGAGGAGGAGAAGCTGGAGGCGTTGGAGGAGGCCGAGCACCATAGTTATGGTCCTAGGATTTTGTTAAAAGATAAGTTATTGTAACTGCTCATACACTGATGGTTATTCAAGCCAAAATGTAAGAACTAAGAACTTCAGTCCTCTTGTTTTTGTAGTAAAAGGTTAAAATTTTAGTTATGTCACAATTCAATCTTATTTTCTAACTTCTCAACTATGTCATACATTTAAGTGCACTATGTTCTGTATTCTGCTTCTAGTTGACCACTTTTAGCCAACTTACCCACCTCCCAATAAGACACAGAAATATAAGCATGAATCAGTTTTTCCAGATAAAACCAACAGATTTTTACATAATATATTTTGTCCAGCACAAAACTTACTGCATAGGGCAAACCAATGTAACTGTGTGAATGCGAGCCGCTGGTATACAACTGGTGTGGATAACTGTTCGATTTTTCAACTACCACAGGGCTAGCTTCTACAGATTCTGGTCTGCAAGGCAAATGAAAAACAAATGCAATTACTATGTAATTTATATTAATAAATTGGAGGTACTTGCTGCACAACTTCTAATTAATTTCCTGCTGATTCTGTTAAAAGGAGCACATGGGGGCAGGACCAAACTCGCAACCCCTCCAGCAGCCCCCTCTCGTAAGAAAAAAGAAAGAAAAAAAAAAAGAGCGGTAACAGAAGCTGCCAAATTCTGCCCAAAGACTGATGCTGAATTCCGAGGGCTGCACAACAATAGAGCCTTGCAGCGACACCCAGTGGCAGTGGCAGGGCACCACCTGCACTGACTGCTCCTACAACCAGAAATCCTAACTAGGACGAATTATCTAAACAAAGCAGTTTCTAATGATTTATCTTTAAATAGAGAGAAAAAGGTGATAATTTGCAAGAGAAGGTCTTGTATCAAAGGAAGTGCCTTCTTCAATATAAAAACTCTGGTTTACATGCACTAAATCACAATATCCAAGAAGAAAAAGGGAGTACTAAAACAGGAAGATCTATTTGAACACAAAAAATTACATCTTCACGACCTTTCTTGAGCAGTTATTTCTGTGTGCATGACTGAGAAACCTGCAGCTTTTTCGTTGAAACATATGATTTAATCACACTAAGACAATTGAATCCAAGTTACCTAAAGTGGGGGTTTTTTTTAAACAGTGAAATGCACTATGAAACATCAACATTTAAAACTGAAGTGGACTTGACTCACATCATAAATCAAGTCTGGTTCACTTTTCTAGTTTTATTTTTATGGGTGTGAATTCTACTTCTTAGCATGTATCTTACTAACTCCTTGAACTGATTTTTGGTATTTCTGAATCTTAAATTAAAATAGATACCGATGGGATTTTTTCTTTTGACATCAAGATATCTAACAGAGGCTTTTTTGCTATGCCATGAAGTGACACTAGCTTGATTTAAAAGGACACCAGCAACTTTGGAAAAAATATAATTAATCATTAACTTTCTGAACAAAATGCAGTATTTTCTAATTTATTTGAAAGCGTCCTACTAAAGGGGTTTGGTGGCCCATTTCTCCTTATGAGCTTTTTCCCATGTGCGGTTACCACATGATAGAGTTGTTTAAAAAGAAACTAGTTAAAAGCACTACTGGGAGAGGGCTTTAGTTTCTAGAGTCCAAAGGAAAAAAAAATCTTTTTTAAAAAATATTACTGTCTCTAACAGTCATCAACAGCTGCCTTTTTTTGGAGAGGGTGAACAAACACGTGAGCACACGAATCATGTGAAGTACTAACGTTAAAAATACAACTTCTGACTAGCATGAGACAAACCAGCTCTGATAGCACTTGCTCTTTGTTACCTCATAAACCCAGAAAAATCCTTGTTTACTCTCTTACACCCCTCCACAACTTGAAAATACCATTTTATTTGGAGTTTGTTAGAATTAACTTCTAGAAGCAGCTCAGAACTTTAGCTCATGACTAAAATCAAGACAAAAGATGAAAAAACTGTGCCTTTCCATCCAATTCGTTTTTACCTATTTCCCAATACAACACATTTGTGCAGTAATCCTACATCTTTTCTGAGATCCAGTAATCCTTCTGATGACCTAGCCAACTAAAATGCCAGTGAATGAGGCATTAGCTATGCATACCTCATGGCTAAGGCAGAAATTAGTTTCTCCAGTACAAGTAAGTCTTTAGCACTGCACTGCTTCTACTGCTATTCTTTACCACTTCCTTAATAAGACAAATAATAACAAGGGTACTCTTATCTCTGTAATCAATGCTCAACCCAGGTCCTGCTGGAAAATACTCAGTTTTCAGAGCAGGAAGGCTTACTCATAAAGGACAGGGAGGAGGGGATTCTGGTACAATCCATCCGGGACAAATTTAGGAGAGTTTCCTTCATTAAAAGTAAGTATTACTGTGTCCTAAATACCAGCTACTTAAACACAGGAACATTCAGTGAAAGCTACCAGAATCAAATTGTCTTCAAAAGAAAGGCTGTGTATTCAACCGACTACAAAAATCAAAAAGCTATTCCAGGTCTCTTGCAAAATATAAGGCAAGACAATATACCCTACATCCATTTCTTACTTACTCTTAACAATTTATAAACCACTTGAGAGAACAAAATTTAGTTTTCAGAGGCATAACAGCGGTGGGAAGCAGAAGCATAAAGCATTTACCACCAACTGTTTTAACACTCATAAAACAGATTCAGAGAACAATGTTAGTAAGAAAAATGCACATCTTTACTTGAACAAGGAAAACCAGAAAAATAGTGGGAGAAAAATCAGGTGATACAGAAAGGCAACTATTTAAAAAGTTGCAATATAAACACAAATTTGGAGCACAATCAGCTTTCAGTAAAACCTTTTTGAAATGCTTATCCAGGCACAGACACTACTTTCAATTACAACAGATGCTCACTAGAGTTCTGAATGTAACTGTTAGTGTTCCATTTACCTAGTGCACTGGGCTGGAGAAGTGGGGAAGAAACCAAGAACTATGGGAAGGAGCTCCAAGATCATTCAATGAAGCTAAAAATTAACCTTCACAGGTTTCCTTTACAGTCAACTGAAAGGTGATACAGACCCCAAAAGCAGTACAGAATGAGCAACCTCTTTCCACAGAGCCACAGAAAGAATCAACTTTGGCAGACAGGTCACTGAACTCCTCGGTTTTGCCAACCATGTGCATGACCTTAAACAGAAAACATGCCCTCTATAGTTAAAAGGTCAAGTCCTTCTTCTGAAATAGGCACCTCAGAATTGAACAGCTCTGAGAATAAATGTCTCTTGGAAAAATATTAAATTGTACAAATGATTAAAGCACGAGATATCATCTAATTTAAAAATCAAGTTTTACATTTTTTTGGGGCTCAAGTAGCAGGGCCCAAGCAGCAAAGCACTAACTACTGTATTACAGACAAACACTGCCTAATCCCACCACTGGCATTTCTACAGGCATGTCAAAAAGCAAGTTTTCAGGAGGAAAAAGTGCAAGCATTCAGATCTGTGAGAACACTGTGAGGTTTTCCTTGCTTGTATTTCTGGACATCAGCCAGTTCTGTAAGAGATTGAGATACTAAGCTTGTCAGCCTTCTGATCATACCACATTTTTCAGCTTCACCTCAATCAACTTCAGTCTTACTGAAGAAAGATATTTATTGTATTTTTGGTTTTCATCAAAATTGCAATGTTTGTATTACAACACAGTATATATGAAGTTTGACCAAAATGTTAATATCATTTCCTACATAAACAAACATTTCTGGGATAAACTGACCATGGTATTTTGCTAAAACATCATATATACTTGGTTAAGCGTTGTGGTCAGCAATTCAAAACTGTGCAAAATGTTCACAGGGAACAAAACAAAAAGCTCCATAAAAAAGCTTTCCACGTGCTCTTGGGCTGCAGTGATTTAAGACATTCCTGTACCTTGAAAACAGAAAGATAATATTTTCTCAAATCAATTATAAAAGCAGAAATGCTCATATTTTAAAAAAAACCCAAAACCTTGAGAGAATTTTCATTTAGCAAGTTAAATAACTACATGTTCTGGGTCATTTCCTGCTGTTTGTATCTAAAATGGAAACAAAATATTCTGCAAGTTGCCAGCAGATGGCATTAGTGAGAAATTAAAAGCAACCACGAGACCAGTTAATTTACCAAACCTCAGTCCTTATACACTTATGGTTAACTTACATTCAGGGAATCAACTGGCAGTAATTCAAAGAAAGTGAATTTGTCTCCAAAACGTGATTTCCCCACTCCACTCCTTTTAAATATTGTTTTGTTTCTGACCATTTAGTAATAAATTTTTTAAAAAGGGGTAGTGGGGGAAGCAAAAAAAAAGCACACTGTTTTTGACTAACACCCAAAATACAATCAATTAGAAATTGGGGCCATCAACCACCGCCATAAATATGTAGACATTCAAATGGGAAACAAAAATCTCACTAAAACTAAAATGTTCAAAGGCAGGTGGGGTATCCAAGCTTTAAGCCGTGAAAACCTAGCTAACAGTACTTCCTGAAAACGTGTCAAAACTCCAAATGCAACCTCAGCAACATCCATCTGCCACAATCCAGATTTGTTTTGTTTGTACCAGTACACCTGAACAGTACCTAGCTGAAGGTCATATCAGATAAAAGAATACAATATATTTTGCATGTGAAACAACACTTTATATTTCAAGACATTTAATCTAACCGAATACATTCGATAGCTAGACAACAAGAACCAAGGACTGCTTTCTCTACCAGGGAGTGGGTTCTGCTACCCAAGCACCTTGTAGCAGGCCCTACAAGTACAGGCTGGCCCGATATTTTCTGTATTTAAGACTACACCAATGTTCTTTTTCTCCTGGATACTGAACTCAATACAGTGATCGGCACACTGTGACTGTGAGGTTTATTATACAGGTCTTCTCTCTAAAGAACATGCACAGATATTAAAACCAGAAAAGCTGTATCATCGATGGCATTTCCCAACATGTAACAAATACTTAAGGCCTAAGCTACACTAGCACTCCTTGAAGCCAGGAAGCACACTTTGAACCTTCAGAAATGGCTTCTTCTGCTTACTATTACAAGGACCTTACCACTAAGAAATCACACATACTACTCATCTCTAGTAAGACCTACAAGTAAAGGCAAAGTATGTGTGTTTTGACTAAGACAGCACTAAGATATATCTTAAGTACACGTAATGGAAGAAACAGACTATCTCACCCAGTTTTTAGGATGTTTAAACCTCTTAGTATGTTATTCTACACACAGCTATTAGCTACAATTATTAAAATATGGGGAACTATTAATCGTATAAACGATCCCCATTTTTAATAGGCTTATGCCTTGGTTTGAAGCATGAGGAATAATTTTTCAGCACTAAGAGACTGCACCACACAAGAGCTTTTTCCTAAGCTCCTTCTCCTGCATAATCAAATTTGCCACTCCCCCATTCTTGTGTTAGCTCATGCTACAGCAACTGATGAAGTAATATCAGACCTGCCAGTCACAGTGGAAAAAAAATCAGCTCCTCCCTCTTGGGAAAACCCCAGAATTTGCTCAAAGACCATCCACGACTGTTATTAATGCATGCTATATCCAACATGCTACTCTCTGGAAGAAAATATACAAGAACAAAAAGTAGAATCACACAGATGTTGACAAAAGGTTTACTACTGTTTAAACTGGTAGGTTAGGGACACACCTTTGTGTCACACTTCTTGTGAAAGTGACATGGCTTTTGAATCAGCGTACACCAATCATGCAACTACACATATTTCAGCATGAGTATGGCAGAGATGACAAGAATTCATCTAACTGCTAACAGCCACTTAACATCTGAAGAAAAGCAGCTCCTAACTGGGTCGCTCTGCCTCAGTATCAAGCAAATAACACACTGAACTCTTTCTTGTTTATACTGACAACTATATTTATTTATTTTAATTTCAGCATGACATGCTGTGTCTGCAAGGAATGTCAGCAACCTCAGGAATCATGACCCTCTCTAAACATAAAAGAAAAGCACAGGAAAAGATAATGAAAAGAGACATGAATGTTTTACTAAAGTTAAAAAATATTCAGCACTAAGGTAAATAGTGTTCATAACATGAAAAAATAAAACAACTTTAAAAATTTTATGTAACAAAAAATTCTGAATTGCAAATTCTTGGTTCTCTTCAAAGAAACAGTGCAAAACCTGGAATAGCCTCATATATAACTGGAAGCACAGGACAGAAACATCCTTTTAAAAGCCATTTTAGAGTTCAGTTCAAACTTCCCTTCAAAGTTGGGAAGAATAAACACTTGCTTCTCAAACATTTAACAGTCATGTTAAAATGGAAAATATATATACACATGGAAAGATGTTTGACAAGAGAAGTATCCAGTCAGAGATCAACAATACCTAAACCTTAGCCAATGAATACTGTACAGGAGACTAGGGGGAAAAAAACAGAAAGAACCACAACACAAAACCCCACAAATGTACATGCACAACACCCCTCCCACAAAAACCTAACAAAAAAACCCACAAGCCACTCTCCTCATCCCCCAAAACCCAGAAACTCACTTATTTCATGCAAAGCCAGAGTTCATTGACTGCATGACTTCATTGGCTCTTTGTAATTGTTTATACACAGTTACTAAGTGAATGATTTTCTACTAGCTTTACAATTAAAAACTTTCTGAAGACATAGTATTGGCCAATTAAGCTAGGCCTTCAAGTTTCATAAAGAAATGCACCCTTGTCTTAATTACAACTACTTTCTCACAGTTTAATGCAACAAATTAGTTTACCTTTGTAATATGCAAAATCAAAAATATTTTAATATGTAGCTAAAAAGGAAACTGAAATGGCAAAATATTTGAAGCATGAAAAGTAAACCAAGCAGCATCTTTGTTTCTCAGTCTGATAAGCAACAAAAATATGCATTTGTAGAAGCACTTAGCTTTTCTCCTTTACTCCCCCTGAAGTGGAAGAAACTGACGTAAGAATAAAGTGACAAATGTTAATTTAACTAATTAAAGATTCAATGAAACTAAGGAGATATTTAAGTTTTCTCCAAGTGTATTCAATAAACAGTCATTAATGAAAAAATAAAAATAATTAAAAAATAAGTAAGAAGACTTACAAATTATGTTCACATACTTACTCTGAGCCTGCAGCCATTTCCAAATAAGAAGTATCTGCTGTGTCAACCCCCAATGGGATCACTATGCTCATGACGTTCGTTTCTGATAAATTCGATTACTACGGAGTCCTATGCATTGGTATCCAAAACACTGGGGCATGCCAGCCACAGTGCTCATTGCAAACATCTAAGTGCATCCACAAACCCTGTTAAAAAAAAATCAACAAAACATGCAAAAGATTGAGTTCATTTTAAACCCAGGCAATTTTACATCACGTATGTATTTTAATTTTAAAAATACCACTTATATCTGTACAATTAATTCATTAATTTTACACAAGCAAAAGGAAAGGAAAACATTCAATCTTCTCTAAAAGTTAACCGCAAATAAACTTCTTTAAAGAGTGCGATGATCTTAACCACTGAACTTGAAAATATTACAAATGGACAACCATTCAAATTTATGATTAAAAACCTCAGCACAATCAAGGAAGTGCCAGGGACTCACTTTATGGCAGATTTCGTGAACATGAAATATATTTGCTTGCTCTGTGCTGTCAAAGCCTAACTGCTGTACCTTTCAAGAGAAACCTAGTTAGCGAATTTGCAACTAGGTCATAGACAGCACTGTTCACTTTTGCTTTGCACTTAAAAAAAATCTATTGTCTTAGCTACCACTTAACATTTTTTTAAAGGCAAAACCATTCTAACAATTCACAATAATGACAGGAAACATTTTCCATTTTAATAAATCACAATTAGAAGATACAATGCCCGTTCAGTGCCTGTTTTGGAAGTGATTTTTTTAAAAGAAGTAAAATAATCAGTAGTAGCTTTTAACTGTAGAGCAAATGACAATCTGCTTGACTCACACAAGTGCATACAGGATCTGACCTGTCTGCCACTTACTACCAGTCCCCCACTTCCCTTACTGCATAGGGCAGAAGACCCAATCAAGTACAGCAGAAATGTAAACAGCTCTCAGCTATTCACTGATTAGTAAACTAATGCACTTTTATACACTAATACAGACCAGGTTTTACAAAAGTGACTACATAATTAAAGTAAAATAAGCCCTGTATCTTCAGTACTTACATAACAAATAATTGCAAACTGCTTCCAAAATGTCAAAACTGCCAGACCACACACCACTTTGCAATGAAGCACATACTGTGCCCAGTAAAGACACTCATACCACAAAATGCTGTATCTTAGCTGATGTCTACAAGATAGCAACAATTTTGAGATTAATATATTTTCACAGAATCATAGAACGTGCTGATTTAGAAGGAACCCACCAGGATCATCAAGACCAACTCCTGGCCCTGCACAGCACCATTCCCCAGAATCCCACCATTTGCCCAAGAGCACTGTCCAAGCACTTCTTGAGCTCTGTCAGGCTGGTGCTGTGACTGCTGCCCTGGGGAGCTGTTCCAGTGCCCAACCACCCTCTGGGTGAAAAACCTTTTCCTGATATCCAACCTAAACCTCCCTGACACAACTTCAGGACACTCCCTGAGGTACTGTCACACTGGTCATCAGAGCAAAGAGATGAGTGTCTGTCCCTCTTCTTCCCTCACAAAGAAGTTGTAACTGCAGTGAGATCTCCCCCCAGTCTCCTGTTCTCCAGGCTGAACAGACCCAGTGCCCTCAGCCATTCCCCTCATATGGCTCCTCCTCAAGGCCCTTCACCGTCTTTGTTGCCCTCCTTTGGACACTCTCTAACAGTTTAATGTCTTTTTGATATTGTGGTGCCCAAAACTGCCCCCAGGACTCAAGGTGTGGCTGCCCCAGTGCAGAGCAGAGGGGACAATCCCCTCCCTTGCTCAGCTGGTGATGCTGGGCCTGATGCCCCCCAGGACACGCCTGGCCCTCCTGGCTGCCAGGGCACTGCTCACTCAGGTTCAACTTTCCACTGATCAGGACCCCCAGGTCCCTTTCTGTGGCATTGCTTTCCAGACTCTCATTCCCCAGCCTGTCCGTACATCCAGGGTTGGCCTGTTGCAGGTGCAGAATCTGGCACTTCCCCTGTCTGAACTTCATCTTAACATTTTATCCTTATCAAACGCTCCGATTACAAAAACCCACAAGGCCCCAGTAAAAATGGACTTCAGACAAACACTGTGGAATTTAATCAGAATTGTCTTCTTTTACTGAATAGGTTAGCACTTTCAAGATGATGAAGTGGCATGTACAAGACATCTGTAAAATATGAGATGGCAGCAGTCTTCATCTAACTTCCTAAATTTTGTAACACTACTGAAATTGGCAATTAACGTAAGAACATACCAAGATGTTTGAAGTGCCTAAACGTACAGTTCATCCTCCTAGACAGCAAAAGGTGTAGTTTGGTCCTATCATGTCCACCAAATACAATGAACTGGAAAGCTAACGGGCCAAGTAGCTTTTGGAATATTTTGTTTTCCTCATTTAAATGCTGAACATTTTCTTACTAAATACCACAAATAACAAACCGTATCACTAGCTATGCAAAAAATTAAAATACATACTATTTTCAAGAATAAGTGGCAAGAAAAACATGTTAAACCAAAAGCAGGTACTACTTTCAGTAGAAGGCATAAAAAAAACGTAAACCCCTCTAACAGTTTAAGTGAGCACTCATTTTGCCAACATATAGGCAAATCTACCTGTAGGGCAGAATCCTGATCAGCTGCACCGACAATTTACAGGAAACATCAAATCACCATTTAGTTTCCACCTTACAAAAAAGTAAAAAAATAACCAGTAACTGAAACCAAGAATTTTTTAAATCCAGGTAGATCAGCTAGCCCAGGGTTAACGGCTGTTCCATTACTCCCTGCAGTGTGACCTATGCTACCAAATCATTAGCAGAATGGAGTTTTTACTTTTATGCCTGTTACTAGGTAATTCTAAAAAAACAGTTATAGTGGTTCAAGGTAGGTCTAAAAGACATATTGGACACCACTGCATGGGAACAAGATCCTCACTTAGAAGTTTCTTGTACTTTAACTTGATTTTGGTGGTGGTTCAGTTTTTCTCAAAACATTTTCTTTAAACATTTTTAACTGGGTAGAGCATCAGCTGTAAAATAATGCAGGCAAAAACGCAGCAGTCCAGAGACTGATGGAAATGAAGAACATGCTTAGACAGCTATCTCAAGGGCTGAGACATCTCCAAACGTACATAAAACAACTGAGTTTACCCAATCATCATATATTCAAGTGACCTCCGCTGTCAACACAGAAGGAAGAGATTTGCTTACCAAATCTGATCATCAAGTGATACTTGGGGTTTTTTTTTTAATGTAATGCAGAAAAATAAGAGCTATGCATATGTTTTGAAAGCTATGTATAGATTGAAAATCAGTGGCTAATGAATATCCCAATTAATTACTGTCTCTGACAAAGCAAATACATCACCCTTCTTGCTAAAAAACCACCACAAAAAAACCAACAAAAAAACCCCAAAAAATGAAACAAAAAAAAGCAACAAAAAAGGGGGAAGGACACATAGCCAAAACAAACCTCCTACCCTATGGCAAGCTACTCAGATACAGCTCTGTCAGAATTCAGTCAAAAATTCTAACAGCCTCATCTACACTGCATAAAATGAGAAACTTGAGGAATTGAAGATTTTTTTGCTTGAAGAGCAATAGACAGATGTTGTGTCATCTAAAAGGAAGTGGAACATGACTGCAATACTAACTCACTGTTTTTTACCACCTTCATCACACACACAAAACCCTCTAACGCTTTTCTTTTGCCTACAGTTAAGTATGGAAGAATGGAGACAGCCACTGGCTTGCAATACCTACACAACCAAGTTAATTCAAACAAATACTGCCCATAATTTATGAGTAGCAACGCTCAACAAATGCCCGTAATGGGAGTGTGAGGAGATCTAGGATAAATTAATAACACTACACCCACTTATTAAACAAAACTGTGACCTTATATATAGGCCATCCAGTTATGATCCCTACAGTGATGTCAAATTTGGGATGATGGAAAATAATTATTTTCTGCTATGTCAGAAACAGAAGCATTGTCATGATAGACTAATATTCCCAGTACTTTTATAAGTTCAGAAAGAAAATAACACAACCACTGGGGAATTTTATCTATGAAGAGATTGCTTATCCTTTGAAGCTTGGTATTTCAGATGAATCATGAAATACTATCTGCTGTCATGGTTTGGTACTTTCCAATTTCTGCAAGTATCCATCTATTTCAAGTCATTATGCCTTCAGAACTCTGACTATCTGTCATCCATGCCCTTTAAGAAACTGTTTTCATAGGTACATTCATTTCCACAACTTCCTGTTTAAGAAAGTCTTTTTTCAAGAAGTACATGAATTTGAAAGATAGGAAGACCACGCTGGTTTGTTCAGTTAATTTCAGGGTCACAGAGTTAAAAGCCACTACATACAAACTACTAGTCCAAAGTTCATTGATCAGCTCTTTACTGGGCAAAATGGCTCATCTACTGTACCTTAATTAACAACAGTAGAGGCCCTCCACTTTGGTTATAGTCCACTCTATTAGTGATAGTACACTCTAAGCTCATTGCCAAAGAATTTTGGCAATGTCTGCGATTCACCAAAGTTTCTCATAATCACCCTACAGCTTTATTATATGTAAAAAAACATTTCCTGTTCAAATAAATTTTGCTTTTATTTAGTTGCAGTAAGAAAGTTTATCTTGCCCTATTCATCTTAAAACCCAAACAAATTTTTGTTCAATCTGGTTAAAACATTTATCTTGTGCAAGATCAACCTCTTCACACCCATCACACTTCACCGTTCATTCATACTGGTTTACATTTTTAATGGCACTTCTCATCTCTACAGAATACGCAGGAGCTTTTAGACTCAACAGCCACATCGAGTCTAAAATATGTGAAGCCTCACCATACTTCTCATGATGCACTGTTGTTTATGACACCAGAACCCTTTAAAAAAAATTAATTGTACTCCAACAACAGAAATATAAGAGCATAATACATTCAAAAATATTAATCTGTGGCTTTGTACAGAGAACATAATTTTTGCATTAAAGAACAGAACTTACATATCCCTGAGGTATTCCACTGACACAACATTATTCTGTGATCTAACAAAGACCACATTTCCTTTCTGTCATGTCCTGCTAAGATCACTTGTGTCACATCAGAAGAAAAAAATTCAACTTTTCCACTGGTACACAAAGGAGGAAAAAACCCCAAATACAGACAGCTCAGCTCTTGAATCAGAAGGTAAGTGGGTGATCTCCTGAAATTACCTCAGTAGTTTTAAACCTGCCAGACCCTATGTCATATGTCTAAGAATGCTAAAGCTCTCATCTAGATGCACAGATACAAAACTTTCCATAAAAATCAGTGATAAGAGATGGTAGCAACAGCAGTATCAACTTATTTGCCTTAAGTATAAAAAAATCCTAAAGAGACATTAATACACCAAGATAGTACTATTACTTATAATACTTAGAGTAATATTATTTATTACAATATGGTGAGGGTTTTTTGTTTGTTGGGGGTTTTTTTTAACTGTATTTACATTTAATACTACAAAAACCAAAGAGGGAAAAAAATTAACGAAAGCTGTTTTCACTATTCTTCTTTGCATCTCTGACAGCTTTTTACACAGTGTCACTGTTCCTTGTTTTTCCCTTTCCATGAATCAATTTTCAGATTCTACTGTCATGTGACAAATACAAAAAACAAAAAGCATACAGAAGTAACAAAAAATACATTTACTATAAAAGTTAAGAGCAAAGTGACTTGAGATTTAACATTTGTTTTCTAATTTATAAAGGGACATCAGTGAAATAATGAATTAAGCTTACAATTAAATTATATCCTATCTCAAATATAAGTTTCCCGCATACACTGAAGACTACGCTAACTTAAGTAAGCTGATTGCTAAATCAGTTCAAGTTTCTCACGTCACTAGGCATTATAAAAATACTGTCTTTTTGTTACTGTTTTTATGACTTCAAAATACATGTAAAGTTCCCCAATATTTTTTTTGCCACTTGTAGTTATCAGTAATCACCCATTAACAATTACAAGGTAAAAAAAAAAGTTATTAGATAGTTCAGATGTTTCAAGATTTGGGAGATTTCATCACAGAATGCCTCTGCAAAGAGAATTACCAGGATCTCCCTAAACACAGAGGTTTAAGGCAAAAACCTTAATTCTAATAAGACTATTATTAGGCTAAGTATTTTATTAGAGTAAACAGTGCTGGTTGAAGATAAATAATTATTTAGATTTTATACTGATGAATACAACTTCACCTTAAAGTCCTTAACTAATGCCACTACAGAAATATTGATATACTAACCAAATTACCATCTCTATACTCACAAAGTCCATATACAAAAACCGCAAAACTAGAGTTAAAGAAAAATTAACCAAAACCTAACCTATCTACATATGACAACTAGCTTTCCTTAAAAGCATAATTATGTAACTTGAAATATGTATTACAAAATACATAAAAGGTAAAAGTGATAATTTTCCCCATATGTAGTAAATTGAGTTACTGAAATGGCCAAGAGTAATTGTCAGTCCCCAACGCCTAAAAAGTTACATTGTTTCCCAACTTACCCGGCAATGGACAGTTCACCTCATGTTTAAGCAGAGCTTATATCCCCTGAACACAAGCACAGAAGAGGCTCTCTTTTATTAAACTAGGAGTACAGGTAAACCCCTTGCATCACACCTTTAAATCCAGGCAAGAAATTAGTAACCATTTCCTGGAGCAGCACTAAGTATCAGAATACACACAGTATTTATAAAGTATATATAAAAGCTCATTTTCATGAGATGCATACAAATGTTAAGGGAATTAACTTTAAGTAACAAATAAAACTGCTGAAACAGTCAATCTTCCACTCAAGCACTGACCAAGGGAAAAGAAAAAGTGTAGAAGAGTTACGAGATTTACAGACAAAAATAAATCAGCATTAGAACACAAACTATCTGTGTGACAGTCTTGAGCCAAGCAAAACCTTTCAGTTTAACCAGCACACCATACTAACCTGGTTGTGACTTCAAGTCAATTTGAGTGTAAAAGTGTTCCACACCACTAAGCCCAAACCAAAACTCTAACTTTCATTTGCTACAGGCAGAAAATCCATGCTACTGTGAGTCCAGGTTGGCTCCAAAATTACAAAGGATCACTACAAAACTAATTATGTTTCTGATATCAATAAGGTCTTTCAGTCATGATGCAAAGATTTTCAAGATTGTATTACTGCTTTCAGACCTCTGCTGAATCTTGCGTATCTTATTGTTACTTGTTTATACAAAGTCACCTCAGCTAATAGATAACCAAAAGGTAGTATTCTGTTTTACTGTATTTTATTACCTCACCATGCATCTTCTACATGTAAGCTGGATTTATTGAGAATGCAATCTAAACATTCTCCTCCTCCCTCCAATTACATCATATGTGTACACACATTTTGCAATCATGAGCAAAAGCAATTCTTGTCATACTTTCCTTCAGATTTACAGGCCAATAATTTTAACCCATGGTCATGGGAACCACCCTTGAGCCCCAAGAAATACACAATAATGGACCTAAGGGAAGTTGATACACCTATGTCCTAGCATGATCTATATAGGAGAAATCTAACTAAAAATGCAACTATCAAGAGTTTGTCAGAGTCCACAAACACAGTGTGAACACTAATGCCCTGAACTGTCACAAAGCCAACAAACTAAGCTTTACTACTTGACTTTCCTATCTACAGGTTCTTCTTCCCTTTAGAATTTGTTTGGTTTTGGTTTGGGAGGTGTGTGTGTGCTAGGTTCTGTTTGTTCCTTGGGGTTTTTTTTGTTTTGTTTTGGGTTTTTTTGGTTAACTTTTTTTTTTTCAATTTGGAAAGGGAGAAGATTTAATGAGGATTTTATTAAACAAAATCATGCTTTTCTAAACTGCTGCTTTCTACTAGTGCTCTGAGCACACAAACCTAACAAGAATTAGGTTATTTTTAAAATTTGCAAGAGCAACCGGCATTTTAATGGTATACTCTAGATATCCTTCAAATAGTGAACTACACTATGCACATATAGATATACACGCATGTATCAAAACAGAAATGTGGAAAAAATAGGCAGCATATATATACATATCATCAAAAAATGTATAAAGTAATCAGTATTTATTCATTGCTGTCTGTTTCTCAGGAAGGAACACATCTTTAATCAGACCTAGAAGCAGAATGCATGAATAAATGACTAATCTTACATACAAGGAAGTTTTGTTTCCCCTAACATGCTCCATAACTGCACAGATTTTCCTAATAGATTAGGATGGATATCCAACTTCTAGATGTTACACCACTGCAGTTGCAGTAAGAACTGTGCAGGCTTACAAACAACTGTGAGTCCAAATTAAGACCTTTGCTACTGTTTGCTGCTTTCCATGGTAACATAACAGTTAAATTAGCAGTTTACTTCTAATTTGTGCTGAGACAAGTAAGAAAGGGGAGTAGGAAAAATAAAGACATAGTAGGCACACTCAAAGATACAAATTAAGACCTATTAATGACCAACTCCTGCACATCATATAGAAGAAACAACATGTTCTAAAAGGAATCTGGTATTTGTAGTGTGTGCTCAAACATTCCCACTGATTTAATGTTCTCTATATCCCTCTCAGCAGTATCTTCCTCCTCATCACAGTATTTACTGCTTCTAGCCTCACTCACAAGCCCCTCAAAAACCTCCTATGCTGTCCACAGTCACCTACACATTGTCAGTACTCATGTCCATCTAACCTCCTCCTCATGTACCCTGTCAGACAGACAAAAACTGAAAAAAGTACCTGCTATGGCTGGTTTGAAGTTAAACATGACAGATAATGGCTAAAATCATTATGCTTCCTCTCCCAACATCTTGCAGGATACTGCTCAGAGCTGCCCCCATCCCCTTTTGGATTTTCAGTAAGCTTCAGAGAGCTCAAGGGCCCTAAGCTCCTAGCCCTGTCAAATTTCTGTTACATGACATTATTGGTTGTACTGACACAGACCTACTTGATCATTAGACCAACATTTAAGAAATACTGCTATTACAACCAGCTACAAAGTAGGACTCCTCCTCCAGCTTTGCTTTTAAAGTAGTGCCAATAAGCATGATTTACTAGCACAGAACACAGAATGGTTTGGGTTGGAATGGACCCGAAAGATCATCCAGTTCCAATATCCCTGCCATGGGTAGGGGACACCTGCTACCAGGTTGTTCAGGGTCCCCATCCAACCTGGCCTTCAACACTTGCAGCAATGGGGCATCCACAACTTCTCTGGGCAAACTGTTTCAGTTTATGAACATCCTGAAACAAACACGGGATTTTACATTCAACGAAGACCACAGTCACATTTGGAATGACAGCCAAACTTTATGAATTGGTCACAGTATCTAAAACAAATAAATAAAAACCCCTGTCTCCTTCATGGAATCCAAGATTTATGCATAAAAAACTTGAGTTACCATCATGTAACAAGATTTCCATGAGTACACAGGTCATAACATGCACTACACAGACACTAGTCTGCACAGACCAAACCACACGTTTAAGTACAAACCAAGAGTCAGTCTGCCAGTTTAGCCAAGTCTCTGCCATACAGCAAAGCTGCTTTCCACTGGACATAAGCTATTTTCCTTTACTGTCTGGTCCAACAGTGCTGCTCTTGCTTATTCCTGCTAGTGAAAGCAAGGTCTCTTGCTCAAATATTTACATCAATCCCTTAAAACATGAAGACTTGCCCTTACCTCTTCACTCTCTTCACTCCTTTTCTTCTCTCAGTGGAAGTTAGACAAAATATGGGACTAGGAAGAGAAAAAGAATAAGTGATAGAAGGGAAATAAAGGTAAAAGCAGTCACAGAAAGAGTAAGAATTAGTTTATTGAACAGAAATCTATCAAAGAAGCAGTAAGTAGAGATATACTAACAAACACCATGCTTACAGATTTTGTTTTCTATTTGCAGAACTCAATGCCCAAGACTGAAAATTAACTGCCAATTCCTTGATGTCTCTAAGTTTACTAAACACCTGCTATACAACTGAAAATAAGTCACACAAAAAAAGGCCTAGCCATTCAAAAAAACATCAATTATTTGAGCTGCAGAGTCAAGGAAGTGTAAAATACAAAATAAGTACAGCACACGAAGAGGGGAAAAATTATTTTTTCACAGCAATATTGCTTATTGCTTGAAGAAGTATATATTAGCTACCTAACATTAGCCTGCTATGGTGCATCACTGAGAATGTAAAATGACTTTAATGAAAAATTCAAAGGCTAAGAACACTAATAAAGTAATTTCCCAGCAAAAATATCTTGGCTTTATGTCATTTTTTGCGTCAGCTCTGTACTGCAAATGTTTATTTCTCCATCTAGCACAAAATGATAAAAAGCAGTTAACTAAACTTAGACAAAATGTCTGTGACTTAGCAATTACTCTCCAAGAAAACATTCTATCTGTTACCTTACGTTGTTATTCTTGACAAACATCCTAAAATATAAAGGCTTTCTGCAAGTAGATACAGTCCACATTCTGTAAAAATTCTAATTCATGTCTATAACTGTATGGGATAAGTCTATTTATTTTTAATTAAATATAATAGTATACCTCATGGTGATTCAGTCACCAATATTCCTCCCAAAAGGTACAGATTTTGGGGTGGAAAAACATGTGGCTAAAAATAGATATTGGTGTTGCCTTCAACACTAAAAACATTTTGCTGGTGTCATGAAATCAAATAAACTAATTAATTTTTCTATGCTGCTTAGTAAAACTTGGGGGTCTACTGTTATCATTAGCTACCTACTACAAAAGAAGTAAAATTCTTTTGACTTATTTCAAGTCTGACACTTCAGCTAAACATATTTTTGTTTTGTTTTCATTTATGTAGATTCCAAAAACTAGCTCCTCATTTTAATCCATGGCATTTGATTTATCTAACTAGCTCAACAGTGCTTCTACTTTTACTCAAGGAAGCAATTTGTAGACATTCACCTAACTGCTACACTCACGCCTAGGAATCTAAACAGAATCAAGTCAGAAAGTCAGTCTTTTAAACACAGACTTGTAATTCTTTCTAGCAGTTAGAAGAACTCCTTGTGTAATTTTAACTACAGTTCAACCTAGACTATATGTTTTGGTAACAATCTGGCAGTATTTCAATGTTCTTTACAAAAACTTGGGGAGGGTACTGGCAAGAAAAAACGAGGGAACAGATGGAGGGACTATATCATGTTCGAGGACACACACAAAAAAACCTGAAGTGTTAAGATCAAAAGATCTTTCCTTCTTTCAGGAAAATAACCCCCAATTTATTTTCAATTGCAATTATCTTGCAAAACAGTATTATTTGGGCTAGGAAATTTAGATTCCATGCATTTTAACTCTACAACTTTGTGTTTTCAATGGATGTTTCAAATTGCATTTTCAACTGTAGTAATAGAGATAGAAAATACCTAATCCTCAAGCACAAAGAAATTCTGCCCAGCAGTGGAAGCTCAACACATAGCTTTTAATTTTCACTACTACTGCCACACAGAAGGGGACAAAAAGATGCAGTGTTTGGCTTTTGTTTGTCTTTCAGCACAAAAGATATGACTGGAAAGTAATACACAGAACAAACATTTAAAAGGATCCTGCAAAACAGTCATTCATAAAAATTCTGCATAATATTAAAGATATTGAAGATTCACATCAAATGTTCCTATTCTAAGCAAAAGAAATTTTAAAAAATCAGTGGAATTACTTGATAAGGCATCTGAGGGAGGAACCTTACCCTTATCACCAGTAAAATAACTACTGTATTGTTTATGAATTATATATAAACTATTCATGTTTCTTCCACAGTTCTAGAATGATAGGTTTGGAAACCAAAGGAGACATGTCATCACTCTGTACCTTCCTCAAAAGCTATATATAAATTGCAGTAATTCTCAAGTCTTCAGTTTAAGCAGAACTGACTAAAACCACTCCTTATTGGAAAAGTTTCTTTAAACCAATAGTTACAACAGGATTAACCGTCTAGACTTGGAGTATCAGCTGTCTTGTGATACAGTTTTCAATGCAGCCCCATTATAACCATTCTAATTAGAAGTTAGATACCTCTGTATACTGAAGGCAACCTAAGAGCATCACCAACTGTTAAAAAGTATCTTCAGCCCTACAAATTTAGAGAAGTTAAAGAGTAACAAACACCAAACAAATTTAAATATTCAGAACTCCATAGGGTAAAAGACCTAAATCCACTATCCTGTATACAATTTTAAATTCTCAAGTGGCAAATACAGGCTATTAGTTTCATCAGTTTCTGTGACAAATAACTGTTCTGCACAACATCCTTAACTCTGAAATGGACAGACATGAATGTGATGGATGGAGCATTTGGTGCATAAGGAACTGGCTGCATGGCTGCACTTGTACAAGTTGCAAGCTGTCAAGCTTGATGTTAAAGTGGAGACAAGTGATGAGCAGCATTCCTCATGAACTGGTACTGGGACCACAGCCATTTAAAATCTTTTTTGGTGACATGGATAAAACACAATCTCAGAAAGTTTGTCAACAACATGAAGCTTTGTGGTGTGGCCAACACTCTGGAGGGAAGTGGTATCATCCAGAGGGACCCTGACACGCTTGAGAGGGGGGCCTGTGTGAACCTCATTAAGTTCAACACAGTCAAGTGCAAGGGGCTGCACCTGTGTCAGGGCAATCTGAAGCACAAGTACAGGCTGGGCAGAGAAAGGGTGGAGAACAGCCCTGAGAAGCACAGAGGCCTGCAGGTGCTGGTTCACAAGCAGCACAACGCGATTCAGCAGCGTGTGCTCTCAGCCCAGAAAGCCAACCATGCCCTGGGCTGCATCAAAAGCAGCGTGGGCAGCAGGTCGAGAGGTGATTCTGCCCCTCTACTCCACTCTCAAGAAATCCCACCTGCAGCTCATCAAGCTCTAGGGTTCGCAACACAAGAAAGAAGTGAACCTGTTAGAACAGATCCAGAGGAGGTCACAAAGATAATCCAGAGGGCTGAGCACCTCTCCTACAAAGACAGGCTGAGAGAACAGGGGTTATTCAGTCTGGAGAAGACTCCAAACACCTCAATGAAGCCTTTCAGTACCCAGACAGGCCTCATAAAAAAAGAGGGAGAGTGACTTTTTACATTAATAGGTAGTGATAGAACAAGGAGGAAAAGTTTTAAACCAAAAGATGAGAGATTTAGACTAGATGGTAGGAAGGAATTCTTTACTGTGAGGGTGCTGAGGCACTAGGAACAGGCTGCCCAGGGAAACAGTGCATGTCCCATTCCTGGAAGTTCAAGGCCAAACTGGATGAGGCTTTGAGCACCCCGGTCTAGTGGAAGGTGTCCCTGCCCATGGCAAGGGCGTTGGAACAAGGTGACTTTGAAGGTCCTTTCCAACTCACACCATTCTATGATAAGGGGGCCAACAACAGATTATATATCTTCCTTCTTAAATTGCAATATAAAGTACAATAATGTCATTAAAATTTAGTCTTATCATCTCGTCTTTGAACTTGATGGCAATTTTTTTTGCGATGAAGATATAAAAGTGAATGATTACCTAGATTACAATGGTATCAAATACACAAAACGCAACTACAAATGGGAATAAAATATCAAAGCTTTCCTTAACCTGAGCCTGCAGTATGAAATTTTTGTATCTAAACTATCCAAGTGCTAACTTGAAACTAAACTGTAAAACTAGGAACAATACTGTTTTGGCAAGTGCTTGATTTGCAAAATTGCTGGTCCCTTCCAATTCTCACCTAGGTTTTACAGCATTGGATCTTCACCCAAGCAGTGTATGAACTATCACATGAAATGAGACAGCACTCTTGTAATACAATATGCAAAAGTAAAAGCACACTCTACTTGCACAGGGTGCAATCTGTGTGTAACTATAATACATGCTTCACATGCACTTTTGAAATATGTAACTTGAATGGACACTGACCTACCACAGTTCTTACCCATATTTTAATTCTGAAAAATAATATACAAAAACACTTAGGTCAGACATGGTAAAAAAATACTCTGTGCAACAAAATTGTCTTCAAAGGTTTACAGATAACCTTAATTATTATTTTTTTCTAACAACCAACAGAGCTTAAAATCTTGCCTGTTTCATTAACACTTTAAGATTTGCAAGAGGAAATAAAAATAATGTCAGTATCTCCTAGCAAGTATATGAAATCTTGAAAAGGTTTCTTTTAAGTACTTGTTTGTCATGCCTTTAAGGTAACAGCAGTTTTTCTTTGAACACAACAACAGCAGGTTTTTTCTGTAATATGAAGGACATGAGCAGAATTTTGGATCTTCAAAGAAATCAGGTTTTGTAGGTACAATCCTTCGGTTATCAAGAAAATGTGAACGCTGAAGTAGACAGAAATGTCCACCTTGCACAATTCAAAAGCACACTATAATTAATATTTTAAATAATCCAGAACTTGGAAGCATGGAATTTAGAGTTTTTTTCATAATCCACATTCCACACTTGCTGGAACTATTTTTTACCCCCAGAGATGCCTGATCCGTCACTCTCAGCAATAAATCAAAACTACTATTTGCATGGTGCAAACACTTAAACAGTGTACGTGTTGAAAAAACACTGTCCAAGGAAATTGCTTTTGAGAGACTCACAAATGCTCATTTGTATGGAAGTCATGAGGCAAATAATATGGACGCACTTCTTTAGGATCCCTTCAGAAGTCTGAATTGGGTTCTATTTTATATCTTCACTTATACTATACCCCTCCTAAATTTTGTTCGAACGTCACATGACAACAGCAAAATACTTTAATTAAACCTTCATTTACATTAATCTAGTTAGAACAATACATGATTCCACAATTACATACACCACCCCTTAACTCAGTCCCACAAATAGTCCTTGCTAAAATTAGTATTAGCATGCATGCAAAATTAAGACTGTCCTTAGTCAAACCAAGATCAGAACCGGAGAAACACTATGGCCTTCAGTGTGACACTGATTTCTGTATTTCTGCTGCTTTTCAACAGAACTTTAATAGCTGTGTGTGCTGAAACTGTCCAAGAGAAATCAGGAGCTGCATTACATCAAAGTAACCTGAAGAGGTTACTTAGTCCTAAGAGAAACTTTCCCTAGATTTAGTCTAAAGAGTGAGTATTATTTCCCCTCTGGAATTTCCCAGACAGCAATAACACTCACCCAAAAGGCTATGTAACAGTAAATAAAATTTTTCCTTCACATATGAAAAGCTTCAAGATACATAAATGGTTTTATAACTTCAATCCATACTACTGCATTTGTAACACAGAGTTTGTGGAAAAGAAAGGTATTTTAAAAAAAAAAAAAAAAAGAAAAGAAATTTAGATTTCAAACCCTCCCCCTTTCCAGAGGTTTGTATTAGTGGGGGGGGGCGGTAGGGTGGGGTGGGGATAAAAACATCCACGGAATTAAAAAATAAGAGTAGAATTTGATTTGTAGACTCATCTCCTTAAAACAAATCACAGATCTGTTTTTACAAATGGAGAAATGGAGTCATGAAGGCAAACTGACTCATTAAAACTCTTACAGGAAAACTCTGGAAGATCTCTCTAAATTCCCAAGAGGTTCTTAGTGCAGAAAACAAGCAGTGACATTTGAAAATCAGTATTTTGTGGGTTATTTCATTACCCTCCGCCAAACACTTTTTGTAAAGTGTACAAAGTTATTTTCCTCTAACTGTGAATCAGATGTCTGCTTGAGAACATGACAGAGGCCATGAAGAGCTGAAGACTGCATAGCCCTCTCAGTCACAACGTCAGAAAAAAATCTAGAATAGGAGCTTTCAACTGAAGGAGAGGAAAGAAAAAAGATAAAAGATTTCCATAAAGGCCCATATATTCTTTAGAGGTTTTTTTTCATGTACTTATAAATAAAGAGAATAAGACACGGAATAGGGAAAAAAAAAATCACATTTATAAAAATAAAGAGGATGGAAGCACGCTTTACTGGAGAATTAACAAAACCACTCAGCCTTTGGCCTCAAAACACACTAAAGGTATGCATTAACAACACCCTAGAAGTCTAACTATCTTACTGTTCAACTTTAGGTATACCTTAAATCCCACACCAGTGTTTCTAAATGGTATCCAAATTAGAATTTGTCAAAGACTGAAGATAGCTTTGCCACTTCAGTACCTTCAATATCACTTCTGATTACTTAAATCCAGAAGGTTCTAAAGCTATACTGGAATAGGAATTAATATCTCATTAATTTAAAGGATGAGATTAAAGACAGGCATTAAAAAAAGTGAAAAATTATTTTTAGTTATTGTGGCTTAAAACATACAATTTCCAGCCTCTATAATATGTATCAGAGTACACTACACCAACTACCAAATAATGAATCCTTGTGACCTCCCTTCCCCCCACACAAACATATTTATAGTGGTGATACTAAAAGGTTCATATTTCATTTAGGAAAAAAATTAGAGGTTACGAACTGCACCTTCCCTCAGTATTTGTATGTGTATTACCACATATGCAATTTATAGAGCAACATACAAAATAAATAGAAGAAAAAAATGTAATGACAAGATTACATGGCAGCAAGAAATTCCACAATTATTAAATAAAGTAACAGGTTATAATCTTGCACACATTATTCCCTTAAGTTCACTCTGTATTCTCAAACTATGAATATATGGAATTACTACACTGATGTCCAGTGAAGGTATTTCCTGGAAGATGAACATGAGGTTCACAAATGTGTTTCCAGGAAGAATTTAGCTGACTGTCTCAGTGATCTTAATCCACTACTCGTGTTGATAAATATTACTGATTTTATATCGTTAGTAAGGCAGACACAGGACAGTATTGATAGCAAACACAGGAGCTTTTCCAATTTACTAAACTGACATAGATATTACCTTACAGCACCATATACACACCCCTCGAAGGAGCTGCTTGAGTCTGTTGCCTCTTTCCACCCCCCTTCTCCCCGACACGAGTGGTCTCGTTCACTTGCCTTTCACACACATAACCAATAAAATTAATCAGCTGGAACACAGCATTTTTAAATCACAGTAAACTCAAGAGACGTTTTGTACGTTATTTGAAGGGAACAGCCTTTGCATTTAAACATAGTAAGACACTAATATGCTGCAGACAAACGCACTGCATGGGGTGTGGAGGACCCGAGCTGATTAGATTACCACAACATCAGCCTGAGGCCGCCATTTTTAGAATCTCTAAAGGACAAAAGAGGGAAATTAATAAATTTGCTCCACATTTTTTTTAAAGTAACTTTAAAAGTATAGTGATGATAATCAATTAATCATGCATTGTAAGTACTGCCATGGATATCTCCTGCTTTTCTCTGATCTGAACCCTGAGTAACAAAAACGCTTCGTTATTATTCGTTTAAGGTACTGTAAATAAACGGACTAAAACATTCCTAAATCTAGATGCAGCACTGAACTTCTGCTTTTGACGACACGTAGTATGTACCATTTTAGGGACCTCAGGGCTTTCAGACACCGCACATTCCCTAATATACGAGTATGGGGGAATACAGGACCTTTATAATCAGGCTATATTATGTTTCTCTACCCTATTTAGTAGTACACAGTGAACCGTTTGTTTCTCCTCCCCTGTGTCTGCAGCAATACGGTCTAAGCCACCAACACTTACTGCTTCAGGAAAGAGACTGAAATATGCCACCCAGGGAGCAGGAACACTGGCTGCAGAAACTAAAGAAAGAAAGGGGTGCACCACTGTAACTACTTACAACCTCGAGAAAGGGGGTGGGGAGAATGATCCCCTTTTAAATTAGCACAGAAACTCCTGGGGACAGCTCTCCGTTTGTCCAGGTTACACCACGAAGCAGAGATATTAACAGGGAGGCAGGCGGGGAGGCGGGGGTGTGGAAGGCAAAGAGATTAGGCCTATAACAAGCCATTTTAGTACCACAAAGCAAAAATACACAGGATGGAGGAAAAGAATAGGCTTCCCCAAGCTTCGTAAAACTCAATACGCAGTCCCAATAACGCACAAACCCGTTCTGAAAACCGCCAGCCCAAGGAAGCCTATGTTGTCACATAATAGCTCCTTCTGGCTCATTTTCCAAGCATAATGCATAAATCTGGCGTAACTGCCAAAAAATTCTCCTCAGCTCCTCCAGTTACAGTAACCCGCCATATTCATAAGATATAGCGACAGCCTGCCATTTTTAACCAAACCCCACAAAAGGAAGAACAAATTCAAGGCAACTTAAACAGAAATTAAACGCATTTCAGGGTGGGAAGGAGTTACACTCGCACCGAAGGTAATGAGACGATCCCGTCGCATTTCACTCCCTTTTTCCACCCCCCCCCTCCCCCAAAGCACCCAGAGCAGAATAAGCAAAGACTCACCTGTAATGGTCACAGGCCAGGCAACAGGACCCCTCAGCTGAGCCCCTTCTCTGTCCCAACCAAAACAATGCAACAGCCCACTGCGGATATCCCTACCCTAGGCAAGACTCAGCCCTCAGTAAGCTCCAGTAAAAGAAAGAGAAGGGCAAGAGGAGACCCCCCCTCCCCCCAAACCTAGCTCAGCGCGCAGAACCCTACAGGGACCAGCTCAAAGGTGCCTTTGCCCTGGGACCTGTGTACAAACCCCGCTGCTGCTGCCGCCGCTGCTCCCGTGCCTCCCTCCCTCCAGCCTCCTACGCTCCCTTCTATGTCACTGCCTCTCTCTGGGAAAATGGCGTCCGCTCTCCCCTCCCTCCCCCTGCACGGGGCTCACCCGCCCCGCCTGACAGGGGCAGGGTTACCAAGGCGAAGCCAAACAGCCGCCATTTTGCTTACGGGCCGGGAGCGCAGCCCGCGCCCGCCGAGCCCTCAGAGTCCATTTTGCAACACGCTGAACAGCTCGGGGGTCTGGGCGCGGCCGCGGCACCAGACTGCGGCAGGGGCTGGGCAGGGGGGCCGTGAGGCGGGAAGTAGGGCAGCGGAGGAGGGGCGGCTGCAGCGGGGGCTGGCGCCGGGGGCGATCCGCAGCCCCGGCGGCGCAGCCCGCGCGGGAGGGGCGGGGGCTCCGTCCTGGCCTGTTGTGGGGCCGACCGCGGGCGGGAGGGAGGGTGTCTGAGTCACAGCTGCATCCTCGGAGGAATAAGCGTAAAAACTCCCTCCTCGGCCGCTCTCACACCCCCAATCTCCGGCTTCTTCCTCACGACCGTCGATGCTCTCGGCATACATGTTTTTTACGAATCTCAAATAGCACATTTGGGCCCAAACATCACGAAAAGCCGGGCAGACCCGCCGGATCTCACACACCCAGAAGAACTTACTGAGGGGTGGGGAAGAGGGGAGCGAGAAAGGAGCGGGAGTTTTTGCAGACCTGCTCAAGAGATTTTGACTGAAACTCTCAGTAAGACACTCGAGGCTGAGAATCTTCCCCGAAGCTTTTAGGACTCATATATATATAAGGCAAGTGGGAGAAAGCTTCTTAAAGCGAGTGGGACAGCACTCAACGAAGGCGTTTCTGTCCTGCAGGGAACAAGATAAGCAGCGAACGAGCCTCGTTTGCCCTTTAGGGTACAGCGCTCGGGGAGCAGGAATGGCGCCCTTCCATCCAGACCAGCGGGCGCTGCCACAGCCAGGAACTCGCTCAGCCTTTCAGGGCAGACACAGCCTTTGGCATTCGTAAGGAGCCCCTCTTCTTGCTGTATCTCCTCCCAGCTCCCGCTGTACCCGTACGCCGCCCTGCCTCCCCTGCCCGGCTGCAGCCCCTCCAGCGATACGGCTGATTGAGGGAGGGGAGGCGGCGGCTGGGGTTTCGTTCGACGCCCACCAGGGGCTGAGCGAGCCTCCTTCAGTGCGCAAACTCGGGGCACCAGATAAAAGCTGGGCTGGCAGCTCTTAACTCTGCCTCGATGGAGCCGCCACATTCGGGTGATTGGAGAAGCAGTTAGCAGCAGCGTCATAACCTAGCGTCCCCCCACACCTTGGGCACAGAGAGTTTGGGGCTCTAAACAGCTGCTGCTGCGGCAGGAGGGAGCCGAGGTGAAGGGATCTGCTAGCTGGTTGGACGCAGAGGAGGCGGCTGTAATGGGGCATTAAGTCTGAGGGAGGAGGGGGGGCGATTAAACGTCTTGTGATCATGGCGGAGTCTATGGGTATTTTTTTCTTGTCTAACTCTCCTGTGCGTGTGTCTCTTGTTTCTTTCTCTCTCTCCTTAGGGCGCTTGGCTGGGGCTGCTCGCTCGGGTTCTGCCTGTTGTTGCGCGAAATGGCGGCTGGCGTCTTGGTGGGTTTGGTTGTCGGTTTTTTGTGTAGGATTTTTTTTTCCCCTTCCCCTCCTCTTCCCCTCCCCGCACTTGTGCCTTGGCTGCGGCTCCGCAGCGAACCGCGGCGGAGCCCGAGTCAGGAGGGGGGCGGGAGCGGCGCGGCAGCCAATGGCCGGGCCGGCCGGGGTGGCCCGGCGCGCCCTGATTGGCTGGTGCTGACATCATCCTGCAGCAGGGGCAGCCGCAGCTGGGCAGGGTCGGGAGTTGCCGGGGGAGGTAAAGGGAGAAAACAGGCGCCATGATCCCAGCGCTAGGGAGGACTCCGCGGGCAGGCCGTCCCTGAAGAGATGGCGAAAAGGAAAGCAGGACCAGGCCTGGGTTTTTCCTTCCCAAACAGTACCGGGGCTGTGCGGAGAGGAGTGGGGAACCAGCGAGAGGGGAGCAACTCGTGCCTGTCTTTGTAACTGCGTCAGTACAAGATGGCGCAGGGTGTCCCTGGAGAGGGAAGGGAGTTGCACGTCCGCCGGAGGTCATGTGACCGCGTTGCATTCCTGTGGGGTTTGGCTGCGGACCAAGCTGGCTTAGGCGGCGGCGGCGGCTGCCCGGGAGAGCCCGGGCTTCCCCCCCCTCCTGCACAACGTCGTCGGTCCCGCGCTGGTTCCCTTCCCCCATCAGCCTTATGCGCGAGGGTGTAGCTGCTGCCGAGGAAGGTTCTCGCTTCTCTCCTTACTCTCCACCCACTTCCAGGGTGTAGCTGCTCTTGGGGGAAGCTTTCCATTCCGCCCCCTCTCTGCGCAAGGCTTTACCCACCGCCAGGGAAAGTTTCCCCTGGGCGCCCGCTGGCTCCGCCCGAGTGTGGGAGCCGGCTGCGCTCACGGTAGTGCCGCCCGCTCGGTGCGAAGGCACTCTGCTCTAAGTTAAGTTCCCGGGGGTTATGGAGTGGTTCTTACCGGAACAGTCGTTTTTAGCGATGTCTAAATGACTTCATTAAAGCCGCTGAGGAAAACGCACAGGCTATGCGGAGTTGTTCTTCAGATGTGGAGGTCTTGCCTGTTCTAGTGTTGCTCTGCCGGGGGTACGGGGTGGAGGGGCCAAGGGAAAATCTGCGAGGCGTTCATGACTTTATTCTGTTTGAACAGGAAAAATATATCGCTGTTCTTTGTGTGTTGTTGATTCCTAGTGCAGGAGCTGAGCAGCTTTCGTAGAGCTATGGGTGTATTCCTAAGTCAGGCCGCAGATGGCCTGCATCTTTAACACGGGAATTGATGTGTATACGTAGTGCAAATGAAAAGTATGGTCTGCGACTATTATGACGACTCCCCATGTTGTACTTTGAGGTCCTTAGGAAAACGAACTCGTTACACAGGTCTGGATAGGACTGGAAGGCTGACAAGTGTATTTTCTGGATCTTCTTTTATTTCAATAATCGATGGATGGGAAGTGAAAAATGTATGTTTTCCAATCCGAACCCTTTTTTAAAGGAATGCAGCTCTTACTGTTTGGTTGAGATTCTTGTGTTTTCAGAGCAATTCGGTGCTGGTTCCCGTGTCTTGTTCTTGTATGCCAGGGTGTAAATTTAGCCACTGCATCTAACCCAATGAACAAATTAACGGTTAAAATTGTTGATGGTTTAAGGGTGTTGGTTTGTTCTATTTGGAAGTGTTTCACTTCTTTTGTTCTTAGTCTGTCCCTAGACAGATTTTTTTTTTTATTTTAACATCCACAGTAGTAACCTGATAGCTTGAATATGTCACACATGTGCTGTTTGAGAACTACTGGAATGAAAGTAACTGAGTGTATGACTAATACAGAAGATTCCTGTATAATAGATGCTCTTTATTATGTGTTACATAAGTAATATGGTGAGGTGGAGTTCAGTTACATAAGAACTGACTGGGGACTTGGGAACTACTGTAAGTAGTTCATATTGGTCGCATATATAGCCTGCAGGGCATCCCTGTATTGGGGGAGGAGGGGTAGAAAAACAGGATTGGAAGCATGTAACAGCACTACATTTTTCCTTTGTAGGTTTATAGAGGATACCAGGAAAGAAAGGGAGAAGACAGTAATTAAGAATGACACAGTGTGAAGCTTTCAAAAGTCTGTGTCATTTGAGCTTAGGTTTTAGGATGTAAGCTCTGTTTTCTGAAAGAGCAATCCCCCCCTTTTTTGAGTGTCAGAAGGTGGCTGTCAGCATTGTGCCAACTGACTTCTGTGCAGACTATAAAGTGCAAGATTCTTGAGTCCTAGAGATTGTGAGGCTGTGCTTTTGTGGTTTTTTTTTTTTTTTAAAGGAAGAAGCTTACTGGAAATGGTGTTAGGAGGAGGCAGTTGGTTTGTTGATCAAACATTTAAGTGGCTGGATTACTAATTCTTCTTGTGTAGGCATTGTATGACACAAGGTAAATACTCCCTTTGTAATGGAGGCTTCCAGGGAGGCTTTCAGTGTACAGTGATTCTTTTAATACAGCACAGATTTATGTGAGACTTGACATTGTGAGTACATTGTTGCAGATGTGTTTAAGGAAGAACATCCATTTGAACTAAAGATGAGGAGAAAAAACCTTTTATTACTACTTGCATTTAGGCACGTGTTCTATCATTATGAAACAGAATAATTGCCTGCCTCACTGTAAGAGAATTATTTGAATGCTTCTGTTATAGAATAGTTTATTTAGAAAATCAGCTAGAATTTTAATTCTTAAAGCAGCCTTTTAGGTTAACTCACTTTGATACAGATTTTGCTTGAGAACCAAGAAATTAATTACTTTAAAGTTCTCTCTGTAACTCATAGCTTATTGCAGCAGTACTTGAATGGAGGTGTGGCTGTGCTTATATAAAGCTATAGGGAAGTTTTAACGAGCTGTTAGTAATTTCTTGGTTGTTTTTATTAGCATGTCTCAGGGAAGCAGTATTAGTTACCTTGGAAGAAGCAGTAGCTCCAGCAGTGTTGCAGTGCAGTCTCAAAATAATGTCTTATGGGTTCTGAATTACTTGTGCTGCAGGAGATGAGTAAAAGCATAATGTGCATATTTCTTTGAGATAGGGGATTTGCCCAGCGGCCAGTCTGATGCAAGTTTTTTTAATCTCAAAGGAAAGAAAAGAGTTGTAGGAGAGGGATGCTGGGTAAAAAATGGTGTGTAGTTTACATTTATGGTAGCTTACTAGGGAAACTAACAATTTCTACTGAACTACAATTAGTTCTTTAATGAGGATACTTCAGTGGGCTGGATGTTCTCCAGCAGTTAGACTTGTGGTTCTAACTTACCATGGTAGCCTGTCTGTGCACGTATATGTGGTCTGAGACCTGTTATTTAAACACTCTTGTTTACTTTTGGCCATACCAAGGGACTGACAAGAGTTCAAGGGCATTTAGGGGAGAAAGGAGAGCGATACTAACAGTGTAATAGATCCAATTATGCATTAATGTCATAGTTGAGGCAGTTGAAGTGCTCATGCTGAAAGATGATCCTGCACCTTTTTTCAGTTGTTCATTCTTGCTTCTGCAAGTGATCATGGGGGAAGTAGTAGTGAAGAATGGGTCAAACATAAGCCTAATTGTAATGGATGGTTTTCTAATATGAATCTTCATTGTGTGGCTTGACAAACATTCCTGTTTGAACGGGAGTAGACAGAAGCAGCTGCTGGGAAAATGGAGATGTTCAGATTTTAATTGTTAGTGAAGTTAGGTGTGCTTTTTGTCAGGAAAGCTGCAGTTATTAGGGAGTTTTGAGGGGCACGTCTTAAAGGATTTTGGATAATGTAGCTAGAATCGCTGAGCCAGGCATGCTCAAAAAATAATTCTAAATGTCAACTATATAAGTAATTTCTAGATTGATGCCCAGTTGTGGGTGGCAAGAGCATCTCAGATTCACTGAAATTGTAGCCTATAAAATTAAGTGAAATGTTATTCTCAGCTACAAGCTAGTTAGGATTTTAGATTTAAGTTGGCTTTTTTTTTTGGTACAGGGTAAAACTTGAAATAAGCTTGCTTCTTCCAGAAGAATTTGAAAATCTAGTAGCTGGGTTATTCAGTGAAGAATTACTCCTACAGGATGAGTTCTTAGCTGTTAGCAAAAAGTGATACCTGTGGGTCTCAGTAGTCACTAGTCAAATGAATTTGCATTTTTTGTGAGGTAAAGGAGTTGTAGTGACTGACAACTGATAGGTTTATCCACCTGGATGTGGAAAGACTGTTGAATGTTCAAACAGCAGCAGGACAGGAATTTCCTTTGCACACTGCTTCAGGCTTTGTGTTATAATGAGCCTATCTGAAAAAGTTGAGATTAGTAAGGTTTTGCTTTAGCAGGAAAATAGGTTGTTGGCTAGTTCTACAGTTCTTAACAGTTGAGTTCCTCACTTAAAGAAGCAACTTTAAAGCTGTTGTGTGCCCTCATAATCCTGGGATTAGTGGGAATTTGCACCAGGTTCACTGCTATGACCTTCGGATAGTGAAGTGGGGCAGTGATTTGTTTTCTCCTTCCAGCATGACCTTGTTACTCGAAGTAGAGTCTTTCTGATGAGCTCCTTGTTGCTTTGGAGAGCAGTATTAAGGTCCATGTAGCTACTTTCATGAGTGAGGTAGTGCTCAGACTTGATTACAATGCAGCACTGAAACACTGTCAATATCAGTTCTTTGATGAAGATGAAAATAACCAGTGATTGAATGGTACCCGAGGAGTATATGCTCAACAGTACTTTTTGAGGATCTTTAGGAAGAAAATGGGAGGAAATTCTGCCAGTTTGGAGACTTGGACTGTGCCAGAGTTGGGAAATTACTGAACTGGAGACTCTAGCATCCCAAAAGTACAGCTGTAGGTGGTCCTGTCACAGAAAGCATTCTTATTCTTAAAGTTTCTTATAAACTCAGAAACCAAGGGAATCTTAGCTGCTGTGTTTTGTGCTTATTAAATTTTGGACAAAAGAAACCCTACTGAAACTTCCTACTGTGACTGCTCCATCTGTGAGCTTGTTAATGTGGCATGGTCATGCAGTAGATGTTACTCATTAGTAGAAGTGCAGCAGTATATCATGTCTCTCCAAAGGTTTAGCTTGTGAGGACTGCTGTAGTCCTATTCAGTGTGGTCTGTTAAGACTCAAACCAGAAATACTCAGCAGGCTGAGAGCACTGGAGTTTTTCAACATAGAAAAAAGAAGGCTCCTGGGGAGACCTCACTGCAGCCTTCCTGTATTTAAAGGTGGCTTATGAAAAATAGAGGGTGTGACTTTTTACAAGGGCAGACAGTGATAGAAAATGGGTTTAAACTAAAAGATGAGACATCTGGATTGGATGTTAGGAAGGGATGCTTAGAGGATAGTGAAGCACTGAAACAGTTTGTCCAGAGAAGTTGTGGATGTCCCATTCCTGAAATTGGACAGGGACAGATTGAATGGGACCCTGAACAACCTAGTCTAGTAGAGCTGTCCATGCCCATGGTAGGGGCTAGGAACTAAATGATCTTGAAAATCCCTTCCAGCTGAAACCATTGTGTGATGTCTGGTAGCAGAAAGGTACACGAAGAATGGGTACCTGTTTGACACTGAGTACCACTGGTTATAATAATGGATTTTTTTCTAGCAAGCTTCAGTAGATTGGTCACCCATGAAGCTTTCTTAGGTGTCAATTCTTAGTATTTTATTGACAGAAGTTAGTATCTTTCTGTCGGTTGACTGTTGTATATGGATTTTTGATAGCTGTTCAATCCAGTGCTAGTACAGCTGCTATAGACCAACCAAAACCAAGTCCAGAACTAGCTTGTGTGGCAGATATGACGTGTTAGAACTAGTGTGGAGGGCACAAGAGCTTAAGATGGAGAGGTAGCTGGGAAACAAGCCTTAGCATCCAGTTCTTGTGCTAAACTCCCCCCTTTCCTGTTTCTGCTTTTACTTCACTGCCATGTGATTCCCCAAATTTTAGTGAAGTAAGGTAAAAATTGGAGGTGCAGAACTGTGCCATTTCATTAGTGCAGACAAAGCAATCCCTCAAAGAGACTGTGAGACTTTAGCTGGTCATGATACTGAGATAGTAATTTAATCTCTAGGCTAAGTGGTGTTTTACTAGCTTTATCCCTTGGTATGTGCTAAACGATGGTTGTGCTGCTTCATTTTGGGCCATAGTGTTTGTATTCCAGTTTGTCAGACTGATGATAGATTGTGCAGCGTGGTCTTATCTGTTGAGCCAGGGTAAGCTGTCTCAAATTCCATCCAGAACAACTCTGGGCATTCTAATTAGAGAATTATTAAATATTTCAAAATGTCATTGTCACAAATATCCTGATTTAGAAGGCTATTCGTAAAATGGAACTATTTCTTTTATCAGAATGGTACTGCTTCAAATTCATCTCCAAAGCTGCGCTCCATTACCCAGCATACAAATGCTAGAACAAGCTCATAAGCTTGTAAAGGCATGCTGGGCAGTTGTCAGATCCTATTTTTAAACTGTTTCTGAGAAACACTTCTGCTTCCCTATCTCTGTACAGTCATAGGAAAGGCTATACTTCATGCAGGAGCCACAATGTCTGGGCTCAGCTAACAGTGATTTTTGAACTTGAGTGTCTCCTCTTCAGAGATAGTGAAATTGAACTTCACTGACTTCTGCTGGGCCAGGGAGATGACTGATCACAAGGAAATAGTGGTAGTGGGCTATTGAGTCCTTGACTCTAGGTACCAACAGTAAAAGATACAGGTCTTTTCACTTCTGTGACCAGTGGCAGGGCTTGAGGAAATGGCACGAAGTGGAGTCGAGGTAAGTGTAGGTTGGATATCAGGAAAAAGTTTTTCAGCCACAGTGGTTGAGCACTGGAATACACTCCCCCAGGGAAGTGGTCACAGCACTAGCCTGAGTTTGAGAAGTGTTTGGACAATATTCTCAAGCAGATGGTGTGGTTCCTGGGTGTCCTGCATATGGCCAGGAGTTTGTCTCCGTGATCCTAATGGATGCTTCCCAGCTTGGCATGCTCTTAAAAATTCTAGGTCTGTGGTGCTTGGCAGTCTAGCCAAACTTTAATAGGAGTCCTGATGCCTAGTGCCAGAGCACCTGCTTTGCTGTGTTCGGGAGAGTACAAGAGTTGAGAGCTTTAAGTACTTAAAAGGTATCTCTCCTGGTGAATCTTGAACATAACAGGTTTGCTTAATCTGCTACTGATTTGCAGTAACCCACTTAACTATAACTGTGTGGCACTACTGTATGCCAGCTTTAAATTTTCACTAATATTGGAAAATTGCATAAAAGTGCAACTGGATTCTCTAGTGAAGTAGAACTAGTATTTTAAAGCTTTTTGTCCCTGTGTCTAACATTGCCTACTTTAGTCTAGTCCTGAAGTACAGACACTACATATGGGTGTTTGCATATTCCTGTGCTGGAGAGGGAATTCCAAAACTGAAGGACTTCTTCAGAGATTATGTATTACGTAGTTTGGGTCAAAAAATAAAGAATACCAATGAAGCATTTAGACTTTATTTTGTTTGTCTCTTAAAATTGGCAGGCAAGGGTATTTCAAACTGGGGAAACTACTATGAAGAGGAGGAAAAAAATCATGCTGCTATAAAATGAATTATACGGTGCAAAGTCAACATACTGAGTTCTATGTATCTTAGAACTCCTTCAAGGCACTCCTGGGACCCTGCAATTGCTAATGTAGACCTAATTGATGAGAGGGAATCATAATTTTGAAGCATTATTAGGACTGTAGCATGAAGGCTGTGGCTAAGCCTGCTCTACTTCTAGGAGTTGACAGTGCAGGGTCTTCTGATTTCTCTTTTTCTAGAACAGGCAAGCTCTTCCTCCACACTTCCCGCAGACTGTGTGCTACAAATATTAGTGGCCTTATTAGTGCAGCTGTTAGTTAAATTTTTGTCTTGTCGTTTCAGTGGTATGACTACTTAATAATCCTGTTCCCTTTTAAGTAACTTGAAGTAGTTAACAGAAACCAAGGAGTAGAGCAGCTACCTAAATTTTGCCTTGTAGGCCAATTATTTCTGCTTTTAGGAAGGAGAGGAACTTAACATTGGCCTATTTTGACTTCATCCTACAGTTAGCAGAGCAGGGTGATCTTTTTTAATGGTATGATACTTTTTGTCTCTTTGCTTAAACATATCTTTTAATTTCAGTAATGTAATGACACTGAAATGGGCTATAGAACTGTTTCTTCATTTAAAACAAACCCTATTAATTCCACATATTTCTGTAACCTAACAGGAATATACTCATGTACTTTCTGTTCAGTGTAATTTCTGTGCCCTACATTTCAGATTTCTCCTATGAATGATCCTCGCAGCCTTCCAGTGCATTTTGTAGATAGCATATCACAAGTAAGAGGGATTGAGCTGTCTACAAATGCTCCTTCTGTATAGGGATGACTTGCTGAAAGGTACTTTTGTGTGTATGTAGATGCTGCATTAAGCTTAGTTTTTTTTCCTGGAGCCTACCTATGTATTGAACTAAGTGTCTTGCTCTGGGTACTTCTTTTTGTTTGAATGACATTGAACAAGATTTATGCATTGTTTGCACTTCGCAAAAGTAAACTATACATTCTGTTTTGGGTGTGTGTATTAATATGTGTAGAACATCTATCTGTTGCATCTTTCTAGAAATAGCATGTTGCAGTCTTGGATCACATTTCAAATCTGAAGCGTTTAAGGGATATCTGAAGTAACAGTTTACATAGTGGGTTTTTCTTACATGATGCAAGAAAGAGTATTGTTTTAGAATTGATACTATTCTTCTGCATTGTCAGTCCCTACTATAGAAATAGATCAGCAAAAAGGAAAAAAAAAAAACCCTGAACTGAGTGTCCAAAAAAGCAGGTCCACTAGACCTTGTTTTTCTTTGTGTGTTTTTAAGATTCTTGGTTGAATCTGAATTTTGGATGTGCCCAGCTGGCACTGGAGTGAAGGAGAGGGTTTATTAATGCTAAGAAACACTTTTACTGTGGTTCATATGCTGAATTCTTGCTCTGTTTATCATATCATAAATAAAGATGAGATGTTTCATTAAGCTCATTTGCTTTTTTTTTTTACATGGGTCTAATGTAAGCATTTATTTTAATATGTATTCTTGGGTCTCATTAAGCAGTAGCATGTCTGACATGTAATACCTTTTTGAAACTCCCTTAGTTTTGATTTTCAGCTGGAAGTGTTTGAATGGGGACTCCTGGTCTTTCTGACTGTTCCAAGGAAAAATAAGAATTGAATATATTCTTTTGTAAATAGTGAGTATATACCCAAGGTCCATTTAGCCTGTTTAGCTGTTCTTCAGCCCATGGAAGCTCAAACAGTGAAAGCACAAAATGCCAGTATATGTGAATGAATGTGCTTGTGATAACAGATGGCCAAAGGGAGTATGATGGAGGCTTCTGCTGGTACCTGCAGCACTTCAAAAGGGTGGGTAAAACTGAAGGGTGTATTCCTGGTCTTAACCAGAGAACAGTTGCTGGAAAAATATTTTTATCAGTATTTGTAGGTTTTCTAATCTGCTGTTCACTTAGTATTTAAAAAAAGGGAACTAAAAAAAGCTTGAATTTGAATACATCATCAGTAGAGGGGTTGCCCCTAACTGCAGCAACAGGATAGACTGTAGGAAACCTCACTGAAATCTGTCTTGGTTGAAAAATAAGCAGGCCTAACCTGTGGTTCTTGAACAGTGTACAGCTTTTAAGTAGCTCAAGGCTATGTATGTCTGTAATCTATTGATCATAGAAATTATGAAAACAGGCATTGTATGCAACTATAGAATTCTGAAAGACCAGTCTAGAGAGGATCTGCATGTGCATAACATCCCTATTTCAAGCAGTTATGCTCCATCCTACATCACATGATTCCTACTGTTGTGCAACAGGAAAGCTGGGCTTTTTTCCATCCAGCCTCTGGAGCTTGTAGAGGGAAACACAGATTGGACTTGTATTTAACTATAACTTCCTTCCCTTTGGGAACTCATGTCTGAACTACTACGGATTTCTGGCCATGTGGTATAGTTTGGTTTCCTGCCCATATGTGAAATTTGAGTAAACTTTGGAGCCTCAAGATGGAGAGGGTGACTGGGAGACTTCTTTCTGTGGAAGTCATTCAATCATTATTTCCTTCCCCAGCTTTCTGCATGTGTACAACTAGGTATACCCTATGTGTTATGGGCAGCTGGTAGTATGTATGAGCTAACAATATAGCACGTAATATTTATTTAAGGTTTCTTATCTTCAAACTTAAGGACTCTTTCTTTAAAAACTTAAGGTAGTTTTGCTGTATTTGAATGAAATTGTTATTTCTAAACATCAAAGGAAAATGCTGGACTGAAGGCTAACTGAAAGAATGGCAATTTATGGCTAAATTTTCACCTGCCAAATAGATTTTGCCAAAATCAGCTTGTAGATTTTTTATTCAGTGAACAGATTGTGAGAAGTACATAAGAAATCATTGAAACTGGCTGAAGAATAAGGGATTGCAGTACGGAAAGGAAGGTCCTTATCCTTACCTAGACATGTTTTTTACTTTAAATCCAGTTTTGGAACTAGAAGTTCATGTCCCATCTTCTTTTGTAGCTTTTTGAAAGGGAAGAAGTTCTAACAACCAAATCAGTAGCCTTTTTAAATGCGGGAGAACTGGAATAAGGAGGCCTGTGAGCATGCATGCCTCCAAAATCCTGCAAATGTTCTTTCACTTAAATTTGTCTGAATAGCATAATCAGTCTTGTGTTTTACAATGCACAGTTACTAGGAATTTAATTTCCATGTTTATACATAATGTTTTCTACCTATTTCGTAATGTATGAATTTTTTTCTAGCAGTTTTCTCATGTTGTTTAACTTCATTTTTCTTTTCTACAACTTTTTACCCAACTTTATGATTGAGGTGTTTGTTTCCTTCATTTTCTAATGTGAAAGAGAAACTCTGCTAAACCTGCAGATTTTTCAAGACACAGCAAGAGGTGTTTGAAGGGGGAAAGCCTAGTGCTCAAGTTCACAAATCAAAATAGGCTTGTAGTTTGTAGTTACAGCTTAATTGACTGGCAGGAAAAAACGCTATAGTTTAAGAATACAGCTGGCAATGGGCTTATGTCTACCCTTAAAAAAGTAAACTTTTCTGCCACAATCTCCAGATCTGTTTGGATAATAATAAAGAGATACTGGGCAAAATACAAGAGTTCTGTGACTGTTTGTCCAGAGTATAAATATTTCAGGCTTTATTGAGTACTTGAGTGGTTTAAATGTTGCAGAAAGACGGTCTTAGTTATTTTTAGATTGGGGGAGCAGGAAGAGTGCTTGTTTCCTGTCTTCCCCTCCCCCAGGAACCCTGGGTACCTTAATGAGGAGAAGAAAAATAGCAACCCCTGAGTTGGTTTACCAGTTCAAATTGAACAAGGTCAGTACATTTCCTGACCAGCTTTGTGGAGGGGGTGGTACAGCCACACAGTGTTACAATTACAGCGCTTTGACAGTATTCTCCCTTTTGAACCAACACAAGGGCATTGAGAGTTTTAACTGAAACATGTCTGCACTGCACTTGACAGTTGCAGAGAATAGTTTCCAAAACAACGACTAAAGCTTGTAACTAGAATTAGTCCTCCAGTTGCTGTTACGGGAACTTTGATGCTATGCACAGGCATGACTAACATGAGAAATCAGTGAAACTGAATACTCCAGTTCCCCTTAGTTGTAATAACATTAATATATTTAGGTAATAACCATTAATGTCTTCACATCAGCTGTTGCTTCTATTGTACATAGCTACGATTTCATCCTACTTGGAGGTGTTGGTACATATCCATGCCATAAAACAAAGGAATGTGATAACTTGGTAACAGTACTTGTCCAGCTCAAGTAATACAGGACTGCTTCACTTGGCAGTTCAGGGTTTTTTCTAACCTTGATCCATAAAGGCATAAAGCAAGCCATAGCAGTGTTTTGGATTTTTTCCTAAGGGGGAGAGGCAAAAAATGCATATGGTCCTGGTTACTGGAAAAACTGTGTAAGACAATATAATTGCTTCTTTTCCTGTTTCATGAGTATTGGCAGCAGTACACAGGTGTTAACTTCAGGAGGAAAAGTGTCTGGGCCTATTGTATGAATCTCAGTGTGTTTGGCATCAATGTGTGCATACGCTTCATAAAAGCAATCAGTCTTCCTGACAAAAACCAGTCTGTAGCAATCCACCTAGAAGTACAGAGCTTCTTGGCACTGTGAAGCATGTGCAGAACAGGCTTAGAATCACTCAGGCAAGAAGCAGATAAATACTAGTTTTGGCATGCAGAAGTGTCCCCGTGTGTGGAGCCAGGATAGAAACAGCAGGCTTGTCCTAGCATGCTCCTCCAGCAGCTACACAGAAATGTCACTGCTATGTAGGGCTGTGCTTTTTCTTCAGACTTCTATATATTTTCCACTACGTGTTTTCTACTTACTTAGCGATGGTGGTCATGCTCTCTTTGGGGATATTGGTTTGCAGTTAGTTTTAGGGTTTTGTTTCATTCGAAGTTAGGATGCTAGAAAACTGAACAGATCTTCTGCTTACTTTGATTGTTCCTGCTGAAGCAAAATTTTTATGCTGGTATTAGCGGCTTTGGGAAACAAACTGTATATGAGAGGATACCAACTGAGAATACAATTTTTAATATCTTGAATTTTGGACAAAATGGAGTGTCTCATTACAGAGACTTGTAACCTCTCTCATCTCTAATTAGGCATAGGCAGTCAAATCTTAATCTCCTGATGTCTGAATTATACCCATTCAGTTAAAAAGACATAGTATGTTTACTTGACTAGCGAGAAAGTTAAGCAGTTCCAGTTGGCTTCAAATATATTTTTAAATTGCAGATGAAAAATTAAGAATTTATCTGCTAGTTAAACTTCTTTGTCAATAACTGTATGGATTTGTGCAGTTCACTGTGGTTTAATCCCGGGTTTTCCCATTTGCTAATAATTTTATTTAATACAAAATGAATAATAAGCTAAAAGCTGTTTGAACACTTAGCTAGTTGAATATTGGTAGGAGTATCCCTAACAAAAGATGAAAAGGAGCCTTTGTTATTAAACAGTATATAAATATAAGCTGAAGTGGTGAATCACAAGAAGGATGGGCTTCAGTCAACATAGACTGCTTTCAGACAGTAGGGTCTGCACACTGCAGGCAAGTCCTTTGTGGGTACTGAAGGGTCTGAATGTAAGCAAGGCTGGTGCCTTCTCCTGTTCTTCTTGAGGAAGTTGTAGGTAGTAGAATTGGGGCTGCCAGGTGAATCATCCTCTGGTTCTCGGTTTGATGCTTTAGGATAAAGCCTTTTGCTGCTTATTTGAGAACTCACCAAAAAAAGTTGTCCAATCCGTGAACCTCTCATGGGAAAAGAGTGTATCCATGTGGTGGAGGGGGGTTGTGGGTGAGTGTGGTTTAATAAGTTTGTTTCAAAATGAGCCTTTCACAATTTGTGATTCTGGTCAGATTGTATATACTTCACATGTGTGAAATAGATGCAACTTCGCTAGGTTTAATGTAGCCTGTTAGCATGTATCCTTTGGAGTCTGAGAATAACATTATCTAGGTACAGAAGACTGGGGTAAATTCCTCATGTGGTGGTCACCCTGTGTTGCTCTAATCTGTGTATGAGCGTGTATTACTGGTATTTACTTCTAACTGCACCAATGTCTGAGCAGAAATGAAAGAAGAAAGCAGTTGGTTACAGCTTTCTGGTGGTGTTGAAGTATCAGTAATGGGATGCAAGCAGTAGATTGATATATATAATATACACAGTAAGGCTAAATGGGGTGCATTAAGATGAAATTTAAGGACTTCCAGGGAGGAAGATGGCACTGAAAGCTAGAGGAAGGGGGCTGGGGAAATTGATGGAGTGAGATGATACCAAGGAGAAAAGTGTGGTGAGCTAATCCAAGAGTCAGAGAAGCACCTATAGTGTAGGCAGCCATTTTTAGAAATAGTGAAAGAACAGGAAGCTTTACATGAGAACCTGCTGAAAGTTAATGTCTGTTAGCTAATGACACCTGTCATCAAGGAGTCAGTGCAGAAGTCTGAAGTCATGGCATGGCCAAGAAACAGCACTGAGACAGCTGGTGGGGTTGTTAGCTTGGCCTGTGGGCTGTAGGAGGAGTCATGGAGGATTTGTAGGTGGTTGGAGAAAAGACTGTAACTGCTTAGGTAGTAACCCAGCTGAGTAAAAAGTGTTCAGCAGTAGGGCCACGTTCATCAAGGTGACTGGAGTTCAACTCAACTTTTAAACACTGACAGCTTCTTAACGTGCCTGAACTAAGAAGTGTTATTTTGGGGCCAGTTGTGGATGCCAGAGGCAGTCATGGCTTGAGATGTTCTCTCTAGTTGCTCTTTACCAGTCTTGTGGGCTGTTGTTCTGATACCGCAGTATAGTGCTCCATCACCTCAGTTGTTGATCATTGGTGGGACTATGCTGTGAACAAAGGACTGTTGTGTTTAATAAGGAATCACTTCTTCCTACCCTTGTATTTAATTTTTGAGTTGGGGCTGGCTGGGAACCCAAGATTAGTCAAAATTGAGACAGATTTTGTATGATATGAAACACAATCCCTTCAGGACCATGCTACTGCAGAAACACCCTCCTCTTTTTTTTTCACTGTGTAAACCATGTGAGTGGCTTTCCAAAGCATATCAGTGCCTCGTGTCAGGGGCACAGTTAACTAGAAACTATTGGCTCGAGGAAAAGGCAGAGATGGGGCAAAGTCTTGTTAAAGGCATGCTGTTAAATATTACTGTGAGATGCTCTTAGCTATAGTCTCATTATTTTGTCACAATTTAACACAACTGTTCCTGCAGGAAATGAAGCAGAAATCTTTTACTGATAACACAAGAAATAAATTAGCCAACAGTATGCAGGCTACAATTACAAGCCATCTAAAACAAGGGTGTCCGGTGGCCCAGGCAGTGTGTTCTTACTTTTCTCAACTTTCCCCTGCTTTTTTTCATAATGTTGCAAAACAACAGAGATGAGTAGAACTGGATTTTCTGCAAGTGTGTGTCTTCTGAGCATCAAACACTTTTCATTTTCATTTCATGGGTAAAACAATGCAATAAAACAAGCTTAATGACAGAGCAAGTCCTGGTTTTTCATAGACCTTTTTCTCCTATCCTCCCCTAGCCTTTCCATGGTAACTCCGGTACCTCATGAGTTACTAGGAATGCTGGCAGAGGCTAATGTTTACAACTCAGTCTGTTTTTTGAATACAGGCTTCAGTCTTCTCTAGCAAATTAAAACCAGATGGGAATGGCAGGGAGCAGAACGGAATTTAATTCTCTTATGTGGCTTGTGATGTTAACAAAACTATTCGGGTATTTTTATTGTTACTTTGCCTAGAAAATGACTTGTACCTTCCCTCTGTCCAGTCTCTGTAATGTGGAAGCCTACAGCACTTATCCCAGCACACTGAAAGCCTTCACTGAGATGTTTTGCTTTACTTCCACTGCAGTGACAGACTTTGGTATAATCATACTACATTTTTTGTGGGATGTTTTGGGGTTTTTATCAAGTGAAAGGATCAAAACTAGTTCATCCATCCAGAAATGTTTTCTTCTGCATAGCTGATGGAGGTGAAATGCAATTATTGTGCAACATTGAACAAGTCTTTCTCTTTTCTCAAAGTACCCTAGGTGAAATTACACTAAAGGAAGACTTGTTGAAATCTGAAGAGGGAGATAGCTCCGTCATTCAAAACTCCAGTGGTTCCAGGATCTGTAAGGCAGACAGGATAAGGATTTTTTCGGTGCAGTTACTGCTTTTTATGCTGGTTTCTTAGAGGAAAAGACTCAACATGTTGAATCACAGGGACGTTGCTTCCTGCTGGGTTTTGGGATTTCCTTGCAGCTCTCCCCTCCATGGCTGCAGGATCTGGTTTTGCATAATGCATGTTCTCAGGCAGGAAGTTGCTGGAGATGAAGACAGAAGCCAACCAGTTCTGTGCTAAATGTAATAGTTTCTGACTCAAATTGTGTGGTAATTGTCAGAATATCATAGGGTGTGGTAGGAACTGCTGTGTTTAATATGGCTGAGGATTATTCCTTCATAATTTGCCTAAATGTGTTTAACATGGTAATCTCAATTAACATACAAAAGAAGAGGGGAAGATTTCTTGATGTTTTCTAGCCACTTGAAACCTGATCGCGTGCAAAAATAAATTTCAGTTTGCTGGAGTATTAATGGTTTTTTTCCTACTTGCTCAATCTTAACTCCCATTCTTTCTGGTTTCCCTCAGAAAAAAAAAAAAGCTACTTGCTATAGCTTCAAAAATACTAACTCAAAAAACTGTGAGCACTGGAAATATGATAAAGCTTCAGATTACTGTGTAGTTTCACTAGGAATTAAAAACGTAATCCTGGAAGTTACAGTAGTAAATTTATATCAAGTAGTTTGACATATGTACCTGCTTCATACAGCTGCCTTCCTTGTAGAAGAGAAGTATTCCTAGCAGCTTGTTACAGTACTGAGTATGTGTCAAATACAAGATTGGCACGTTTACTATGAAGACAAACTTCAGAAAAATTTGTATGAACTCTACTTTTTCAGTAATTGTTCTTTTTAAACCAGCACTTGCAGCTCCAAGAGGCAAACAGGAAAGGGATGGAGGGAGGGGTTGTAGTCAAATTATCAGGCAGATCAACTCCAATTGGAGTTAAGCTCTCTTAATGTGGAGTAGTATAAAACAGTGTAATACTCCTGTATGCTCTTTTTTTCAAAAATTACTTCAGATCTGCTGTCTTTTTACCCTGCACTGCTAGAGGAAAGCTCTGGATGAAGCCACTTCTCACTTGTGTTTTAACCTCTGTTGTACTTTGTCCAGTCCTTGTTCAGCAAAGTTCCTTTTGGTGGACTGTCGTCTGGTGTTGTTCGGAGAAAAGGGAGAGTTGGTCTCTAGAAAGAGTGTCTGAAATACGTGACTTCAGAGGACTGCCTGAAGTTGTTAAACCTAGTGTCTTAGAGCATCTAGAAAAGCCACTTTATAGGATAATCCTTTCCAGCACATTCCATGATAATGTTTCCAGTGCCTCTGAGTTTTTGTCTCTGGGCTCTAATGAGCCTAGAATGTGAACTGGCACCTAAAGCACTATCAGAAGTGCAACTTGTGACTTCATTTTAAATAAGCGAATCTTCCATCCCTAAATGTAGTTCTTACTGGATTAAAAAAGGCTATATATTTTAATTAGGTAGGGTCTATGTGCCTCATTTGGCATAAAAAATGTTTGAAAAAAATAACTAAAATTTTCCTTAATGGTGAATGACAGATGTGTAAACTACTGTTAGACTCTGTGTGTATGTGTGACTGACTGTTAAAGCATGTTTTCAGAATGTGGTTTTTGGACTTCCAGACAGATTACACAAACTCAAGGAGGCCCAGCCCACATCCTGTGTAGAAAACCAGCTCACAGAAATGCTCATTGTTCTTCAGGGTTATAAGTCACTGTATTTTGTGCCTCCTTTCTATTTCACAGTACTGTATGGAAAACACTAATGCAAAGGAGCCACAGCAGCTTAACAAGTGCTTGGTCCTGCCAGGTACTGAGCACGGTGCTCTTACCAAAAGGCTAGGGGACTGGGATTAAAACATTAGGCTCCCTGGCTAGAGAACAAAGGGTTTGTGTTGGTAAAAGTAGTTGAGAGTATTTATCAGGTGAGTAAATCAATTGATAATTGACATACTTTCAACCGGAAAGTTGTTTGTATGCAGCCATGCCAGTATTTACTATCTTGGAGTGGGAGTTACAGGATATGAAGTTTGCTTCAGGCCAAGTGAGTTCTCCCTGACACTGATTCTACACTTGTAGCTAAGCGGAAGGCTGCTGTGAGAGTGTTTGAGGTTGTGTGCTGCTTTTCTGCAGTCCTCTGAAAGGAATCACTTCCCTTTAGTCTCTGCCAGTCTCCTGACTGCAGCATTCCCAAAACATGTAGCCCATAAAATGGGATTACAGGGAAGGCATTCAAGTAAACAGAAGTTCTCTCAGGGTGAGATTTGCTTTTACTTGCGGAGCTCCTGTGTGCTGTAGCCTGGCGCTGCAGCTTCATTCTCTCGCCAGGAATGAATTCTCTTCTTGGTGACCCCAAGGGTGGGAGCGCACCCGGGCCTCCCCCATGTTTTGGGGATAGTCTTCTCCTGGCTGGCGCAATAAAGTCCCCCTTTGTAGTGTTTTGGAAGGACACACCCAGTTACAAGTTAAGGGCGAATTATCCTTTGTGTGTCTCTTCAGTGTCTCTATGTAACAGTAAATGACCAGTCTCATGATGCAGCTATAGCTGCCAAAAATCTGCAGTGAATGTACAGCTGTATCAGGCATTAATTGTACGGTATTGCTGAAGTGGCCCAGTACTTCTGTGAATTGTGTTTGGGTAAGTAGCTGCTTAAAGGTAAAACCTTTGCACTGTACACAGTTCTCTTGGTGGACAATAGTGTGTTTCTGTGTTTGCATGGTCCTGTTCAGCTTGTTCTGTTGAAAGTATATGACCTGGGGCAGACTCAGTCTGCAGTTCAAGTACTTTTGAGTTCTTTGTTGTGACTGAATTGTGTTGGTCTCAGCAGGGAACATTTCCAGACCTGCTCCCTGCATCCATCCTGGCCTTAATAGCTCAGGCTGTCATTGCTGTTCCACAGGATGATGCTGTGTGGGATACCAAGCCAAAAAGCCTTCAGGCTTGTGTTCATTTACCTAGCTATGTTTCATATTTTGAAGGAATTCACCACAAATGGATTTTGTCCTCCTACCTTTGCAGTGGCTACTAGTCACCAGGGGAATGATTCAGTCAATAGTGTTCCCCTTATCATACTCATAGAATGGTCTGGATTGAAAGGGATCTTAAAGATCATCTAGTTCTACCCCCCTGCCACGGACAGGGACACCTTCCCCTAGACCACACTACTCCCGGCCCCATGCAGCCTGGCCTTGCACACTTTGAGAGATGGGACATCTGCAGCTTCTCTCGACAACCTGTTCCAGTGTCTCACCACTGTCAGTAAAATATTTCTTCCTGCTTTCTTTCAGATTGAAGCCATTCCCCCTTGTCCTATTACTTGCAAGCCCTTAAAGAAAGTCCCTCTGGTTTTCCTGTAGGGTCCCTTTGTATTCTGGAAGGCTCCTTACTACCAGTAGCAAGGTTTCAGATGCTGGTGGATTTGTCTTGGCTTCCTGCAGGTGCTGTTCTGTGCCACAGCATGGAGCAGGGGAAAGCTGCAATTGTAAATACTGTCCTTAAAACAGCAGGAATTCATAAATTCCCTTAGGTGACTGTATTCCATAGATGGCCTGTGTTTGTCATGTCCTTGATCTGCTACTGGGCATTTGTGAGGAATATGAGATCCCTACAGACTGGAAGACTGCCCTCTGTGTTTGGTCAGCCTTATTTGTACTTTTACCTTTCTTTAGAGGTGACTAAACAGAAATAGTTCTTGTAATTGTGAAACTTTGAACCAGTAGCAGCACTGAGAATTTTCAGTTATCTGAAGAAATGAACATCAGAAGTTCTTGGTTTTTATTTCTGCACCTGATACAAAGATGTAGAACAGCCCTGGGAACAGGCAAGACGACCCAGTTCCTGCCACTGTCAAAAGCAGCAAATCCATTAGTTTGTGTACCTCCTATTGTAACCAAAGCGGAGAATTATTTGCTATGGATTCTAAATCAGGAGTTGCTATTCTTTCTCGTTTGGTTTCTTTTGAAAGCCTTTACAATGGGGAGCATGCTTACAAAATTAAGGGAGGCAAATTTGGGGCCTGTATCCCACACCACAGGTGACTGCACTCAGGAGTAATGTTATTGTCACAACTCTACACAGCTTTTGTTTCTAGACAGTCAGATTTTCTGGCCTCATCTATGGGGGGTATAAAAGGCTGACTTAATTTGGTGGCAGACTATTGATAAGAGTAGTGGTTATTTGAAGACTGTTTAATCCTATTTAAGGTTGGGATTTTTTGGGAAGGTCTCTGATTTATGGGTGTATTTTGTACAGAAGCCCATTTAAGAGCTAGGTCTGAATTAATCTGCCATTTGCTACATCTCCATTGGTATTTTCATAATATTTCAACTGTTTGAGAGCTAAACAGGATTATTAAATTTTCTGAAGGTCAAGGAAATTAATTAATGTTTTTAATACCTGTAGGTTTTAGGAAAACTGATGCTGAATTATGGGGGGAAGTAACAACTGATTTAATAACTGTACTTTTCTAATAAATATAGATGATATAGCTATAACTGCAGGGAACTAAAAAGGTCATATAAATGACAGTAGCACCTGCTTGTATTTAATGTAATTTCTGTGTGGGATTGTTTATGTTGTAGAAAATGGCAGTTTATGAACAAGCTTGTTATGGGAATGATAAGTTGCTAAGGCTGCAGTATTTTGTATTGTACTGTACAGATTCTGTATCATAACTCAAAGGATTTGTGACCTTACTTCCCAGTGCACCTGCTTACCAGTGCTGTCAGGAAGATGAAGTTTCAGTGAGCTGGGTCAGCAGGAGAAACCTCACTTTCCTTGTGGGCATTGATTGATGCCAGTGTAGCTCTGTGAATGGCTTGTTACAGAGTCAAGTGCCAGTGCAAGGGAAGCAGGAGAGGGAATCTCGTGTTTTGACAGCAGTTGGGAGTCAGATTGGCTTTATGGTTTCATGAAGTCCTATCTGCAGGTTATGTCCGCATTTGTAACTAGAAAGCCATGGTTGTTGAAGGCTTTGCTTCTCTACTGCCAAGTGCCACCCCTCTCCTGAGCACTGCCACTGTTTGTCAGCTGCTTGACAAAAAGGCAGGTGAGGGACACAAACTTGGCTGTCTGAGAGCTTCTAGGATCTGGTTAGAAATTCCTAGGACTGAGGGAGAGAAAAGTCCTACACATCAGGTTTAGATGGGCCTGTGTGTTTACGTTACAAGATTAAATAGGTGACTCACAGGTGATTGTAAAGAAGCCTCAGCTGGGCAGCTGCAATTCTCTGGAAAATAAAGGAATCCACATAGTAGAAAGACAGACAGATGCAAGAAAGGCTTACCCAAGACCATTGCTAATGCACTAGTATAACTTGGGAGAAAAACAATGGGAGGGGAAGATTTAAAAATCCTGATCAGTTTATCTGGATCATTACACTGCTGTCAAAGTACTGAAATTTGTGGACCGGGGTAAGATGGTAAAAGGTTACCATCACCTTGGAAAAAAAGAAGGCCTCAAATGATGTCTCTCCAACGTCATGGTTTTTTACTACCTACTGTTACAAGTGACACTAGAGATTACTAAAACTGGAAGAAGTTAGATGAACCAAACCCTTTTCTTGTTTTCTGGTTAGCACCATTGTTAGCATTCTTGGCAGAACTTCACAGACACTTCCCGTGGTTTTTCTGCTTGGTTGCACTTCCTGTCTCATTTATTGGCATAATGATGTCATTCTCACACACCACTGGGGAGGAGCACAGTGGTGTGGTCTGCCCCAACCCCTGCAAGAAAGGCTTTCTTGTGCCCCTAGAAGAAGATCTTGCTCCTGTTCTGGTGGCTGAAATGCAATTGGAAGGTCCCTTTTTTGAGCCTCCGCTGGATGGAAGTGGGAAGCAGACCAGGAGGAAGAGGCAGCAGGAGTAGTGCCATACCTTGTGCCATCTTTGGTAGGAAGCTACTTACAGGACTGCCTGTGTTCACCTAATGTGGGTGAGGATCTGGAGCCTGCATAGCTCTCTGTGTTCCTCCATAGCCTGTGTGGAGCTGTAGAAGAGAAGGGTGGGGAATATGTTTATTCCTAAGCAAACAAAGCAGTGAAAAGCAGGAATGGGAGCTTTAAACACATCCCCCACTCCTCGAGCCAGGCAGCCCTGCTCATGGGAGGAAAGCACTAGGAAAGTCCTATTTGCCCGTGCTCTTTCATAGACTATACAAGCAGCAGGGTTTGTTTCTCTGGTTCTCCTGCCTGTCCCAAGAAGGCAGCATGGATGGTGCAGTTTGTCCTTGGTGAGGTCTGTAACTATGCACCAGGCCAGGGTCTGCTGTGCCAGCTGCAATTATGCAGGGAGCTTTAAAGTGGTAGAAATCAGTGTGCTGAAATGAACTTGGGAAACTTAAATCTGGCACAAAGGGGCTCTTCCAGCATGAGTCATCTGCAGCTGTGGAGGAGCCCTGGGCAGAACCTTCCTCTCCTCTGCTGAATGGACCTGTCAGGGTGCCGGGAGACAGGGCAGGGAGAAAAAATACCCTGTTCATTTCCTAACGAGGTATGCATGGGAGAATTCCCCACGGGGACCCCGGTGGGGGTTTGTGGCTCTGTCTTTCAATCCCTCAGCTCCACATACGAACATTGTGTAGCTTGGAGCTCTCACCTGGAGCACTGAAACACCCTGAGTTTGGAGCTCTCACCTGGAGCTCTGAAACACCCTGAGCCCATCCCCAGGAAGCTGACAGTGCTGATATTTATGCCTGTTGCTGCAGAGGAAGTGGCTTCTGTTATAACCAACAAGCAATCTGCCAAAGTCCATGGTTTGGGCAGTTGCCAGAAAAAATTTGACATAAAATTATTTAGCCTCTTTGGCTTTTGTCTTGTTGTCTGTCTCTTCCACCCCCACCCCCACCCCTCCCATTTAAGACTTTTGAATTGTAATAGAGAATCCAGCATTTCTTTAATGGATTATGAAAATATTCTGAAATGCCTTCAGTAGGGTAGCAGAACTGAAGCTAACCATATGTAGCTATGGCGTTGCTCAGGGTTTTGTCATGCCAGTGGAAATATGACATTATTGCAGAAAAGACTGTGGAAGTCAGACTTGAGATATTGGAGGCATCAGGCGCCCTCTTGTGCTGTTTCTTTGTGAGTAGCATAAGGTGAGCAGCTTCCCGGGAGCAGAGGCTGATTCAGTCTTCGTTTCAGTTTAGTTTGGGGGATAAATAGTGTGTGCTTTGACACCTAATCACGATCCAGTGTGGTTCTGATGTGTAGGAGTTACTTGTTGATGTGTCCACAAACTTCACTCTAGTTATACATTGTGGCCATTCAAAATGAGACTTTGAACAGAAAAAAATAGACTTAGACTTACATCTTCCAAAAGACAAAAATAAAATCTTTAGATTCACACAAAAGTAGCAGTGTTTGCTAAGTGCTCGATTTCTCTGATGGGCCAGATTTTAAGTTGAATTTCAAACTTCACTGACTGTTAAAAATATGATGGATGTTTAGATTTTTTTTGTTCATTTAGATTGTGCTGTATGTTTGTAATCATTCACCTCCTTGGGCTGCAGTAGTATCAGGAAAATGTGCTGCATCTCTTTGGAAGTTAGTTGTGGGTCTAGTCAAATACTTTTTCAGATTGCTTACTGCAACTGTCTGAAAATACCTAATTTCTCTAGATACCAAACCATAAGCGGAGGTGCAGACTCCAGAGTAAATGAGGTACATCAATTTTCAAAGTTAACTAAACAGCTATGTCAGATCTGAAAACATGAGTCTTTGGTGACTTGTTGCCTAAAGAAATAAGTTTCACCATTTTTTGGTATGTAGAAGTCAAAGTCATTCAAAGGACACAAATGCCATTTTTCTGGCCTAATGCAAAGTCTGAAACTTATTGGTACCTCCAGGATGCAAATACAACTAAGCATAACATGTACCTTGCCAGCACTTTTCTCGCTCTTCAGAGATTAAAGATGTTGCTTATTTCAGGCTTGTTGACCCAGAATGTTTTTAAAGTGGGGTACCTGCCATTCTGTGACAACATTTATAGCAAAATAGTAATTTCTATCAAGTTTCTCTTTGGATGAAAGCTCCTGAGGATTATGGCCGTTTCACAGAGCAGCAGCTAGAAAATAAAAGAAGAATTATTGTGCTGGGCCTGGCTGAGATCCATCTGTCTGATACTGATCCTTTCTGCAGCAGACACTAAGCAGGTACCTTGATGAAAGCCTAAGAGAACAGGTAACGCTTCTTCCTGGACTGCTGTCCCAGCTTCCAACAGGTTTCATGTCCTGAGCTGAATGTGGAATTTGTGCATTTAGCAAACCTTGATTCAATTCCCAAGATTTTTGTAGTCCTCCACTGAGCTAATACTAAACTTTTGCATTCCCAGCAACCTTGTTGCACTGACAAACTCAGTCCATTGTGAGCACTGACCATCTTGTCTCCTGTCTCCTGTTTTTAACAATTATTTGCTATAGAAGGACCATCTTGTGACCATACCTGATGTTGTGTGAAAAATAATCCTGACTGACATTTGGGAATCTGTAGGAGGGAGAGAGGAGGGAAGTACCCTTCCTTTCTTTGCCCTGTGCAGTGCTCTCATTTTCTCTCCATGAAGAGGATGGGGAAAGGCTTCAGATAGATACTAAGAAACAGTTTTTCTGAGTACAGTTTTTCTGGGTGTTTTGCAAAGTACTGGGTGAAGCTCTTCAAAAGGCACAGGACTTCACTTGTGGTTTGTATAGCTAAATAGATAATGTAAATGAATTCAGAGATAAATCTCCCTATCAAAGTCACAGCCATTCCTGAGAACAGAATGTTGTTATTTATAATTTGAGCAAAATGTGTGGTCTGTTGTCTTTCATTAACCCTTAAAATTTCAAGAAAAGGCTCCTTGTGCCTGCACAGCTTAACGTCAGCCTTTAAAAATTTTACAGTGCCAGGTCTGATGTAGCTGCTGGGGAAAGATCATTCACAGATTTACTCCTAAATTACCCGAGGAAATGAAGCAAAATATGAGAAAGGGGAAAAAGTGCTCAAACAAATCCAGCAACTTGAGAATAAGTCATCCTCTTAGTTTTCCTAAGCATCTGAACTACTGCTCAATGAAAAATTTAGTAACAATTTGCAGAAGACTGCCAGTTTTACTGTAATGTTTTGACAAAACAAAGAAATGGACATATTAGCATAGGCCTGGTAAGTCTGTGGATTCAAATGTCTGCACTGAGCATGTACAAGAGCTGACATTACTGAAGTACAAGAGCAACACTTTGTAAAACACTGAATTCAAATTGGTGCTTCACATCCTGTTCTGCTGTTTCACAGTAGGTGTGTACATATACTTTTCCATAAAATATACAGTGTATTTGTATATGTAGGAGACAAGATGGTCAATGCTCACAACAGACCAAGTTCCTTAGTGCAACAAGGATGCCATGAATGCAAAAGTTTAGTATTACACAATTTATGACATAACTGAAAAGTAGCATCTTGCATTTACAGGAGGAAGGGAGGGGGCAGGTAAGAGTGCGTGTAGCAGAGCTGCCGGCTTGCAGCAATCCTTATTCGGTGTTACAGCAGTTAACTCCTGCCTTTTAAAAAATGAATTGTTTAATTCCATGTAAAAACGTTTCCTAGATGTGTCCAGGAGCCAGCTCTGAGCTCCGTTGCCATATTCTGTCCTTGCATGCGAGATTATATTTCCAGATAAGCATGAATAGAGTTCAAATGAATCTATCAATAATCAGTGGAAAGGATGTCATAATGTGAAGTCTGATACTGTACAAAAATATACAAGTCCTTGAAAACGGGTTTGGAAAGGAACTGCTTTATTCTTAACATAGCTGCAGGTCTGGCAGCAACAGCTCGTGAAGAGGTGTGGGAATTAGCTGAACAGACTCTCTGCTGGCAAGGAGAGCCAGGAGGCTGTATGCTACCGATAGGAGACTGACTCCTCATTTTTAAGTCCCTTTGGGTAAAGAAAGGTAACTTATTTTTCTTTGCTGGTGAAACATACTGTGAGGCAAAGCCACAATCGAGGAAAAAAATAAATATTGAATGGAAATAAAATCCCAGAAGTCAAGTGAAATAAAGTATGTTAGATTTTGATTTCTTTTAGGTTGTTATAATCTCTTAGATTGATCACAATGAATTCAGCTAAAAGATGATGTATGAGGAAGGTGGGGAAAGGAAGAGATGGCTGAAGATGAAACACACATTTTTAATTGCTCCATTGCTAATTCTCTGATTTGGATCTGCTTATAATTAAGCTAAACTATTTCCAATGGAATTTTTCTTTGAAGTATTTGCAGCAATGCAGAGTATGTGTGGTACTGTGCTGAGTCTAAGGAAAGGGCAAACAGAAATACTCCCTTGTCCTGTGAATGCCACAGTCTCTCTAAGGACTCCCATGACTATTAGCAGGCACTTTTCCCAAAATCTACTTTCTTACAGCATCATTTATATGGAACTTAAAAAGCACTCTGTAATGATGCCCTCTGGTGACTCCAAGAATTTTTACACTGAAATGAAATAAAAAACAAGATGGAATTTGGCCTGTTAAATACTCTTGGCAAGCTGGACTAGTCATTAAAGATTAATGAGCAAATCAGAGCTCCTAGGGCTCAATCAGCCTATATATATAAGCCATACAGATACAGAAATCCAGGACTACCTCAAAGTGTTGTAGGAGCAGAGCTGTAATGTGTAAGACAGCCTCTCACCCTACCATGCAAGTAATCTCTTGTACATTAAAAATAAAAAAGTTATTTGGCACTGCTAACTAGTATATTTTCTAGTGCTTAGAGAAAAGAAAATTAAAAGATGAAACAAAAAAATCTCTTGAGCTTTTCTTGATAACAGGGGATATGGAGGATGTTAATTGATTATATGAAATCTTAGAAATTAACCAGCTGTGCAAAGGAATGTCTCTTGTATATTCTACGCTTAGTGTGGCTGCCACAAAGTCTCTGGAAAGCCAATTTTTTTCCATGCACTGTTTTCTCTCCTGGATATTGCTTTTTATATGCACAATCTGTCTGCGGCATCTTATGTCTCTACATTTATTGCCCATCGTTTCACCACCATAAAGGCACACATGACTAGTATTGTACTGACTCTGGAACTCATAACTCCTCTGCTTTTAAGCACTATTCCCCCCTGCCATGCTGGGAGAGGATGCATCTCTTCCCATTCATGTCCTTTGCAAAACAGCCCCTTAAGCACAGTGTAGATCAACTAGGTTTTATGCATATTTTCTCTAAGAAAAACTAAAGGAGTAAACAAAATATTTGTTCTGACAAGATGCCTACTTTGATCATAAATGTTAAGATCAGGAGGTACAAGTATGATTTTTTTTCTTGTTTCCCAAACAATATAACCTGTAGAATCTTTACTAGCTTCTTCATTAAGTCAGTAATTTCCCTTTCAACTGCAGTTTGTATTTTAGGAAAATACCTTATCTTGATTTTACAGGCCATTTAGTATCTGTAGAGGAGTTTGTGATATCATTTTTAGGTCTGATAATGCATCAGGGAAGGGCTGTTTTTCTGTGCTTGCAATTTGCATTGTTGCAGTGTACGTGTGTTCAGTCAAACGGTGCTTTCTCCTGGCCTTAAGAGTTACCTGGTTTCTTCGAGGCGGAGAATAAGCCATTGATAAATTCATACATCTTCAGTGCAATATTTATGAATGTGGCACACTTGAATTAGTACTTTTCTTAATGGCCATACCCTTTAGCCTTTCATTTCTAGCTAAGCTGATGTTTCACAGAGCCTCTGCTTCCTTCATGACTGAATTTGGAGTTGCTTTGGCCTGCTGATTCTTTCACAAAGGCTAATGTAGCTAAACCAGTTGTCTCCAAGCTCCTCTTTCCATTGCAAATTTATGTCCCTCATGGTGTACTTGGGCAGTGATATTTTCTGTGTCCAACCATCTTCCTCCATAAAGGAACTTCATTGTTCTTTGATTTAGCCTCAGTGAAGGGTAGCTGTCAGGCTCACTGCCCTGTCTTCATCAGCTGGAGACCGATTAAAGATACATGAGATGTCTTGTGCTTTCCACAGTCTGACAGCCTTTGAGATCATGAAAACAGCAGTAGAGGGAGACATGGGTTTTGGTATGGTTGTATGACTGGTTTTAGAACATTGCCCATTTGTACACATCTTTTCAGCTGTACAGGAGGTCTGTTATGCAGTCTGCTATCACAACACAAAGAATGTGTAGAACAGAGCTGATTTGAGTAAAATGCCCATTAAATGGTCTGCTCTTATTTTTGCAGTCTTCTTCATCCATGAGTTATTCTGGTTCAGCAGCTGGAGTAAGACCTAAAAAGGAGCATGTATTCTACTAGGATTTAGGGGACAGGTCTGAAGCTTGTAAGCTTTTGGATGTAAACATGCTTGTATATTTCTTCTTATCCTATGCAGAGAGAACTCTATGGCAGCATTTTCAAGATTAGGCCTTTGGGTACACGGGGGTAGGGAATGCTGGTATATAGATGGCTCCTTAGGGGAGGCTGCATGGAGATTTATCCTTCAATCTCATTGATGAGAGGGAGTCTCCAGTCAGACAGTTCTTCCACTGACGTGTCGAGGCAAGCGACTCAGCTCTGCAGTGGAGAAGAATGTCCCCAGAGCAGCTTTCCCAGAAGCACCTTCACCTGGAGGTTTCTTGCTCAGGAATTAATTTGCTTGTGAAAACTCATCAGTTCACTGATGATGGGGTGACAGTTGTGGGCAGATTGCTCTCATGGGCATGAGGAGGCACAGCTGTAAGCAGGCCTAATTAAGGCCTCTGATGAACTTTCCAGTGTAACTGCACCAGTAATTGTCAGGATCTATGAAGTAAATAAAGGTTAGTTTTTCTCTCAGTCCTCAGAATTGCAGAAGTTTATAATTATCCTGTCTTATCAATGAAAAACATTAAAGCCTATTAAAGGAATCAGCAGTTGCTATTCACTGGTGATTTGGTAACAAACAAAAGCTTGCAGAAATAGCACAAGATGAGTCTGGCAGCAGTCAGACTGACCTGTAATTTTAAGGTTGGGGAAATGATGAGAAAAAGGAAGCAGAGCATAGCAGAACTCATAGCCTGGTAATTCCCATGAGCTTATCTGGAGCTTGAGCTTCTATCACAAGTGAGACCCCGAGTATCTGAGTCTCCTGAACTGCACAGGTTTGTACTGCAAGTCACTCTTCTGGGAAAAAAAAAAAACACAAAACATTGATGTTTCTGACAGAGTAGTTTTGTGAGCAGCTTTTTCCCTTCCAAGACATCAGCCTTATAAATAGCATTGATACCAAGGTCTACATACTCTCTATAGACATTGTATCATAGCCTTTTTTTAAATTTAAAAATAATTTGCTTGGAGAAGATGATTGTTGCAGGGAGTGGCTCAGTTATGAAGATACTGGGGCCAAATCTCCTGTAATTCCTGTAAACAAGTTTTGCTTGGTTCTGGCAACACAAACCAGTTTTAAACTTCGTTTGAAATGCCTAATGTATGTGGAAGTCCACTGCACGTGGCAATGGACAGAAAAGACAAAGGGTACCTACTATCAGAAGACCAGTTGGCAAGTGTTGTGTAGGAGAAGCAGTCTGTAGTCAACACCTGAAAGCTGACTTTTCATGTGGAACAGGAAATTGTTGAATGTCTGGTGTATCTGCTTTATTTGCTGTCAGCTTTTCAATCTCCCAAACAAGATAAATACAGTGACACATGGAGTTTGTGAGTCCCTGTGCTGGCATTGTGAACACTCTTCTGCATAGGAGAGGGTGGTGAAGCAGAATGATTAAGACATCTCACTGTGCAGCCAGATGTGCAAGTTTATGTCTTCATTTGCTAGCCCCTCACCAAAGAAGGTGAAAGAGGTCTTTTGGGATCAGTTGAGTCCAAGAAAGCCAGGTGGTATTTTAACCTCTTTCCTCCAGGACAGGGTTAACTGCAGAAGTGGAAGTGCCCTGGCCTTGTTCACCTGATAGATTATTCTGATCTATCAAACCTTTGAACTTCTCAGCCTGGATTCATTCAAACTCTTAAGTTGGTATAAAAAAAAGGGTCTCTTGCCATGTACCCTTAGGATGCAGCTCTACTTCCCAGGATCATGTGTCTTACAGTAATACTTTCAACATGTGCTTCAGAGTGAGGCACAAACCCGAAGTGGTTCACTGGCTGTGTGACTGCAAAGGCACATTCCTTTTTCCTGGCTCTGACATATATACCTTGGGGAATATTTGATTGATGCATATGGCAAGATATCAGCATGCTTTGATTAAGTGTATTCAAAAAAGGGTGTAAAACTGCTATTGCATAAGGAAAAAATTCAGCTTGTTATTTTGAAATACCCTGGCACTGTCTGGATTCGAGAATTATTTATTAGGGAGACTTTAAAGTAGGATGAAAGTAAGAAATCCTATGAGGAAAATTTCTGTTTGTTTCTTACATTTTCTCCACCCCTCCCTCACCCTGAACTGTTCAATATGTTTAGAAGGAAAATACTTTCCAAACCCTTTCTATCTAAAATATCATCAGATGGAGCAAAAGGAAAGCTGAACTTGCCCCAGAAGCATTCCCACACTGAAATGTTAGATGCTCCATCTCAAGAGCTTGGGATATGGGGAAACTACAAGTAGCAAGATGTCCATGCTGTTTGTGGAGGGGGGGATCACAGAGTGTCTCATGCCTTGGATGCTTCAGGGAACAATCTGGCGGAGCAGAAGTCAGCCTTTACTGTGATTATGTGGTGACAATACCAGCCTACAGCGTCCTGTCTTGTTCTCTGTCCCTCCTTTTTTCTTTCCATGCCATGGGGCACAGTACTTGTGGCTGGATTAAAGCAATTCCCTACAAACAGCACTGGAGACCAGAACACTTGTGGGGCAGGGTGGTGGTGTCCTTTAAGGCCCAGCCCTAATGGGATTTACGGCAGGACTCCACAAGCAGTTGCATGTGGCTGATGGCCTCTCCCATCGCTGGGTTGATAAGTGGTGCACTTGTGCACTGTGCTGAATAAGGTCCTTGCTTTAAGCTTGTAGGTATGTTCTGGAAGGCTCTGCTGCAGCTTCAACTCCATCAAACTATGATCCTGGGAAATACAACATCATAACATATAGCGTCCCTGTGCTTCAGAGCAGCTGAGGAGGCATAGGGAAGGTTCAGATGTAGGAAAAATCTGCTGTCTGAGCTCCACCACAACTGCTCAGTACTGTCACCTCTTACTGAACAGCACTGTCACAACACTGCATTCAGTAACAGGACTTTGAGGAGAGTTTAAATTCAATAAAGATGGAAATACAATCTACTAAACAGCTGTAACACTTTCTTGTCATACTGGACTGGACAGGAGACAGAAACCATTTCAGGTACTGCAAAATTAGGTGAGATAGAACTACCTCTAGTTTAGTGAGACATCTGGATTTCTAACAGCTTGTTAAAAAAACAAGAAGTTCAACTCTTTATCTTACTCTAGTCAACTGTGAGTACAATCAATTACCTAAAAGCTTATTTTCCTATGACATTTATCATTACAGAGAAAATAAAAGAATGTCTTGGTTTGAAAGACAGTTGTNTGGCAGCTCCTGGCAAGCAGGGTAGATATGATGGTTCTGTTGAAGCAGTGGTCCTGGAGAGAGGGTCTGCTCTGCCTCGGAAGGTCCAGTGGTGGTTGTGTAGCTCCTGTCCTCTGGAAATCCAGTGGAGAGGCCCCTGTCTATGGTGTTCAGAATCCCGGATTATATCCAGGATGGAATGCTTGATTCCTCCTTCTGGGTGGAGCATCTCACAATGGGATGATGAGTCGTGAGGCAAGGTGTTGATGGGCAATTAATCCGGGAGATAGTCCAGAGGGAGGAGGCAAGAAAAACACTGTCCCACCTGCTTTCAGCAACTCATGAAGATGGTGATAGAATACACTGCAACCCAGGACAGAGAAACTACATGCCAGCATTTATAATAATTTTATTAGTATCCAAGTAGATCTAATTTATGTGGAGGTTCTGTTTCCAAGATGAGGATCAAATGAATCTCATCTGACAGACAATTAAGTTTAAAAGGCTTCACATGAGAACTGTTCTCCAACAGTAAGTAAACAAGACATGTTGATTAATAAGGTCAGACATACAATAGGGAGCTAAATTATGGCAGGACTCATCAGCAGGCAGTACATGCTAGACCTTCTCAAGTGGTGCAAGTTAGCATGTAGTAAAGCAAAAGTTTTAAATTAACCCTAGTGTTTTACCCTCTGGGCAGTAGAACTAGAAGTTAGAGGAAATAAGTTTATAAACTGTAGAAGTAATGTGACTCTGGCAAGTTGTAAAGACTTGAATGTCTCCCAAAGACTTACAGATTTTTAGAGTGTTAAATATCGCTGTAATTATTAAATCTGGTGTGAAAAACCCCAAGGAAAAAACACTGTAGCATAAATGTAACATCTGAGACTTAAAATTTACATTCTGGAAACTGCACAAGCAGAAGATTCATGTAGCAAAATGTTTAAAGGGCATCCCTGCTAAATGCCTTGTGGAAAGTGCTAAGCAAACTGGAATAGTTCCAAAATATGTAGGTGGGATTGCTCTTCACAATGCTGGGATTTACTCCATTATTGTCCAAGTGACTCAGCTGAAATTACCCACAATCTACTAGACATACTTTATTGTCAATACATTTTGCCCTGGCCTTTCCTCTCCATGGCTACATGGCCTTAATTCACCCAAATTTCTAAAATGGTGGTGCCAAGTAGTCCTGATAACAGCACTGCACTTTCCATGTCCAGATATTATGTAGACTCATCTGCATGTTCAGAAGGACTGTGTGTCATTGCCTTGTATCAACATTTCTTTGTTAATCTACTGCCAAGAGAAAGACACTGCCTTCCCTGCTTTTGGACTGAGCTCCTCTTCTGTGACATTGCCAGTTGCTAAATGACCTTGAAACTGATTCCCAAGCACAGAAAAGCACTTACTTGAAGCCATGATGCTTAATTAAACAGTCAATCCATGAATCCTGTTTGCCCTTACTGTGGCAAAGCAAATAGGCCTTTTGTCATTCAAACATGGATTGGGCTAGATCAGCTTTGTACAGATAAAAACACAAGGTTTCCACTTCTTTTATCTCACATCTGTATCTAGCAGGATGATATCCTCTGATGCTTTAGTCCACCACTCTTTTTGACAGAAAACAGGCTGTTCTTCCTGCCTTTTTATCTAGGATACTGTTTGACTTAAATATTGGATCAGGATTTGGTCAGTCAATTCCCAGCAGTTCATGTAATCTCAAATGGAGATTAAAATCCAACCCAATGCACGGATTGCAGTATTTTGTTTATAGGGCAGCCAGTGCCAGCTGCTTCAGCAGAAGGTTTAAGAAGCTCCTTAGAGGACAAATATCAAATATTCTTGAATTCTACCTCTGTGCATTTGAGGAACTGGGCTCTGAAGTACAGTGGTTTGTACCTCTAGCAATTTTTTGGTCCTGTCTAAAAAATGTCAAACATCCTCATTACGCTCTTTATGCTCCAGTGATGTTTTGGATCCTAACTCTCAACAATACCTACTGACAGGGATTTTGTAGGTTGGCTTAAGGTGTCACCTTCCTCTGCTCTTCCAAATCCACCATTTGTAATTGCTTTGCTTTCCATTTCACTGTGTTTCCCTTATTCACCTGTCATACCAAGATACATACTGGAGCTCCTAAGCACTTTCCATCTTCTAGTATTTCACTCAGTAAATGAGATGCCTATGCCTATGTTCCCCTCCATCTCTCCTGGCTCCCCAGGGAAGGAAGCCTGTGGATGCTGGCCACAAGGAGATACTTTGGCCAGGTACCATGCAGGTGAGAACATCCAGTTCCCCTAAGTCTAAGCGCAGCTCTGCTGCCCTTTCTCTATATTCTATTTAAAGGAAGTTCTCTGTATTATCTTTTACTTTAATATAAAATCCCCTATATTTTTCTCTGTTTTAATCAATGAATTTATTCTAATATAAATACCTTACTATGTTCTTTAAGATAAAGCAAAATATACCATTGCTCTTCATTAAGTTTTCTTAAGCACACTGGATATCCCATAATGCCAAAACAGCTGGTCTTTATGTTGGATGAGGGCCAAAGATCCTAAAAATGGTGTAAGTGCCTAATTACTTTAAAAAATGTAGGCACAAAAATGGATCCTATGGTACTTGACCACTTCTATAAATGCAGGCCAAAGCTCTTCTTTCCAAACAAAGTGTGCTGAAAGTTGGTTCCTTGGTTGTAAATTTGCAAGGCGAAACAAGATTCTGTGTCTCACAAGGATTCCTGTTCCCAGCCAGGATAAGGAAGAGGCCTTTCCTGGAGCAAGCAGCCAGGAAGAGACAGGACCCAACAGCTGACAGGCAAAGAAACCTATGAACTGAACTCCACTAGTGCTAGCCAGCCAAATTGTAAGGACTGTGGAGATGATGGGGGAGTGCAGGAAGAAAACTAGTGGCTGAATTTTGAGGTACGTGAAGAAATTTAGAAAAAAGAAGATCTGTATTTTATAGGACCCCAGGCTAACAGTTTTCAAACCACTGACAGCATGTCATAACCAGATCAGAACACAACTACAAATAACAGTAGGAAATCTACCTACATCATGCCAAGAGAGTGAGTCAGTCATTTGGTGCTTTTTTTAATAATTGGGGGTTTTGCCCAAATAATACTGAAAATCACTCCTCTCCTCCTTCCTCTGTACAACCAGAGGGTATTTGGTGTATATATGTGTGTATATATTTTTTTCCTCAGATTCCATGCCATCACTTTGCCTGCCTAAAACATTTACCAAACTTCTTAGCATCCTTATTAAACTTTTTTATTAAAACAAATTCCCTTAGAAGTTTTCCAGAAAAGTGTCTCAGCCCTATGCAAAGCACAATTATCACATGGGACAGAAAGCTGTGTGGAGAAAAGGGAGAACTTGTACTGTTTGATGGCATTAATTCCCTTTGTCTTTATACCTGTGCAATCACTAGTATACAGAAAGGATGTTTAAATACTGATCTGGCAGCATCTTTTTGGTATTGAAATATGCTATGTACAGAACAGTGGAGACAGCCTTTCTTACATTCTTTGACTATTTTGGGGTTTTTTTCCAGGCTTTTAAAGCACTTCTTTTGAGATTTATTACACCTAATTAAAAAACTGTCCATGTATTTAACAATGTAACCCATTGTTACACTTAAGTATTTTAGTTTCTCAGCATTTAGTGCTTTGAAAGTATGTGCTGCCATTTGAAACAAAATAGGAATAGCTCATTTAGAGGATTTTGCTAGAAGATCCTTTGACCAACACTTGTAACATATTTGAATTATTTATCATTCCTCAATTAAAAATAGCCTTTCCTAATGGGCACCAGCTTTCTGTGAGGTTGATACTCCCTCGTCTGCAAGCAAAGTCCCATATGCAGGGAGCTGCCTATGGGATGGAGCGGAGCCCAGGGGAACACAGGGTACCATGGACCGTTCTCAGATCTGTTGTGGCAGGTCTGCACTCCCAGGGACTGGTTTCTGGAGAAACCAAACAAAGTGTTGAGTTATTAACATGCTTTATAGGTCAGCTGCAAGCCTCCTTTGTCCCAAATGTGGAGAGCACCAGGTGGGCTGTTTTATATGTAAAGCAGTATCTTATGAGGAAGGCAAGTTTGGTCACACTGATTAAATTGGCTTTTTTAAGGCCAAGGTTGATCTGAGAAATCCACAAAGAACATACATCCATAGAGATGCCTTCTCTTCATTAAGGACAGTGAAATAAGAGGGTCACTGAATTCAGGGTCAAACCTCATCTCTGTAGGTGTAACAGTCTAGTAGGGAGGTTAATTTGGTTGAGAAAAATGTCCAGTGTCAAACTAAGTACCATCAGCGAGCTTTTTTCTGTGGCATGGAGATAAACCATCTATACCAATACAGCGGTTCCTAGGCTGGTTTTGGCCTGAGGCAAAGATGGTCACCCAGATGACGCTTAGCAAAGATTTGGGAATTAGCATGTGCCAGGCTCCCTTTCCAGTGGGCAACGTAGGTGAAGCCATGCTTCTTTAGAGGCTAAGACTTCAATAGTAAGGGTGTGAGCCATTCTCTGCCTGAGAATGGTTTCAGACAAGTTTAATTTACTTTAATAAGTTAATTTTAATTTATATACATGGAACTGTGGAGTGTGGGTGAAACCTTGGAGGGACAGGAATTGCAGCTGCCTTGGCTCTCCTCCTGCCCCAAGGGATTCAGATCTCCTCGGTGTTCATGGATGCTCTGCTGCTACACTGCAGGAGAGTGTCTCCTGCTCCCAACTTTGAGTAATTTGGTAGCAAATGGAGGAAGCGGGGTGGCCACTGCAGGAGTGGTATCAATACCCAAATGCATCCATGTTACCCTGTGCTTGTTGGTTTCCTGCCAGAGACCCCAGCTACAGATCAGCTTCTGGGAGGGAAGGGAAACCTTTCCAAAAGGAGTAGGACCTCATGGAGAGACTTGCTGTCCTGTGTCTGTGCTGCTGGGGACCAGCTGTGGACCACATGTCGATGACTGATGAAGGTCACTCATGAGGCATATTTTAGCTTTACTCTCTGTGATAATCCCATCACTCCTGACCCACACAGGTTGGCAGGATGGGAAAGGTTGCAGTGCCTATGGCTGTGTATGTGCACGTAAGCACATGAACTGTTTGCCAGGTACAAAACCCCATCTACCTCCCACTTCTGTACCTTTGCAGTGGCTGTTTTGAGTCAGGATGAAGAAATCTGGAGAGGACCAGCATCCCTTGTGTAAACAAACATGCTTGCAGGTTGGTACTGGGGCCCTATCAGAAAACAAGATGATTGGAATGATAAAGTACTAGTGTAGTCTTGAAGGAGCTGGGTTTGCTAAGAATGTGCAGCTTCGTTAAGGAGGTTTTGTGGGTTAAAGCGTGTTTGAGCTGGTAAAAGTAAATGAGGGGTAGGCCCTAATGCCCAGGCAAACACCCAAAATGGCTGCACTCCCAAGGCAAAATCTTGGAGCTGACAGAGTTCCTACAGGGTGAAACTTCTGAGCAGAAAATGCTAAAATACTTTAATTAAACCACAGAAGGGAGCAGAAGGCAGATATTTTGCAGGAAGGAGAGCATCTTGTGGTGTTTCCTCATGAGATTGGACTGCAGTGGGTCAGAGAGAAGCCATTGCTTCAGACGGGAGCTCTGGCCCAAATGTCAGCCTTGGGCATCTTCCTGCAAAGAATAATAAAGATGCAAAGGTTTTAAAAAAAAACCTTCCCAGAGAAATGGGGGTGGGGAACTGGTACTGACCCCTCACTCCTGCCATGGCAGGAGCCTGGCTGGAGGGGTGTCCCCAGCACTTCCACACCCTGCTCTTCTGAATACATTTTGCATGCTTAATTTCTTTGGAAGTGTTCAATTGATTTAAAGTGCATATCAAGGTGACACAGAGAGCAAACGGGTTCTCCACAGGAATCACAGTGAATTGTTGCTCAGCCATTCACTGTTGCAGGCAAAAGAGGCACCAGGAGATGCAAGAAGGAAATCTTCAAAGTTAATTATTTACTGGTTTATAGACTTCCAGTTTCTTCAGCCTGGCAGGTTTGATAAGGAAGCCTGGAGCTTCAGCAGAAGCAATTAGCGTGACTTCTCTGAGATATTAGTGAGTAATTGTGCCATTGTTTATTTCCTGTAAAGTGACAGACTACTAGAAAGGGTTTGTTTGCTGTTTGTAGATTATTTGTGTCAGGGTGGATGCATTCACCAGGAGAATGGCAAGTAGGAGTGAGAACACTACAAAGACTTTCCCCATGACGGTACAAGGACATGCACTTCTCCTCATCTTGTTCACTGTCTAATACATTTTCGCTTGCTCTTATTCTGTGGTGTTAATAACGGTGATGACATCCAAAGCCAGTTTTGTATTGGTATTAACCCTGAGAAGACCCCAGGAGGGGAGCAAGAGTGCCCTGAGTTAATGGATGCTGGGTAGGCAAAGGGACAAAGCATGGGGCAGATTTGTGCATCTGTCCTAGAAGACTAGCAAGAAGGTGGAGGTGTCCTTGATAATTAATATTGAAGAAGACAGTGGAAGAAATAGCAAAGGTTGTTTTTCCCTCCGCTTGCAAGTAGGTTTCCTTTTCCTTATATTGCTTCCTGCCAGACATAAAATTGTATGCAGGAGTAATTCAGTTCACCTCAAACCAATTCCTGTCAGCTCTGAAAACAAAACATGAGAACTACTAAAAATAAGCAATAACAGGGCATGAAATAAATGATCTACTGCTTTGTCCAGGGAGATATACTTTCTGACCTGGTCTTCAGCAAGTAATTAGCCTTGCTGGAACTGGCTAAGAGGTTAAAAAATCTAGAGTGCATAGCTGACCTTGTCTAGGGGAAGAGGGTGGCCTGGGATACTTTTTGAGGCCCTTTTCAAGTATGATTTTAAGAATAATGCTACAGAAGTTATATAGAAAGCCTCTCTTTTCAGCAGGGAGTAATTTATAATTTGCCTTTCTTTTTTTTCTGGAACTCCTGAGCACTTGGACACTTCAGAAGTTCTCAAGGTCAATATTCAGTTGTTACAACTTTTGGAAGCATTGTGAAAGATAAAGACCAATGAACTGAGGATGAATGGGAAATGTACTTTCTAAAATGCTTTAGTCCAAACAAATACTTAAAATCTGTGAATACCAGTACAGCCAGAAAAGGAAGCAGAAAGGCAAATTTTACACACAAAATACTGTTCAGCTTGATGTTGGGAAAACTGATGTTGGGAATCAGCAAAGCCATCTGAAACAAACAGGTTATCCCTTTGTGAGAATAAAGTCCTTTGTAATGAAAAAAAGACACAATAATTCTTAGGAGATCATGTAAGTTAATATGAACCACCAAAGACATCCCAAGGATAAGATGCAAGGCAAAAAAAAACAAAAAAAAAGGGCCTCTCAAGGCACTTTTGAAGTAATGCAAATCTTCATCAGTGAAACCAAGATTGCCACAGGCAGCACTGACCTTACAGTCAATTTCAGCACTTGTACTTAGGACTTTTAATTCCAAGGTTTCTTGAAGGTCGAGTGGACTGAATGGCAAAAAGCAAGTCTTGTCTGTGGTCCCTCCCTGTGTGCTGAACCTCAGCTGGGCTAATTCTTTGCAGCTGCCCAGGCAGAGAGCCAGACCCTTCAGGTAGTGGATTATGGACAGAACAAGAGAAGGAATTCTGGCATCCTCACAAACAGTAAACCCTTGGGCAGGGGAAAGCCCAGAAAATACTAAAGTGCCCAGTATTGCTCTCCCATGTGGGCTTTTTAAGAGCCAAGATAAAGAGCATCCAGCAAAGCAGCATAATGTAGCAGTGGGACTCCAAAAGCTAGACCATGGAGAAGAGGAAGGGATGTAGGTCAACTCTGCTCTCTTCAATCAGAAAACGTGGTTTTACATATCTTACCTAGGGACCTTTGATGCATATGCACAATAAAATTTGTGTGGATGTTAGAAACCTCTTCTGCACTATAGTCCTGTCATTCTGTCATCCCTCCATCTTCCCTCCCTCATACTGACTAAATCTCTAATGCACTGTGGTTTGAGTTCTCCTCTCAATATTTTTTTTCTGTTTGAAAATAGTTGGTACCCTCCTGATTTAATTGCTTTACTATTATATTTCTCTTCAAATAAATGCTCTCTATTGTAGTCAATCTTTGGCACAGCACCTTCCCTTCCTCTAACAGAAGCTGTCTCATAGAATCAAAGAATGGTTTGGGTTGGGAGGGATCTTAAAGGCCATCTATTTCCAACCCCCTTGCTATGGATAGGGACACCTTCCACTAGACCTGGTTGCTTAGAGACCCGTCCAGCCTGGCCTTGAACATTTCCAGGGATGGGGTATCCACAACTTCTTTGGGCAACCTGTGCCAGTGTTTCACCACCCTGATTGTAAAAAATTTCTTCTAAAAAATTTAGTCTAAATCTACTCTCTTTTAGTTTAAAACCATCACCCCTTGTCCTATCACTACAGTCGATAGGAACACGTGAAATGTAGAGAATTTAGAAACAATTAAACAAAAAAATTGTTATCTATCACATTTGCCACAGAGCTACTGCTCTGCTGCTTTTTACTGGGATTCAGCTGGCATAATCTCTCCCAGTCTTTCATTTAGCTTCAGTGGCAACAGGGCAGTGGCAGTAGGTTGGACTAGATGACTTTTAGCATTCCCTTCCAACCCAAACTATTGTATGATTCTGATTCAGACAGGGATACTGGTCAGCGCTGGCTGACACCCAAACCCAGCCCCAGGGCAGGCGTGGATGGCTGGGGCTGTGTGGCAGGAAGGAGCTGTTGTTTCCTGCTCGCTTTGCTAGCTGTTGTTCCGCTTAAAATGTGAAGCCAAAGAGAGAGCGATTGGGAAAGCAAAGTCTGGTTGGAAAGTTTCAAGCATTCTCCCTGCTTATGAAGGATTAACCTTGCCCTTGTCGAGCAAGTGACCTAGAGATTTATGTTAGCACCACCAGGACTGCTTGTCACCAGCCAAGGTCAAAGGGTTATTTCTTAAACGAAATCAAAAGCCTGTCCTCCTGCAGGGAGGGTTGGCAGTGCCAGCTGTCTCCCTCAGCAGGCTGGAATCTGCCCACCGCTTGGCCAGGCTGTGCTGGATTTGGAGAGGTAAGTAAGGTATGCAGGCTCTGGCTGAAGGCTGCAGGGTGAAAAGGACCTCCCTGGGAACTAGCCTGCCAAAATCTGTGTCTGATAAAACAGCCCAACCCATCCTGTAAAGACTTCTACTGAAAAATCTTGAAATAATCACAGAGGAAGTGACAGGAACTCAGCCCTCCCTTCCCGCCCTGGGCAGACACTCCCTGGCTTTTCCCCTCCCTGACACGCCGTGTCCCTGGGGAAGGGCCAGGGCTGCAGCTGCAGCACGGCCAGGCAGGCTGAGGCAGCAGCGAGGAGAGGAGGGGTTGCTGCGACGTGCTTCGTGCTGCACTCCTTGTAGGAGCATGGAAATGCAGGGTCAAGTTCAGGGATTGCAGCGGCAGGAGAGGGAGGATCAGAGCGATTCCTCTGGCCCTAGTGACATTTTGCTTATTTATACCAGCTGCAGATTTTATCTGAAATCTTGAGAGACTCTAGTGTGGCTTTCCTTATTTGCGTTTAAGAGGGCATTCAATTAACACAAGTGCCACATACTGAAATACCTGCTTTATGAGGGGGCAGAGCTGAACAGCTTAAAAATACATAGGACTTTGGATTATATTACTTCCTATGGAAGAGTTTCCAGCTTTGCTGTCCTAGACCATGTATCTCTTCCCTTAAGGCTGGATGAGATATAAAGAAACCACTCCCATATTTTTATCAAGAAGGTGAGGCAATTGTGTTTGATTTTTTACCTTGTGGTTTGTAACATGTCAGATCCTGGTGAGACAGTCAGAATTGGTTTGGTACCTTTGTAAATTGCTGAACATCACAAGAAGATAATAAGGAATATGCTGTACGTGCTTTACCTGCCCTCCATCCTGTCTGTCTTCCTTGGATGATTGTAAAATAAAAAAACATATGTTAAGTGCAACATCCCTCTGTTGCACAGCTTTCCTTTCATGCTGGGTTTTTTTCTGGTGTGCACTAATGTATTCCTGTCCCAAAGCAGCTACAGAGGATCAGTGTGTCAGCAGGCTGCAATGTTCATGCATGTGCATGGTGGTCAGCAGTCCGCAGGTACAGTTCTGGGCTGAGGAAATTATGCTCTTGGGAACTATGTCCCTAACTCCCCAAGATTCACTTGAAAAAGCCTTCAACTTTTAATTTGTGGAATTGCACAGTTTGATGACACAAGCAGGAAACATGAGAAAATGGAGAAAAAACCCACAGAGATATGGCAATCTTTGGTAGTAAGTAGGTTCCCCCTTCCCCAGGCTTCCTTCTGAAGGTTGCCACCACCTCCTCCCACTTGGCTGTCTTCACAGACTATCACCTTGCATCCTGGATGGTGGCAGCAGCCAGTAGGACAGTTCCTGTACCTTTGCCCAGCTCCAAGGTTTGTAAAGTTGCCCCAGACTCCAGAAAAAGTGTGTGAAGCCTGTTCAGCCTGTATGGAGAAGCTGATGTTGCCTCAAGGCAGGGAAGGGACACAGAAACCACCAAGTGAGCCAGCCAGCCATGGGAAAAGTCACAGAAGGAAAAGTGCTTCATCCTGGTCTTTGGGCATCTGCAGTCGCTCTGAGGCTGCAAACCACTTGTGGCAGCAATTGTCATCTCCTGCAGGGCAGAGCGGGTTGTGTAGGCCACTTAAAATGCATGAGTCCCAGGCCAGTCCAGACTGTAAAACTGGTTTAAATGAAAAGACTCGGGCACTTCTTGGACTGTGAGCAGGCATCTCTGGGATGTCACAGCTCCCTCTGGGCCTCTGTCAGTGGGTTGTCCTTTTGCTGCCTTGATGGAGTGTTGGCCTTTCTCCCATCCCAAGACCCAACTCCCCATTTTTGTTCCTTCGGTGGGCGGCCAGAGAAGTGAAGTAGCAGCAGCCTGTGACCTCAGGCAGGGCAGTGACAACTGGGGTGGGAATGAAAGCCTCCAGCTGGCACCGCTCCCTGTGGAGTGCTGTCCTGTCTGCCACGATTTTGGCTGGTGCCTGACAAAGACGTGAGCCCTTCTCAGCTGTTTGCTGTAGCTGCAATGCCAGGGATGCCCTCAGCTCTGCGTTCAGGTCAGGACAGGCACTGCAGGCACTCGCTAATCCCCTGCAGGAAAGTTCCTGCGGCTTATTCCAAATACCCAGTTTGAACTGGTTAATCCAGCGGGTGGGCCGGTCTGACGGGCGCTGACACATGTGCTGCTGTGGGTGAAGGTCGGCTGCTGCCCCAGGGCAGTGACAAAGCGGCCGGTTCTGCCGTCCCCAGCCAGGCCCCTGCCTGCAGCCCTGAAAGCCTTCCGTCCAAACCCTCTGCAGTTCTGGGCCATTTCCCATGCAGCTTTTAGTGCTTTTTGACCTTCCTTATTTTAAAGCAAGACTTCTGTTGCTTCTCTGGTAAACAAGACTAGTAAAGACTAGAAAGATATTCAGCTTACTTTTTCTCTGTGCATCTTATTATACACCCGGGTCACGACGTAATTTATCTTAAAGAAGCAGATGGTGTGAAAATATGACTGTTCCCAAATTCCACAGCATCCTAGCAGATGATATTTTAACCTTGACCTGTGTTTTGCTGTAGCCTGGTTTATCTGGCTCAGGAGAAATTTCAGGAAGTTGTGCAGAGCAAAAGGGTGCAGCTTGGTTTTTCATTGTTTTCGCTGCTCCTGCTTGTATATGGCACAGGAAAACAGGGGGAAAATATCCTTTTGCTGGAACTCACTCCCATGTTTCTTGTGAACCTTGAGTTCAATCAAGCTTTGATAAAATGGAAACTGAGGGAGTGCAGAACATATTGAGGGAGGCATGATGCTCAGTGCAGTGCACGCGCTTCACATTTGGCCAAAGGTTGTTTACTTCTTCTGCCTCCTTCAAGCAGTTTCACTAGCATCTATACATAAGTAACTTGCCATGGCAAACATCAACTCTGAATCCACAACTCTGTCTTTGTTCAGGAATATTAATCTAAAATTGGGGTTTTTTCCATGTAAACCTAATGAAACTTGGAAATACTTCTTTTCCAGTCAAATAATGTTAATTATACTACATTCACTTAATGTATATTATGTCAGCTGAAAGCCAGGCTGCTTTGTGAGCTGTCTGGAGGACTTTGGTAAATTAAATCAAGAAAGTGCCCTTCCTTCAGTTTAAGTTGCTTTTCCTAAGTCATGACTCTTCTCCTCCCTCCTAACACTTTTGTGACTCTTCCCCTCCTTCCAAACTTCTTTGCTGTTAATGCTCTCAGAGGAGTCACTAGATGACCCTGTATCCTCATCCTAATTGCCAGTTTCTAACAATCACAACTTTTTATATCTAAGTTGCAAACTCCCTTCTGTGAGCCCCATGATAGCCTCAGCAAGCCCTGGCAGGGAGGCGCAGGGAAGTGCTAGGGACAAGGCCTCACCAGCAGGAAGATTTCCTAAATCCTGTCTGTCAGGGCTGTCTGGGTTTTCCATGCAGTGATACACAGTCTCTGTACAAATACCACTGCACTCAGAAATGCCTCGATCAAGGCCAAGTACTGCTTTGCTAAAGTCTTGATTTAAAACTTGAAATGAAGGCAATGCTATGTACTAACAATGAATGACCCTCCTACTTACACATTTTTGTCATATTTATCTGAGTAGTTTTAACTTCCAAATATATGGAAGGCTTTGTTGTCAGATTAAAAACCTCTGTAAACAAAGTCATCTCTCTTCCCTGTCTTGGGTGGCATTTACAGCTGACTCATCTGTGTCTGACTCACCTGATGCCACAGCAATTGCTTTCAGGACAGTCCTGAGAATGGACAGTCAACTGCAGGTGGGAAATTTGGGAATCTGCAGGCAGAATCATGGGTGGAGGTGGTGTTGTCCTAGGAGGAGCTGCCCTTCCTGTAGGTAAATGAGAGATCCTGCTGTGTCTAGGGAGCAATGGGCACATCCAGCACATCCTGCAGAGTGGTCAGACTTTTCCAGGACAGTCTGTGCATATTCAGTGGTCTTAGAGATGGGCTTCACAGCAAGTGTCCTTTATGTCTGACACATGTGAGGTATTTTGGACTACCTGTGTGAGTGCTGAGTGGGTTGTCCAGTATATTCAGAGTGTCACCAATGGGATCAGGATGCACCAGACTTACTCTGCACACACAGTCATTGTGTAGGGTGCTTGAACAAAACATGTCAATCCACTACAGGCTTCTCTTTCAGTCCCCAAGCCGGTGCTCCTCAATGCATTTTGACACTGATAATCATGTGGCCATAGAGTGGGTTGAACCAGCTCAGTGATGCAGCTGACTGTGCACACAGCTGAGCACCAGTATTGACACTGGAGAGGTGATGGGAGCGTGTAGGGGAGGGCAGGGCTGCTCCTCTTGACAGCAGCTCATGCTCAGATTGGCATAAACCAGCCATGGCATCCTTAGTGATTCATCTCCGATTTCAACGTTGGATGGCCCAGGTAAAAATATAGCTGAGGCTCATGTTTTGATGAAGCTGATGAAGTCTTGAGACCAACAGACAAATTGCTGCTTCTGTCTCATAAAGGGGACATAACTGGGATACTGGGACAACTGATAGATCTGATGGAGCTGGCCTGGACACAGGGTGAACTAATCCCTGCTACAAGAAGGAACCAGGATCACCAAGCCACATGGCTGGACGTATGTGGAGACAGAAATCGCACCTGGTTTGAGTAATGCATCTGCTGATCTCATCCTAGTTAAACTTTCTGACCAGTCCCAATAAAAGGATCCTACTGATCTCTCACAGCTGGAGCATACAAGTACATAGTTTTTTCTAGTAACATGTCTGGTCCTTAAGTCAGGCAGTGAAAGTCCTGGGTCATGGTGCTCAAGCCCTTCTGATTCTCTGTCTCTTCCTTCTGTGATGATGCCCAAACCATTAAAAAATGGCAGCATATCAGTGTCTTTGACTGGACCTTCACTTGACACTGGAGGGATTTGGGGGCTGGGAGGTATCCCTGGGCTTCTTATCTAACAACATGGTGTGCAAAATATTAATCTTGTTCTGGGCCGTACAGGGGCTCTGGAATACTCTGTCTTTATAAATACTTCTCCTCCCTTGTTCTTTTGGAAGTAATTTCCCTGTACTTCCTGTTGTATTCAATAAATCCCTTTGCTTAAAAAGGTCTCTTGTTGATAGTAACCATCTGGCATCTGGGAGAGAGGAGAAGACAAAGAAAAGACAACAAGTTGAGTGCTGGACTATGGGTCAAAAGCTTCATCTGTAAAGTCCTAACATAGAAACATGCTGAAAAAAGGAGGGAACAGGAGTGAGACCTGGGAAAACTGCTTCAGGCTGTTTTCTGGCACAATGCCCAGCAGGCACTGCACCAGGCAGCTCAGACCTGTAGCCTGTTTTCCCTGATATGCTGCTTCATTTTCTGGCCTGGGACGACATCTGGCTGGCATATTCTTTACCACACCCTGGATGAGTGCTCTTTTTAGCTAGTTACTGCAGTACTTGGCATTAAAATACAGTGAATTAGACTACAAAGTAGCATGAGATCGGCTTAAAAATAATGAGATTTAAGTATAGTTGAGCTTTGAATACTTTTTGTTTGCCCTCTGGGTTAGAAAACTGTATAATATGTGATGTCCATATTTTCCTGCATTTCATCATGGCTGTGAGTGCTCAGAAGTCACTTTAAGGATAGGAAAAATTAAAACCATCAAACCAAAACCACAACAAAACCAACAAAATAAATAAGCATAATACATCCATACCTCTTTATTGAGAAGTCCGGGATAAATTATTTGGGCTTTCAGAATAACACTAGTTATAAATTCTCAAAAAAAGGAGGATAATTAGCAATAGAAAGGAAAAGGGAAATGATGGGAAGAGAAAAACCACAAAAAAGGGAAAGAAGACTCATTCCCTACAAGATATTGTTCAAGTCCACTAAAAAACAGGGGCTGTGATCATGTAACACCACACAGTTGTCTCCAGATTTTGAGTATTTTCCCTGTGTCTGGAAAGACTTCCCCCACTAGCAGAGAAGGGTCCTAGATGAACAGAATTCACTGTCTGGAAACAGCCACCACTGACTGTAACACTGGTATTCTACACCACCAGGCCAGCCTGTGCACTCCCATATCCACCAAGTTGTACAAGCACAAGGAACTTGTGCTTGGCTTCTTTCACTTTGTTCTGGGTTTCAACAGTGCTTTTGCATAACAATGTATTTCAGTTTTCACTGACAACCTGTTGCAAATTTTCCAATCTACCCCAGCAACGCAAAAGGTTTTCACAAACCCCAGTGGTTTCACAGAGGTACTGCATGCTGGCAGAGTTGTTAAATGTACTGTCCAGGCTGCAGGCACTGGGAGCCACATGTTGGCTCAACATGATTTTTTCTGGCTGGGGTGGGGAATTCTGGAGAAAACACAGCTACAGATGTGAGAGTTACACACCAATAATTTCTCTGTTGGTCTTTATACCTTTATTACTTCTCAACACAGTACAAAAGCTTTCTGACTTTAGCTCCTACAGGTAGAATGGATGAGCTTAGGTGAAATATAAACCGTCCAACTACAGCATACTACTACTATAATTCAGTACCAATGACAAGTTAGCATTATGAATTAAAATCTGGCCTCTGTGCACATGCCTATGAGTTAAAAACATACTGTAAGAAGACTGGAATGGTTCCCCTTAAGAGTGTAGCCACACACATAGCACCTGCTCTGATATAATTTGTCAGCATGTCCCCGTTGATATTTACTTAATTATTGACTCATTTGCGAGATTAATTAAGCATTAGAGCAGTCTGCCCAGAAACACCATGTACTTTTCACCACTGATGTTTACGGGACCAGAATGGAGAGAGCCCTGACCCCATGGAGCAGGAGGTTGCACTGGATGCCTCCCAAAGCCCTTCCAACATGAATGTTCCTGCAGTACTGTGACTCCATGCCTCTCTCAGGTTCTGAGAATCTTCTCTGCACTTTCCAGTCTATAAAAGTTTAGCCAAGCCTCTTCCTCCTCTGTAATTCTTGTAAAAAGGAAAAAAAGAAATACATGCTACTGAAAAATGGTAAAATGGGATGTGTTTGTGAGTTTTTTATGTGTTCTTAATGCAGATATGTATGTATTTTGCTTTTCTACTTTGGAGGAGCCTGTAAGGGTAGAGAAGCAGCAAAAGGGGGAAGGAATATATAACTATATATAACATATATATAATATGTGTTTTATTTGGTGACAGCTGGAGGTATGATCTCCCTGTGAGAACAGAAGCACAGTCCAGTGATGACTGGCAAACCTGAGTATCACCTGCTCTGGTGGTTCCTCAGAGCTCAACACCAAGCAGTGACTCCTATCATGCAAAAGCAGCCGGCAGAGTTGTTATTTAAGTTGTCTCACATGCATGCAATGCCATGTTATTTAACAAACTCATTTTGGAGGCCCATTGTCTAAGGCCTCTGAGAAGACTACCAGGTGCCTCAGTATGACATACATGAAATATACATGTGTGGTGATAATTTCTTATTGCTTTGGGAGCTTCTCTGCCAAAAATCCTGTCTCAACACCAGTGTTGGCTTTGGACTTTCTCCAGTTTACTTCTCTGGGCTTTGCTATATCCTCAGCCTTTTCCTTCCTCAGGCAGTGCCTGTGTAGGATGGCTCTGCCTCTGGTTCCTGTTCTCCAGACTTCCTTGGGAGTGGTAGGGGCCTGGGGACATCACTTTGGGAGGCTGCACAGCCTCACCAGGCAGGAGGAGTTCATTGTTACTGATATGCCTGCCATAGCCTGAATCTCACTGCACCCTCATGGCAGGCTTTTTCTCGTGGTCAGTGTATTAATGGCTTCTAGAGTCCCTGCATTGTTCCTCTGGGATTAGGGGCTTTAGCTGCTCCCAGCCCTCATCCTGGTAATCCATAATCAGATTTCACCATTTTAGCATTTCTCAGAGCAAATGCTATCTGGGATGGCCTAAATCTGATGTTCTGTTCCTTTAGGGACCATCAATTTTCTGTGTTTTGTCAGCTTTGAAGATGCTCATTAGTCACCTATTGCATGACCATAGCTCATCAATGCCATATTTAGTATCATCTCAGAGTCATTATTTCAGTAGCCTCATTAACCTCTGCTTTTTCAACAAGAACAATCAGGAGGAATGCTTTGTCTCCTGGTACAGGGGTTTGACTTAAACTACCTAACTGTTCCATTGATTCTGATGCCTCCTACTTCTGCTGTTCTATCCCTCCGTTCTATGCTCCCAAGCACCACTTGGAGCTTTGATAACTTGCAGCTTGCCCATATTTATGCTGGAGTTGAGAGTGGGTCTGCAGACACCACCAAGCTGAGTAGTACACTTGGCACATCTGAGGGATGGGATGTCATGGGGAGGGACATGGACAAGCTCCAGAAGTGGGCCCATGGCAGCCTCCTGCGTTTCAACAAGGCCAAGTGCATGGTCCTTGTGACAGGACAAGGGATAATGGTTTAAAATTGGAAAAGAGTAGGTTAGATTAGGTATTAGGAATTAATTCTTTACTGTGAGCATGGTTAGGCACTGGAACAGGTTGCCCAGAGAAGCTGCAAATGCCCCATCCCTGGAAGTGTTCGAGGCCAGGTTGGATGGGCTTGGAGCAGCCTGGTCTGGTGGAAGGTGTCCCTGTACATGGCAGGGGGTTGGAACTGGGTGATCTTTAAGGTTGTTTTGAACCCAAACCATTCTATGATTCTATGGTTCTTTGAGAGGGTAAATAGAAATTAGTGTCTGGCCTATCTGGGAAATGCAGAAGCCTTTCCCTTGGAAATGTTGGACTCCATAAGTCTGGAAAATGCTTTTAAAATGTTAAGCAAAGTTCTCATCCGCATTTACAGAGATAAAGCTTATTCTCTTCAGTCTTGAGAAATTCAAACAAAACCACAGAAGTTCTCAAACTTTGTCTCAAACTTTACGCAGTGTGAGTTAATATGGTGATGGCTTCACCTCTTGGATTTTGCCCTGTTTCTGGGAGGCACAGGAGGTAACGTGTGCACTGGTTTTGCTACCTTGATCTCTATGAATGCAAATGCAAAGCTGCCTTCAAGTAACTCCCGAGAACGGCACCCGCAGAGGCTGCTGAGCCATTAGATGGCAGCACAGATAAGGACAACATCCATCGTGCCTAGGGCTGCTCCAGGAAAGCCCCTCCACTGCTTTCAGCATCCCCAAAGTATCTTGTGGGCAAAGAATTTTCACATTACTTAAAGCAAAATAAATTAAAACCTGTAAATGAGGATTTTCATATTATATTAAAGCACATAAGATAAAAATTAACCCCCTCCCCCAAACAGTGATGGCATGTATTAAGCCTGAAGTTCTTTCAGAATTTCAGAATTATTTTATTCCTTATCCTTCTCAAGCATACATGAATTCAGCTATATTGAATAAATCATCTCCTTTCTTGATCACATATATAGTAGCTTATCACCTAAAAGCTCTTCTAGAAAACTCCCTTTACCAACCATCTCAGCTCATGGCCTGAGGACCATAATACTTTACATTACTTTCAATTGCCATTTGAGAAACAAATACAGCAGGCACTTAGTAGACCCTCAGAATATTCCAGTGACACTTTAACTAATTTCATGTCTTTTTAATGGAAGAAACATCGAAGCAAATAGAGAGGAGACCTAATTTTCTTTTCTATACTGAATATCTGCCACCTGGCTTATTACTAGTTTTGCACTGTGTTGGCTTAAAGTTAGATAAAGGAGAATCAAGGTGCTAATTGCATTCCTGTAAGCCTGACATTTGTGCTGACATCCCAGACTCTTGCCTAGTATCTTTTGAGAAAGCCATGCTTGAGAGCTGTCAAAGAGATGAAGTGCCTGGTTTTTGCTACGGCAGAGCAAAACTCCTACCTTCCTGTGCCGAGATCTGGCAGGGAAATCCTGAGTCTGTGTAACTGGTAATGTGGCTGATGATCTAGAGCATCTTCTGGTGTTAAACTGTGGAAACACTTTAAAAAAAGTGGTAATCATATCAAAGAGACTTCTAGCATATAGGATTTTGACAACCTTTATTTCATATTTCCCCCTAAGAAATTATTAATATATAATTTTGCTTATTAATAATCCTAACAGCTGTATTCGGTTGCTATAAAGCTAATTTATGCTTGACTAAATCAGGAGTCATAATCCATATTGTTATCCAAATTTAAAACTGGTTTGTGGAGGTTAATTCAGCCCCAGCTCCAAACTTTTTGGAGCATCTTCACTCCCAGGCTGTTTTCCCAGGTGACTGAGCTGACGTTCAGACTTGGAGGCTGGTCTCACACTGGTGGTCTCAGGAAGTGTTTTGCAGCAACTTTGGAGCTTTTTCAAAAGGAGAAGAGCTTTGTAATGTCTTGTAGGCAATTAGAGGCCACATCTCCTCTTGGGAGTTGATAAAAATGATGTGTCTGCTTATACTTTTTTCCCCAGAGATTTGTCTCTTGCAGAGGCAATACTTCTCTTGTCACTTTGTGAAGTGGAAAAGCTGTCTAACTGCCCCCACCGTGGGGTTATGAGACTATCTGGAAGAAATGAAGGATATATCAATTTACTTTTTAAAATGCAAAAGACATTTCAGAAGGCGGCATAAAGTAACACTAAGCAAAAATTTAAGAGAGACAGATGGGTAATAGAAAGCATCACAACAGTATCTGATCACTGTAAGCCTTGACTTTGTGTTTTCAGCACCATGACACAAAGGTTGTTTGAGCTAAAGGGAAGAGGATGGACTTTTAAACTACATATTCTACCTTCTGCAGAATTCCAGGTCCTCTGTGAAAGTCTCTTCTCAAATTATTAATGTAAGCCAGTGAGGATCACAGACCAAGGTGGAAGGGCTGCAAGCATGGCTAATGAGTGCAGGTGCTGCCAGCTACTCCAACAGCAGCCAAAGCCATTCCCTTCTGCACAGAGCTCCTTGGGAAGGAGAAATGTATAAACCTCTTGACTTTAGCACATGGGGGGAGAAAAGTGTTGCTTTCTGGCATTACCTCAGAACCTATTCAGCATATAGCTGACTTTTCAATCTGTGAATAAGTCAGGACAAATCTTGGGTGGGTTTTCTATTTATGTTAAACTGTCTAGATTTTATTCCATTTCAAATCCTCAGAGAATAGGATGAAACCACTAAAACTTTTAAATGTTTGAAGGACATCAGACTAGCAGAGTGAAAACAGACAGAAGGCTGCTGGGGCCAGCATTGCATTTTCCTCCCTAGAACAGGGAAAGATGGATGGTGTGAGGGAAGCTGGTCAGTTACTGCAATCGAAATGTGTCAGAGCCTGGGAGTTTGGGCATAATTAGACCCCAGTCACAATAATTTCTAGATCATCTCCAAATGCAGACACTGCTGCATCAGCAGCATGGAGGCAAATCCAGCATCTCTTTGACAAGGAAGTACTTACCTCCAGTTGGTGCAAACTCTGGAATGATGTGACAGCCCCTGATGGCTCTGGTATACCTTCATGTGGTGAAATTAGGGGGTGATCAATTTCTGAGCTTTACTGTGTCATCAAAATCACTTGTTTGGGATTTCCAATCTATTTAGAATTAACTGAAATGCATTGCTTTTAAAAAGGAACAGGACTTCAGAAAAAGAAACCTGGAAGTTCTCTATTTAACCATAATTAACTTATAAAAAATGTACACTCTTCTTTCTCTTACTGTAAACTAAGTTTTATACCAAACAGAGTAATCAGGAACTTTATATTTTTGCCCATTTTTAGATAGGTAGCCAGGTACCAGAGGGTGGAGATACTTACCTACAAGGTTCTTGTACTAGGAATTCACCCATGCATACAAATCCCTGCCCTCATTAAGGGATCAGCTTTTACTTGGCCTTTACATACCTGAGGGATCTCGGTAGGTACAGATGTGAAGGAGGTGTCCAGGCTTGTGTTTAGGAGGGCTGTAATCCCAACAACAGCAGCCCTTACCACAGGTGAGCTGGAGAAAAACACTTTCACACTTTATTTTAGTATGCTACAAAAGTCATTGTTGATCTTTATTAGGTACTTTAATACCAAGCATACTTTGAAGTAACAAAAATTATTGTTGTTATTACTTTTTACAGAAAATCAGGTATCTCAACAGTTTTCTTTACAGTTTGTTGACTTAAAAAGAAATTAGAATTGACAAGTTACAATGGAGTGGGATGGGAAAGTGGTAACATTTAAAAAGATAAAACATACTATTCTTACTGAGTCAACATTTAATGATGTACATCCTGGTACGTCTCTCCTTCTGACTGTACAAATGGTTCATATTCACTGAGCTGCCCTGACAGGGTTGCGATGTCTCATGATGAAACTTTTTTTTTCTGTATTTAGAAAGGGCTTTTACATTACACCATCACCATGATGCTAAACAAAATAATACAGAGAAACCCTGTTTTGGTGATTTCTGTCACAGCAAAAGTGCCATGACTGCAATTATGTGGGATAGAGGCAAACTCAAGGAGCAAATGAAGATAGTGATAAGAGAGCACATCCAGGTAACAAACCCTTTCACAGGCTTTGAGATGTGAGCGTGGTTGTGAGCCAACAAGAGCAGAGAATGGGCATGGGCTTCACTGAGACACCACTTAACAGGGACTCCTGAATGCACCCGGCCCCTGAGGATGTGCATTTTCCAGTTGACACTGGTTGGACTAACCACAGATTTAAAATCCTGCCTGAAGTGGGCCCTTAAATGAGTTTATGCTGCTTCATGTGTGAACTACTTGATTTTTACCTTCCATCCCCTTCGGGTCAATAGCAGGTACTGGGAAAATGTCTATGGTGGTTGACTGATTTGGGTGGGGTTTTTGACCAGCTAGTGCTGTTCAGCTGGAAGTCAGGAGAATTTCCTACATACAGTTACAAGAACAGTTTCGGATTAAAAACCTGTGTTGTTTATTTTTTTAAAATGCTGCCCAGATTCACACATCGATTTACTTGGCTGACATCCACATCAGTATTCAGTCTCTAAGACAAGCAGTGCCACAGTGGTACCTTGGTAGTTAGACAGAAAAGTTATCTAATTCCCTGTATTTGTTTACTGGCAGTTTGCTTAAAGATAATTTTTCATTCAAAAGTAAATTTTTTTTTTGAGATTCATGCACTAAATTCTGAAATAATTTGTGTTGTAGAGTCAATAGTTAAAAAGCAGTTTTAACTCATGTTTGCCTCATGTCTTCAGCATTTTGCATTATTCGGGATCAACACTAGCAATTGATTATTATTTTAGCCATTTCCCCTGAAAGCTGAAGAATAAAGCAACAGGCTTAAAAAGCCCTGAAGAAATCATCATTGCAGTGTTCATTCTGGGCTGGATTCATCTGTGCTACACGGGAGAACTTAGGGACACGTAGGGAGCAATGTGCTGATGGCCAGTCCTGAGCTGGGACAGACGTGTGCCTTGGGGGGAGTGTTAGAGGGGAGCAGAGAGGGAGTCCCTGCCTCCCTCTGTTGCTCTGTGCCTGGTGCTTGGCATCCAGGCCTTTCACTAAGAGCTCTTTCTTCATACTCTGTGCCTACTCCTCTTCTACTTCTCAGTGGCTTCTGGAACTGAGAGTGCCCTTTGGGACCTGAGGAGGGAATTTGCATCTAGCCCTCACATGGCTATTTGCAATATGTATTTGCTTACTAGTCTCTTAGTTTCTGTATTGAGTTTAAACTCAAGGGTTTATTGAGTTGTATTGAGCTTAAACTTAAGGCCAGAAGGTCTCATTTTGTCTGATTTGCATTAGTGTGGGCCAGAGAGTGTCACTCAGCAGTTGTGTGGAAGAACAGGGAAAAGGAATGCCCTTGAAGTGGGCAGCTGTGTGTTACATTTAAGGGGTAAATCAGTTTCTCCTATTAAAAAAGAAATCAAGGGCTTTTATTTTGTCATTTCAAATGCAAACAATTCTATGCATCTTGGGAAATTAAAGCATTATGATATTCAGTCAGACATACCTTATAGTATATATGCTTCATAGAACTAGAATATAGGTCAGAAATAATTTTTGAGTCTTAAGTTTGTTACAGACATATTAATTGGAACAGATATGCAGTAAAAATTGAGAAGCTTTATAGTTTTAGTCAACTTATTATACAGTGAAGAAAATGAAGTGCAGCAATGTAGCAGTAAAAGTTATGCTTTTTTCACTAGGTGATGGAAACATTGAGTCTATAAATGCTAATTTAAGAGAGATGTCCTAACAGTTTCTTGGCTACTGGGATAGAAATAGTCTGAAGTTAACTGCCTCTCTACTGTGAAAGGTTTTAAAGCTTTTTGCTTTCCGTCCGAATAAAAAAAATGACATTTACAAACCTCTTCAATGCATATATATTACATATGTTTATCTAGCAACAACTACACCCCTTTTAATTTATTCCCCAAATGTGACTTTTCATGCATGTCTTCTGGATGCTGTATTCAGCAACAGTTTCTAATGAGCTGGTGTGTAATCCATGATTGCATTTCTCTTCTGAAATCACTTCCATGTCTGGCTGATCTATGTTTAGAAGGTGGTGCTTATCCATCAGGCATTTTTGCACTTGTCAGCATTCTTCTCTGTTGAAGACCCTTTCCCAAGCTTCTTCCCATTTTAATGTTGATGTACAAAAGCTGTTATTCATTTGTTTTGTGCTCATTCTAGTGAGGATTGGCTTAGTAGGACTGTGCAAAACAGAGAAAAGAGAAAAGCTGGTTTACTGCCAGCAAACATAAAGATGTTCATGCTGTGCTTAGCTCAGAGCAAGCCTCTGACCAATATTCTAATGCACTTCATTATATGCAATTCCATTCATCATGAAAAGTGAAAAATTTAATCTGCAGATAGGATTTGTAATCTGAAATTCTCAAAAATATTTTTTCATCAGCTAATTGACAGAGGAAGTCAAAATAATGACATTATTTCATTTAAAGTTTGACTAATATGAAAATGAAGGTACAATGCATATGGGGCAAGAATGCCATTTACTAGATGAATACCATTAATTGTGTTAAAATCCTGACATTTCTGTTCCATATCAATAGCTTCTTTCCCTCCCTGAGGACACAATCCACATTTGAAAACATGATAAAATAATACCTTGTGTTAAATTGCAAATGGGGACAGAGGTGTGGAGGTGTTTTCAAATCAAACTCTCCCTTAAAAACGAATTCTCACTGCCCAGTTTCCGTGTACTGAAGCAGAGTTGCATACAGGGAGAGGGGACAGGGGCTGTGCTGGCCGTGGGAGCAGGGTGACAAAGGCTCCCCCTCCTTGCTGGAGGTGACAGCCCCCGAGCTGGTGCTGCAGGGGACAGCCACTGGAACTGGGGCTCAGTGAGGAAATCTGTTGGCAAAGGTAAAAACCTGGGTGCCCCAGTGTTTGGCAGAAGGTTCTTGCACCAGCTGGACTCTGCCAATTCACCATTAGCTAAACTCTCCCAGACCTCTGAGACCAAACCATGGAGTTTGTCAGGCAGCCTCCCCACTGCCTCCTGTGAAAGGGCCACTGCTCAGGGGCTCCTACGAGGCCACAGCCTGGGGGAGAGGACAGCCACTGTCATCACAACCCCACTTCCTTTATCACAACACAGGGGTCTCTGCAGGAGACTGCTGGAATGCAGAACTAGGGGGAAATCACTATTTTTGTGGCAACAAAAGAAAAAAAAAAAGAACCTTGTTGTGAAATGAAAGCAAACAAAGAATTTCAGAACTAGAAACACTTAAAAATGTTACAGTAAGGAGACGGTAATACTTCATTTCCTCCCCCCATATTACATAGAGCAGTCACCTTCTCCCATTCCCTCAAATTCCCTACATCCCTTGATTGTTGTGGTCACCTGGGACTGCAGCTAATTCACCCACAGACCCAGAGAGTGTGGGGCCCCAGGGCAGGATACCCAGACCTCAGAGCTTGGGATGGTGGTACCATGAACAAGTGAGCCTGGTCGTGGCAAAGCCTTCTGCCATGGACCTTGGATGCCTGCTTCCCCATCAACTTCCAATAAATTGGCATTTTTCAAGCAAAGTTTATTTTGGAGGAAAATTTCCGACTTTTTCAGCATGTATTTATAGTCCAGATTTATTTTACAAGACACTTGTAATTGATGTTGCTGAGACTAGGAAGTAGCAAATAAATATGCAAGAAGCATAAGGTGGACTAGAGAGGGCACAGAAAAAGAAAAATGGGTCAGTTTTGCTTGTGTTAAAAAATTAATATGAAATATAATCTTGTGGTAGAAACATTTTTATGATGTATGTAATGGATTGGTAGTTTCCAACTGCAAAAGAAAACTTGTCGCTGATACCTCCATGAGCCTCCTTTCACCCTTTAGAACACGTAGCAAAAATGAAGGATAAAGTGTGGATGAGAAATGGACATAATTGTGAAAAATAAAATCGATTAAAAATAGTCGGAGTCTGGAACTTTGGTGTATTTTATAAATGTGGTTACTAATGTTATTAATATGGTAATTAGTAATATAGGTAAACAGTGCTACTGAATAAAGTGAATGAAAACATCCCTGAGTCTCTAATCTGTTTATTTGTGAAGTGAGATATGGGGATTTGTGAGCCTCTTAAACAATCCATATTTGGTGAAACTGAAATCTGGAGAAAGATAATGTTGCATGGTGAGGAGCACATGCCCTGATACTCCTAAGGAACAATCAAAGCTTAATAGAACTGAATCAACCATTTCTTTCAATTATTTTTAATCATAATTTCATGTACCTGTGTTATTCTAATGCATAACATTGCTTATTGGATTTCCAGCAGCACTCGATGTTTCAGCAGTAACATACTAAGACCTTTATTAATTTTTTGGACAAATTTTGCACACAGGTGTTACACACATGGAAATTAATAAATACCAGAGGTGCCTAGTTGACAAGACATGAGTAAGTCATTCACATGCAACGTCCCTCAGTGTGTTTTGTATCACACCATAGGCTTTTGACTCCTTGAAGTTTGTTTTCTTAGAGCTATTTACAGTGCTGTTACCTAGAAAGCAGTTAATGAAAGCAGTCTTCGTGGAAGCTGCATTACCCAACCACCCAGGTGCTCTGCTAAGTTCCCTATTTAAAGCCTTTAAAGGTGACCTCAGCACAACCGGGTTACTACTCATAATTGACACCTTCAATTAGGGCAATCACTTCTGTTGACTGCAGAGCTGGGGTATAGTCAGCCTGGAGGGATTTACAGCATTTTTGTGCTTATGTACATTTCAGAAAGAGTTCAGAGGTTTGTTTGTGGTAAAGATGAATCACAGGGAGATTTCCAGGTTGCTCCCTGACAAGGTATAAAAGACATACCAAATTTCACATGGTTCCTTCCATGCTGTTACTGTAAAGTCAGCAAAATGAATAGTAAATATAGAGAGAAAGGCAGACCTTCTAGGTCTGGGTATAAATTATCTCCTGAAGACTTTGCACCACTAATTGTCACCAGACATATTTAACTTATCTTCTTTGCCATGTATTTGACTGGCATCTAGAAAATAGCACCTTTCCAAGTGTTAACCTTCAATTGCTGACTCCAGACACACACAACTGCTGTGCTAAAGAGCAACTGGCTTTCATGGTCACACCAAAATTGGTACCGTTATGAAACCACGTCAGCTGGCAGAAGGCCATGGGTTAATGAAGCACCAGAGATCTCCTCCCAGCACCACAGAATTCCTCCAGCCTTAACAGCAACATCATCTCTGCTGAATGCTGGCACTGTGTTTAGTGTATGGAAGGAGATGAAGGATGAGAGAAACATTGATGCTGAAGCCCTGCAACTGAAAATAGACATGCTGAGGTACCTTGGATAACACTACTGTCTGGGCTGTAGGCCAAAAAAAATTGGACAAGTTCAGTTTTAATGAGGTGCTTGGAGTTCTCACCTTTCTGCTTATAGAACCACAGAATAATCAAGGTTGGAAAAGACCCCTAAGGTCATCAATTCCAGCTGTTGACGTTAATGTAGCACTGCCATGTTCACTGCCAAACCATAACTCCACGTGCCACACCCACACACCTTTTGAACACCTCCAGGGACAGTGAATCCAAGACTTCCCTGGGCAGTGTGTTCTGGTGCCTGGCAACTCCTTTGGTGAAGAAATTTTTCCTAATATTCAATCTAAACCTCCCGTGGTGCAACTCAAGGCCATTTCCTCTCATCCTGTCACTTGTTACTTGGGAGATGAGACAAACACACACCCAGCTACAACCTCCTTTCTAGGAGTTACAGAGCATGGTAAGGTCTCCCCTGATCCCCCTCTTCCCCAGGCTAAACACCCCCAGCTCCCTCAGCTGCTCCTCACAGGACTCGTACTCTGGGCCCTTCACCAGCTTTGTTGCCCTTTTTGGACCCACTGATCTGGGTCAACTCCTCATAAGCACAGGTAGATGGTTCTGTTGCTTGCATCAGGGTTGATGGAATGCCAAGTGTGTTAAAACTCTCTTGTAGCCACTGTAGCCCAAAATTCAAACAGCAACATGTATTCATGGCCTGGACAATATCCAGATGTATATAATTAAAAGGCATGAAAGGCAGATAGATGCCCAGATGCACCGAGCAGCCAGTGACTCATCATCTCTCACTTCCTTGAAAATAATCTCTTTAAAACACATAAAAATCCGATTTGAGTGACCTAAGAGAATTATTTTGTTTTTCATGTGATAATAGAGAGGATTTACGTGCATCCCCATTTCCCTACCTGCTGTGGGTACCTTTTCCCTCTTCATGCACTGAGCATCCTTTGCCCTGGCCTCATGGTGGGGTGCTTATCCATCACCTGGAGAGTGATCCCGGGGCAAATTGTGCTCTCAGTAAACAGCCAGGCACCAGCTCATATCCTCTCCAAGAATCCTGATGATCCAAGCTGAAACTCTAGCCCGTGTTTTGGAGAAGCTCTCCACAGACCACCTTGGAAACAGCTGTAGGGCCAGGAGGAGAATAAGTGCTCTGCTGCCTAGTCCTGCACTGCAGCTGAGACACAGTGAGGAGAGTACAAGGCTACCCTGTGGGGATGGAAAGAAGAATGGACCAAAATTCCCCAGTGTTTTGCTAGCAGCTCTCTTTCAGTGTTTCACTCTTCAGCATCTTCTCAACAAAATGTGATAAATGACCTGTTCACACCAGAGTTGCCCAAGGCGTTTCCTCCTCCTCCTCCTGGCAAACCAGCAGGCAGGATCTGGCAACTGCCTGCTCTGCCATCACTCACAGCTACCAAAGACTACCTGAGAAGGCAGGGGTTAAACCTCGAGGAGTTACTAAAACTTTTACAAAATTTTGGGATTGAAATTGTGTGAGTTTTGTCCATATGGAGTTAGAGGAGAAGCTCATCTGAGCAGAAGGTGTGTGAGCTTGCTCTTCTGCTGCAGCACTTCCTTGCAATAAAATAGAATTGAATCACATTAAAAATGACAAGGTTTTTTTACCAACTCAGTATGCAAGCCCTGTGAAATCAGAGATGAGTGGAACAGTGGAACTTATTCAATCTGCTGGGTGGTATCTTGCTCACCCTGTTAGTGGCAGCAGCTGAACTCCTGGGCATGGATTGTGGGAAGTGTTTCTAGGACTGTAGGAAATGGTTTCAGGAGCATTCAGGAACTTTCTAACCGTGCAGCTCAGGCTGTTTTGCTGTCAGAAGGCTCAGTCTGTGGCTGCACAGGCACATTTCCAGCATGCAAGAGGATGCTGTGGTGGGGTGCTTCCCTCTGCTGCTTCAGCCCTAACTACCAGTGGGGCTCTGATGGCTGCACCCAGCTTTCTCTGGACTTTGGGGGTGGGGGGCAGCAGGGGAGCCAAGGGCTGTCTGGAATGGTGGGTGGCATGCCAGGATGTCCCCTTCAGGAGGGCCACCTCTCCAGGTTACTCCTCGAAGTTCAGAGATTCCTCACTGCAACAGAACCTTGGTAAGTGGTTAATAGCATGCTAAACTTTGAAATCTTAGCTAAGCGATATAAGGGATTGATTGTGCAATATAATCTTTCAGACATAAACCACTGAACAAATCTGGGACTAGGACTGGATTCAGCCACACCTACACTTCTCTTTGAGAAGGGATTTAGAATCCAAGGGGTTGCTTTCTGAACCTCATGGCTCAAGGACAGGGTCTCTCTGGCAGTTTTGTCTGACCTTGTCCTCTATGTATTAGATAAACAATCTTGCCATTGAATCTTGTTAAACCATTGTTGCATTTACCATTGAACTTTGTTAAATCACTGTTTTGTATCAATAAAGTATATTGTTGCTTCTCTCTTGTATATTTTTGCTGCTCTCTTAAAAGTGCAGTTGTTTCCACCCATGACAGATGGTTTCAGGGCCACAGGGGTGATGATGGGCTGAACAGAGAGAACACTGTTTTATTAGACATAGTTTTCAGAGAAGAAATAGAAACATTGAAGGATCCATTCAAATAAATTTTGCCAGTTTCCAGCATTGGTGTACAACACACAGCTGGACAGAACTTTGCTGTTGACTTACATGCTGTCATTCACAAGAAAAAACCCAGCACACTGTCAGACCTAAAGCTGCACTCCTTGAACACTTCATGCACTCAGTGACTGTCCTGCCCTCCCTGAAAGACTCTGGCCAATTTAAAACCCAATTTAATCTTACATTGGATTACCCCCCTTTTTCTGTTGTATGTAATGACTGAAACATGGCAGGGGGAAATGGCTGTCAGTTCAGAGGCTGTTTGGTTGCAGGCAGTGTGCTGTGGGGGGAGAATCATGGAATCATTGAATGGTCTGGGTTAGAAGGGACCGGAAAGGTCATCTCATTCCAACCCCCCTGCCATGGGCAGGGGCACCTTCCACTTGACCAGGCTGCTCAAAGGCCATCCAACCTGGCCTTGAACACTTCCAGGGACAAGGCATCTCTGGGAAACCTGTTCCAGGGCCTCACCACCCTCACAATAAAGAGGAAGAGTGACACAGCAGGGATACATTATTTTCAGCACTGTTTTCTCCAGACAGAAGTTTTTTGAAGCTATTACGACAATGAGCAAATGTCTCCAGCACTAAATATAGTTGTCAAGAAAAATTGATCCAAAAAAAAAGGCATTCAGCAATGAAGTCTGACCACTTTGTGCCAAGGTATGAAAGGAGACATGTATTTGGAAATTAACTCTGGAGCCCAGCATGGGTCAGGGCAGACTAACTATTTGCGGTCTTGACTTCATGTTTCAGATAGAAACTTTGAGAAAGGTGAGAAGATTTTCTGGGATGGCAGAGAGAAGATGGAGGTTAGGCCTGGAGATGCATCTCATGTAACATCAGCTCTCTTACAGTCAGATATCAGATGTGAGGGTCTAGAAAATCCTTGGAGAGGTTCAGGGCCCTTCTTGGGAGACTCATTTAATCTTAGGATGGTTCCCAGGATGGATGAGTGCTGTTGGCTCCTGTGGGACTGTAGACCCGGATAAGATAAATCTGAGATTGACAAAGTGAGGTGTGTGAATCCTGGAGTTAGTGACTAACTGCATTCATGGACACAAGAAGAGAGAAGCTGCTGCCCATGCATGGAAGATCTTCAGCCTGAATTATCAAATTATTAGGCAGTTTTGGATTAGTTGATTGTAACAAGCTATCAGAGGCCCTGTCTGAGCACAGCTTGAGGATGGGTATTTTTAGTCCTTTTGGGGTGTGCCACCGTGCACCAGGACTGCCTTCTCAAGGAGCAAATGGCTTTGCAGGAGCTGGGTCTGAGATTCCAACCACAGCTCAGGAAGGCTCAGTAAGATCAGCTAAACAGCTTAAGGATTGCCTAGGCAGGGATGCAAGGAGCAGGCCAGCCTGATGGGAAGGCATGAGCCAAGCTACATACAACAGTCAGCTTAGTTCTCTTGTCACTGAGACCGTGCCTAGAGGAGCAGGTGAATTTTGACAGCAAATCTTGTGAAATGGGGTTACAGCAGCTTAAAGAAGGCACCTCTTTAGAGCCTGGCAGTTTCCTTATCTCTGAAAGACCCTCCTTCAGCTACTCCTAAATATAGCCACGTGGCAGTGACAGGCTCTAAAATATGGGCAGGCTTCAAGCTTCCCTGCCACCCTTCCTAATCCCCGGCTCGGGTGACTTTCCTCTGGTCTGAATGCAGCTCCAAGAATACAACATATGTGTATTTATTGGTGAGAAAGACAGGAGGAGAGTGACAGGCAGAGGAAAGAGAGAGCTATCCAAGGATGGATCAAGTTGTAGCTGTCATCCCTGTCATCTGCTGGCACCGGTCTGGGCAGGTGGAAACAGGGTTCCCTTGGGTGATGGCTCTGCTAGCCATGCCTCGCTACCAACAGCTTTTGGGTTCCTCATCTGGGCAGGTTGGTGCTGATGGCTGTACCTCCAGGGCAGGCATCACCATCCCTCTGCTACTGTCACACACAGCCAGTGTGCCCTGGACACAGGCAGGGGCTGTGTGTCTGCCCGAGGTGAGAACCAGCACACTGAGATGTTGTGATAAAATCCTGCTGAACAGTGGGCTGCCTTTTCCTCCATTTCAATATTTGCTTCTGTCAAGAAAAGATAGATTTTTATCATAATGAACAAACAGAGCAAGAAGCCTCCTATTCTTTCTTCTAAGGAGTTTTCTTTTACTGTGGAACATCACAGAAACGCTCCTTCCTCTGGTGGTCCCTTTCCAGAAGGCTCATCAATTTGTCTTTTGTACTTGGTGGTGTTTCTGTCAAGTTTGGGATGGGAGTCACGTCTCAAGACAGGTTTGTTGGCATGGGAGATCTAGTATGTTGTTGGAAGGACTGGAAAGAGGCTGAGATGCCTTCATCAATAATGTCTTTCACGTGAAGTAGCTTCCTGCTCTGCAGAGTTGTAGGCTTGAGTCAAGCAAAATCAGTCACTTGTTCATCTATTTTTATTTCCTCCATGTGGTTTGCTGCAGTCTTTCTTTGCCCAGATGGTCAAATAAATTGCTGTCACTAAGCAGGAGTCTCTGAACGGTGATTCCTAAACTCTTCCTGTTCTTTAACTGTTAAATGAGAAAATGTTTCACTTTCTTTATATACTGCCCATTTGCTGTAGCTGTTTTTCAGTTTCTCCCCTGGAACCCAGAGGATTCATAGGTATTTTTGTTTGTTTCTCCAGCCTTCAAGCTGCATGATCAGACTGCTCAGATAACTGTGCATTGTCCGTATTTACAAACTGTTACAAACTTTGTTGTACTTGTTCAGTGGGAGCTCCTCTGAGGATCCAGCCATGTCAGTGAGGCACCTTTACAAGGTTCTGGGCACATCGGCCAGAAAATGTTTGGATTGGCATTGTACAATCTAATGCTTTTTTATTTTGTTAATAACATTTTATATCCAGCTTTAGCAGCATCATGTCTTCCAACAGCTTTCCTGTGCTAGGCAATGTTAGATGTTGATGCTGGCACGTTTTTGGTTTGAGAAAACAAACCTTGCTGCCATTGATACAAAGCTCTCCTTGTCTGGGCTGGGCTGTCGGGGCAGGCAGGAGGCAGAGCCCAGGGCCAGCGTGGGCTGGGGGCTGTCAGTGAGCCCCAGCCTGCAAGAGCCACTCACTGCCTTGCTGGGTGCTCAGGCTCCACGCTGGCTCGAGCCTGCTTTTCTGTGAGCAGGGAGAGAGTGGGAGCTCGGTGCTGGGAGAAAGCCAGGATGCTGAAGCAGAGCTGTGAAGGTGCCAGCCAGGATCTCTGTGTAAGGAAGCTGCTACGATGGGGTTTATTTTAGTGGTGTGACAGAAACGGAGCTCTGCTCTTTTTTCAACAGACGGGATTTCTCCAGATGATTTCCCGATTCATACAGTGAGTGTTTCCTCCTAGCAGAAGCAAAGAGGGCTGTGACAGTTCTCTGGCCATTCCAACATGTTAATATGACACTTCCGTGAAAAAAATTTCCTGAAAAAATGCTGATTTTTTAACTGTAACATAAGAACTAAAACATTGAAAGAAGTTTAAATGTCATAGAAAATATAAGAAAAATATCAATGCTGATGGACCTTAAATGCTACAGAAAAATAAAATAATTTAACCTCTCTTTTTTTGGTGTGAAATTAATTTCCCTGTTCTTTGGCCAGTGCCAAAGCTCTGTGACCTGGGAACATGGCACAAATCCTTGCTGTACAAAGGCACATCCAAGGATTTCCAAAAGTTTTCCAAACTTTCTCTTTGTAGTTACTTGTGCTGATGGGAAGAGAAAATCTGATGAATGATTTGGGCTGGGACTGGGAGTGGGGCTGCTGGGGCTCACCATGGAGGGGACGGATCCTGCAGCTGCTGGAGCACCTCTGGGTCAGGGGCTCACCAAGGAGTGCCCTTCCTCCTGACACACTCCTCTCTGACAGCTTGGCTGCTGTAATGTTGGTTCTCAAGCAAAACCTGCTAATGAGCTGCAAATATTGATCCCATTTCTGCCTTTGAGAAAGATACAGGTGCCAAGTTACATGTTTATGGGCAACAGAAAGATTGCAATCTGGAGCAGCTTTGGTCTGAGATTTCACAACTGCAGCTTAATGATTAGCTCACCGAGCACAGCAATGTTAATTAACTGGCTAGATACTCTCTAGGCAAATAGGAAGTATTTAGAACTGTACATAAAGCCTACAATTGTTTCCAAAGGTATGAAATTACATGTTAAATTACTGAAAAAATCTCTGTGGGGTTAGATGATACTCAGCTAGAGGAGAGTCTGGATTTGGGAGTTGGCAAAGCCAGGGTCTAGGGAGAAGGTAAGCTTTTTGGTGAATACCATCTGCCATGAAAATCTGTCTGATATGCAGCAAGGACAGGGTTGAGTGCTCATGGTCTTGAAGACTTCTCTGTCATCTTCCCTTTCTTGCTCCAAACACAATTTATGCAGGCTTTGGACAACTTGTAAGGATTTATTATTGATATTAATTTATATTATTCCCTTAAACATTTTCTTGAGTTGCTCTAGAGGTGTGAAGGGCACTCTTGTAAAAGAAAAAGAAGAGATTCCTTCCCTGAAGAGCTTTCAGCACAGAAGGCAAACTGCAATTAGCAGTGCAGAGAAAAAAAAAAGGCTTCTCAGAGAAGGAAGGGGAGGGCTGTGTTAGGAAATTGCCAGCTGAAAAGCATGCAGAAAGGCAAGCTGGTTTGCAGGAGTCCTGAATGACAGGTGTGGTACAGAGTCCTCTGGGTCAGAACAGGAAGGTGACACCCCAGTGTATCCAGCAAGCCCTGTAGTGTTAGGCAGGTATCCCCACACAAGATTGGCTCCAGGGCTTAGGATCCTTGGTGGCTTCTTTCCCCCTCCTGTCCTGCACCCAGTTCACACAGACACATGGACAATTTTCCCGTTGTTTGGCTGTTCCCACCAATAACCATAAGACAAATCTTGGTAAAATGCACCTTTCAATGTAAGGATGCCATTGTAACAGGAAGAGGCAGCAGGGCAGTCTCCAGCAGCAACCAGTCCAGTACAAGACACTAACAGGAAGGAGGGAATCTCCAGCCCACCATCTCAAATCAGACACCAGTTTCACCAGGATTACTCAAAGCTCAGTCACTAGTTTCTCAGACAGCATTAGTTCAGAACAACCTATTAGATAAAGAAGATCCTGATATAGATTTGCTCAGAAATGAAGCTCATCTGTAAAAAGGGGGGCAGCTTAGACAAAGGAAACAAGTCTGTTCCTGTTGCATCCCCACAGCTGCATTTGTGGCAGTGCTCCCTGAGGAGTCTTTCTCTCCACCCGCTGCCTTACTGAAGGGGGGTTAATGCACTGTCCTGCTGTGTAGCTCTACAAAAGTTCCAATAAAAGCTTCCACCCACCCACACCCTAAACAAGTAATATTTGTCCATCCTTCCCTTTGATTTTGGTCCATCAGGGTATGGCCAGGTCAGCAGTGGGGGCACAGAAGACCCTGTGTGTACCCTTGGTGCTGGGCTGCTCAAGGACCAGTGCCACTGCTGGCCCTTCTGGGGCTGCCAGGGCAGAGGGTCCTGCTGAGGCCCCCTCGCCTCCAAGAGACCCAGGCAGTGCTGACTTCCCAGTGCAGGTGCCGCCTGTGTTTGGTGTCTGGCACCAAGACACCTCCTCGGTGCTTAAATAACAATGATGGATTTCTGCTCGGGAGCGATAGCTCGTGCTGTGCAGCTGGGTTAATGCGTGTCAGCTGTCATCGTCCCTGTCAGCTGCTGCTGTCACTGAGCAGCAGATAAGTAAATCTGTGATGATGCATAACCAAGAGAGAGCAGGGATTAAATATTTCATCGCCTCAGACACTGAAACATCTCCTAATTTGGTGTCCTTTTCTAGCGGTCACATCCTCGCGGATCGCCCAGCCCCGGGGGCAGCAGAGGCTGCCTGGTTTGCAGAGACCGCGGGGCCGGGCATTGCCTGCAGCCGGGGGAGCTGAGCTGCTGGGCCACGCTTGGCACAGTTAAAAATAAGCAGAACTCAAGGCAAAAGAAAAACCTCCTTTTTTCCCAACGGGCATGATAAGGCAGCTGAGCCTCTGCTGCTCAGAGCAGGCACAAGCGGGCTGGTCTGTACAAACACCTTGGGCTGTCTCTGGGACACGGGCTGAGCACCTGGCACCATGGACTGAGCATCTGCCACGAGTTGTGACTCACTCCCCTTGGGCAGCACTGTGGAAAGTGGTGGTTGTGCTTAGGTGAAGGTGCTTGTTTCATGGTGTTCCCAAAGTGATGGGTCACTGAACCCTGGAGATGAGCTTGGTGGTCGTTCCTGCTGCCCTTACATCACCATGTGTCTGTCCTCTTCCTTCTCTGTGGTGATACTCAAAGCCCTTTGCTAGCAAAGTCTCACTGTTTGCTTGGAGACAGGAAGAAAAGCTACAGTTCAGATTTCTTCACTCTCCTAGACTTTTCTGGTGTTACCCACAGGAACTTTATATTGAAGGAATTTTCAGTTCAAAATACCAATTTGTTGAGACTGAAATTTTCTGGATGATTCTTTTTTTTTAAAACACATGAAAGGAGCTATTCTAGGGGGATGTGGAAAATGAAAGAAAATGCTCTGATAAACAAGATCTTGGCTGCTTTTAGACTAACTACCTACAGACACAAATAAAAATGAAAATGTCTCCTTCTATTTATTCCACGTTGGAAGAGAAGGAAGACCCAACCTGTTAATGCTTCTAATGAAATAAAGTCCTTGTTTTCCAGAAAGACTTAATGAACCATAAGCCTTCAAAAACCAGGAAGACATAAAAACATGAGTTCTGAAAAGCCTGATTTCTTTCTTATTTCCTGAGAGCTAGTGGTTTTCTTTGCAATTATGAGGAACAGAAGGTTGCTTTTTGTTTGGTTTTGTTAGCACCGTTTTTTGTTTGTTTTTAAGCTGAGATTCAAGTACAACACGTGATTCAGAATTGGAACTTGGAAAACAGAGAGCATGAGCAGTTGTGAGAGCTCTAAACCTGTAGGTAATTCCCCAGGCATTTCATCTTCATCCCTTCCTCATTTTCATATGAACATAATCCCTTTATCTGGACAACAGAGAGACTTTATCCTTCATTTGGGTATGTTCCCCCATGGGTCTGTGATTGCACTGACTCTGGGACGAGGAGCTGGGCCTCAGCAGGAAACAAACTGAGGTTTTGCAGGTGGATCTTTCTGCTTCCCTGTTATGTAAGGTCCCCAAATCAGTATTCGTCTGTGCACTGCAAAGTAGCAGCATTTCTGCTCCTTTTTGATTTTTTTTCATGCAGGGAAAGTATAGTTTGTGCTGGCTTCTTACATAAAAATAGCAGATTTTATGAGATGCATTTCCCTCAGGCCTCACAGAGTAGAATTTGTTCTGTAATAAGAGACCAATGTGTTTTAATTGCTTGTTGTAGACTATTACCTGTTAAATTTGTCTGACAGTGTGACACCAGCAAAAAACTTCTTTTCTGTTTTGCTTCCTTCTACTTTAGAGCTGTCAAACAGCTTCAACATCTAAGGATAAAACATGACAGATGACTCAAATATGTGACAGGTCATAAAATATTGATTCTTCATGTTACCTGCTAATGAAATACATGCCACCATGGGTAAATCTTCCTTACTTTGGATTCCTGACTTTTAATTGTTATAATTCCAATTTAGGTTGTAGTCTAGAATTAGGAACTGATGGCTTAGGTCCCAGGAAATGCTAAAGCCTATAAATAAGGAATCAGTTCTAATTTTCTTTAGCTAGTGTTTTTTAACTAGACTGCCAGCTGTGTTTTCTGTTAAAATCTACATTTGATGGAAACCCTTTTAGACCTTTCTGGGGTTTTTTTGATTCAGTAGAACCAAACCAACTCCTAAGATCCTATTATAATGAGAAGCACCAAGGATCAATCAAGGACTTCCCACTGGGATTTTTTTCCCCAAGAGAAGAACCTTCGCTTGATTATACATGAAATAAATAATATTTACTACTTTTTTTCCAGGATTGTGCCATTTTTCCAGTTAAGATTATAATTTTTAGTATTTTTAGGTAATTTTCAACTAGCAGCAGCTCTATCTGGGTTTTCTTGTCTGGTCCTACTGGGTACTTTCTGTCAGATGAAGGCAGCATTTTTTTGGCTAGAGATCTCTATGTAAGATCTTTTGGCAGGAAGAAGGGGATGCTGCCCTACTTGAACCTACCTTTCAAGCAAAATCTGGAAAACAACGTTCAAAATTACATTAGTAATCTCTTGAGTAGGGGTTGTGTCTTGCACAAGTTTTTTGCTTCAGCAGTGAACTGCCAGCCAGGTGCAGTGGGGATTTGAGCCTGTGAGAGCAGAATTGTGTCTTCACTTCTTAAATATTTCCCTGTCTATGACCAAAAACTTCCCACAGAAAAGTCAACATCATTCCTCCTCAAAGGAGCCCTTTCTAATGTGGTGAGACCCCTTTGTAAGGGTGAGCTTTCAGTGCAAAGTTAGCTGGTGCCAGAGCAGTGCCAGTGCAAGGTGGAGGCTGGCAGACACTCGGCCCCGAGAGCAGGATGTGCTGGAGTCTGCCAGGGTCTCTGCTGCTGTGGAGGGGAAGACCCCTGCTCCCCATAACTCCTGTGCCTGGAAAACTCAGGAGCCCACAGGGGCCAGCCTGTCCCTGCTCCAGAAGGAATGAAGGGTGCAGAGGAGGAGATGTGCTTCAGGCTGTTTTACTGGAAGCAGAAGGACACAGACTCTGTGTGGCTTCAGAGGGATGGACAAGCTCTTCCATGGTGCACCATGCAATTATTCCCAGGGCAGATCCAGCCTTAGGAATGCTGGGAATCAAAGAACAGCACCTGTAAATAAAAATACTGCCCCTTTTCCAAGGGAGGGGAGTGCTGACATGGCCAGTGCTGGCAGCAGGAGCAGCTGGGTTGTTCCCAGGCACCATTTGCCACACTTGGAGGATTTGGATGGTACAGCCAGGCCTTGAGAGTATCTCTCTGGTAACCAAATTACCAGAACTGGCACTTTAATTCTTCACTCAGAAATTAAAGTAAGAGGAGAAAACCAGCCCTTGAATCACAGCAGCCCCATTGGGGTTGGATGACAAAAGGTCTGTTGAAAGTATAGAACAAGCATTTGATGAACACTCAATGTAGCACCTGTGTGCTTGCAAGGTTATCTGTTCTCCACTTTTATAAGCCAGACTACAAAAAGACTTGAACCATGAATCTGAAAAATCTGAAAAGTATTCTCATAGCATTTAGGAAAAATTATTTAGTTAAGCTGCTATGAAAATAAATGCAAAACTTGTTGGAAAAAATATACTGTTAGAGTGATGATTAGTGGCTCACTGTCCAACTGGAGGGCTGCATTTATTAGAGTTTCATGGGGATCTGTCTCAGGTCTGATGTTATTAAAATACTTTCACTAACCACTTGGATAGTGGAATAGAGCATCTCCAATGAAACAGAGGATGTCCTCCTCCATTTGTAGGTCACAGTAATTCACGAGGGGGTCCAAGTGTGTTGTAGGACAGAAACAGTATTCAACATTTATCATGAGTTAGAGGAACAGTCTAAAAGACAGAACACAATTCAATAGCAATACATGCATGGCAGAAGAGGGAGGTGTACAAGATAAAAGTTAGGGACCAAATTACCACATGAGCACACAAGGCCCTTCTGTTGTGAAAAATAGACAAATGCCCTACCACTTTTGGAGAAGCAGAAAAATTCATCTGCAAGATGCACAAAGTGAGTCTTCCAGGCTGCTCAGCAAGGCCTCAGCTGCATGGTTGGCTTTTTGACACCAGAGTGTAAGGGAGAAGTGGACCTGCCTGGTAAATACAAGAGTGGAACATCAAGAGTGTCAGAAGCCTTGGAATTGTTAATGTAAGAGAAAACATGGGCAACTGATCTGTGTAATCTAGAGGAAAGGAGACTTACTGGACATAACACTCTTAACTATGAAAAAAAGCTGCTGCGAAAATGAAGGGAATAAATCATGGGAATGTGACAAGTAATGGACTTGAGTGCAGCCAGGGAAATTTCACAGACATTAGGAAAACCTGTCCAAGATAAAGTCCCTTGGCCTGGGGAGCAGCTGCTGAGAGAGGAGTGGGAGCTGGTAATGCTGGGGGTCCTGCAGTGCTCCCCCCACCAAAATGCCCCCACTCCCTGCAGCCAGGCAGAGCTAGAGGCACATAAAACCCCACATTGCACTCACTTACCTCCAACAAGGAGGGTGGAAAAGAAAACTGTGCTGTCTCCATGTTACACCCTTTGCCCTCACAGGAGGGACGACAGCCCCGTGAGGATGCTGGGCTACAGGGGCAGCTCATGAGGCAGGACTCAGGTGGCAGCAGTGTCTTGCTGTTCACCATCTCTCCAGCTGGAGGGACTAAATTACTTAGGAACATCATTTTTTCTCCCCAGGTGGCTTACACAGAGGGCATTTCCACTGATCAGGGAAGAATGATTCCCCAGCCCATATTTCTGTGCCAACTGTACTGTCTATTTTTAACAGCAAGCTGCCATTAGCATTTGTTTGCTAAAAATAAACACATTTCAAATGCAATTCATTACCTAGCACATTAGGGTAAAGGCAATTTATTCTTCAGTCAAGAAGAAACATTTTTAAGAGATAAATTGGTACATGCAAATATCTGTGACTTGCACTCAGTGCACGTGGTACCAGCAGAGAGTGTGCTCTGATTTCAGTCAGTTGATGGGATAGATCCCAAAATTCAGGAAGCTGCTAAGGAGCTCAGTGCAACATCCTATTTAACTTAATTAAAAACATGATGGCAATTATGTAAGAGAAAAACAAAAAAGAGATGTGGGGTGGTAGACACAGTTCTCCCTTAGAGCTGCCGCACAACAGTGTAACAAATGGGCAGATAAGGTTCTTGAGCAGGGGGTGTTCTTTATTACATTGATGATAATGGCTTCCTAAAACCTAAAACATCACTGCTTCTTGCTCACAGAACAGGGGAATATTACAAGGGCACAACTCTGAATCAGAAAATGCCAGTACAAAAGGATTTTAAAATGGGTTTAGATGAGCTGCTGAGACAGGAGCTGGGTGGTGATCTCTGGTGAATCTGTCCTTCATGAATCCCTTAGTTTCCTTTTTATTGAAAAAATCAGCTTCCAGAATGTTTTATGGAGATAAGGTACTTGAAGCAAAACTTGCTATTTTTCGGCAGGAGGATTTGGAGGGCATGTAGTGAATTCCTGCTCTGAAGGTTCACAAGTAGGAACTGAACCTGAGCCTCATATGCCTCTATCTCCTTCAGAAAAAAAACAAACAAAACAAAACAAAACAAAACAAAACAAAAAACAAACAAACAAAAAAAACCCCAAAACAAACCAACCCAAACAACTTACCATAAATAAATAACAAACCATAAAAAGAAAAAATCGACTCAGAGTCCTCAGGATATTTGGGGGAAAAGCAAATATTTTATATCCAGCCACTGCTAATGCAGCAGGTCCTGCAAAATCGGCACAGTCTGAATTTCCCCACTAGGGGGGACTGCGGTATCTACAGTTGCCTGCTCACTCGCAGCAGTTCTGGTAACTTCAAAATATGTGGCATTACTAAGAAAATTAATTACTGCTACTTGTAATATAATTCAAAATAGTGTAAAATTGGAATATGTCAGAAACGCTTATTAAATGTACAAAATGAAAAAATACTAACTTCTTGGATTTAGGTTCCTTCATTGAACAGTATTTTGAAGTGATCAGATTTAAAAAATAATTAAAGTCTCCTAGTTTATCTGAAAAATGTGGGGTATTTTTCTATATTGTTTTGCAATGTGTATGTGAAATACTTCAAATTAAAACATAGTCTGTTTAACAACAGCAACCTAACCTATAAAATGCTCCTGATGATTCACAGTAACTTGTGTTAATTCTTCAAAAACCAATATCTTGTCCCAAAACAGTTTGGTGGCAGGACCCTTAGCTAATTGCAAACACTTGAAACAAAATGCAGAGAGAGAGAAATAAGAGCCCAGGTGTGCTTCCCACCTTGGACGTGCTGCTGGGGATGCCACAGCAGGTGGCACAAAGAAGGCTCTGAACATGGGAGAAAACAAGTTCTGTTATCCCTACAGTTTTGGCACTTCAGCATTTCCAGGTGCCTGTTTCACCAGAAACGCCCATCAAAGCAGCATAAGTTAAAGCAGATCTGCAGTTGTTGAGGTTTTAAATTCCAGGACAGGAAATCACAGAATCATAGAATTGCTGAGGTTGGAAAAAATCTAAGATCATCAGTTCCAACCTTTAACCCATCATCACCATGTTGGCCACCAAACCATGTCCCTTGGTGCCACATCCACACATCTTTGGAATGCTTTCAGAGACGCTGTTTTTACCACTTCCCTGGGCAGCCTGTTCCAATTCCTGACCACTCATTCAGTGAAGAAATTTTTCTTAGTATCTAATCTAAATCTCCTCTGGTACAACTTCAGGACATTTCCTCTTGTCCTGTCACTTGTTACCTCCTCTCAGACAGTTGCAGAGAGTGATGAGGTCACCCCTGAGCCTCCTCTTCTCCCCAGCTCCCTCAGTTTTATTTTGAAAGAACTGTGTTGAATGTGCAAGCACTGGTGCCTATTACCAAGGGCCAAGACTCGGGTTTGAAGCTGGTTGTCCCTGCCACAGATTTTATTTTACAGAGCTTTATTTGCATCAGTTCTTACTAAGGGAGCAGTAGTGGGAGGTGCCTCCCTCATGCTGTGGTTCAGCCGTACGTGGGTTGTGCTGCAGCTTCTCCCCTGCCACAGCGGGGATCCTGTGCGAGGACCTCTTTGCACCTCTGCTCACCACTGCATCTCTTTGGCAAGATCAACCCCTTGTTTATTACTGGTCCTTTACTGCAAATCATTAAACCAAAATTAACATTTTCTATCTGCCAGTTGCCAGCAGTTTTCTTGTCTCAGTGTCAGAGACTCAGAAACCTGCAGAGGTCAGAAGGGACCTTTGGGGTACCCAGTCTTGCCACACTGTTCAGAGGGTCAGCTACAGCAGGTCACCCAGGGTCATGTCCAGTCAGGTCTTCAATATCTCCAAGGACAGAAACTCTAGCACCTCTCTGGCAGCCTGCTCCAGTGTTTGACCATGCTTGCTGTAAAAAAGGGTTTTTTAAAGTTTAAATGCAATTTCCTGCATGTCAATTGGTGTCTGTTGCCCAGGCACTACCAAGTAGAGTCTGGTTCTGTCTTCTTTACTGGGCCTCCATCAGGTATTTATACAAACTCACAAGGTCCTTATTCAACCTCCTCTCTCCAGGCTGAGCAACACCAGCTCTCCTTTTCTCACAGGAGAGTTGCTCCAGTCCCTTCATCATTCTGTTGGCTCTCCCCTGGACTCTCTCCAGTATGTCCACATCTCTCTCACACTGAGGAGCCCAACATGGGACACAGCACTGCAGGTGTCACCAGTGTGGAGTGGAGGACCCTGTGAACCTGCCTTGTCATGAGGGAACATCATCAGCTCACGGGCAGCTTGGTGTCCTCTAGGACCCCAGGTCCTTTCCTACCAGGATGCTTTCCAGCTGAGTGGCTCCCAGAACATTCCAGTGTGTGAGCTTATTCCTCTCCAGGTGCAGGACCGGGGGAATCCCAACTTCACAAGGTTCCTGTCCACCCATTTCTCCAATCTGTTGAGGTCCCTCTGGCTGGCACCATAACCCTCTGCTGCTTCAACACTTCCCCCAGTTTTTTATCTGCCACACCATCCAGCTGGACTTTGTACCACTGATCACAGCCCTTTAACATGGCAGTCCAGCCAGTTCTCAGCCCACCTCACTGTCTAGTTTAGCCCACATTTCATCACCTTGTCTGCGAAATTATGGCAAGCACCCAAAATCCCTGCTAGAGTCAAGATGAACAGTGCCACTCACTGCTTTCCCCTCAACCCCTGAGAGAGTCACATCACTGTAGGAGCTTTTCAGGTTTTCTCAGATGTGATTTCCCCTTTGTAAATCTGTGCTGACTATTTCCAATCAGTTTCTTGTCCTTTGTGTTTGGAAATTATTTCCAGGACTATTTACTCCATGCCCTCCCCAAGGACTGTGAGGTAACACTGCTGTGTATATTGCTCCCCACATCCCTCTTGGAGACAGGAATGGCACTGAAAGTCTTGTCTATGGTATGCCCAAACTTATTGAAATTATTTAACTACTTTTTTGATCCAGTTGGTGAATGGGAAAATAATTTCCACAGTCATCTTCTTACCATGAGAATGGCAATCTTTCCAGGTGCCTTCCCAAGCAATGGTTTTCCTTGATTGCTCCCTCTGTTCCAAACTTTTAATTTCCTGCTGTTCTCTTTTCAGGGAGTGTGGCCAGGACACCAGCCCAGTGCAGGTGAATCCCTGGGATGTTTCCTCACACACTGGGCTGTCTCCAGAGGACTGAACCTCTGCCACAAGCCTGTTCAGCTCCTGTGAGGAGGGAGTGCAGTGGGAACTGAGAGCGGCTCAGAGGACAGAGTGGGAAGGATGAAGATCTTTTAAAGCTACCTTTTCTTCTCTCTCTCTCCATTTCCTGACTGAATCTTGGTCCTGAAGAAACTCCTGGGGGATGCTGCTGTCAGAAACGTGTCTCCCTTACCCCCTTATTTCATTGCTCCCTTCGCAGGTGACAGGCTATTTTCTCCCATTTATTAAGGCTATCTCTTCCTATACCCATCACAAGTTTCAATCTCCTCTGTCCTTTCCTGCTTTCCATTCTCTCCTTTTTTGTTCTAAGAAGAGAAAAGGAGGAAGCACTGGAATCCCAATTATTTATATGCAAATATTTCCTCTACTTTTGTCCTGATTTAACAAAATTTGGAGTCCTAAAGGAGTAGGCAAGAGAGTCCCCTTTATTCCCATCAGGCATTCTTGCAGCTTCATTCCTGGCTAGCAAAGCAGTTTACAAGACCAATGGAAAACTGACATTCTTTTATCCCTGCTGCAAAATTTGTTTCATAATTATGTACCCTATTCTAAAATGTATATGTGGCCTTAATCCTCCTAATATGTAGGGCTTAATATGTATAACAAGCCTGCTATGTACATCATCTCAGCACAGAATTTCAATTTCTAGAAAGGCTGAGACTGAATTAAAAAGGAAACATTGTGCATGGCAATGAGCTCATTTTGACAGGCTGAATTAATTTTAAATAATACGGAAGTAATTTCCATCTCACTAAAAGCCTGCATTTTCCTGTAAAAGTAAAATACTATAGTCAGAAAGATACTCTTGAGAGGTGTTTCTCATAGAGATAAGCAAACCAGATAGCAATTTAAAAAGTAAATAAATTGAAATTACAATAGTAAAACGTAGTATTAAGTATTAATGCACTTCAAGCCCAGCTACTTTGATTGACTTCTGCTTTATCTCATTAGCTTTATAATCAGAAAAATATAATCATATGAAGATACATAGATTTAAGCACAGACAAATACCTCCAGCAGTTAGACATGGCTTTAAGGATGCAGTCACTACTTCCTGATGCAAAAATAAAGACCATGAGAAAAAAAGGCATGGAAAGATGTAGAGAAAGAGATCTCTCCAGCACCACCAGTGGTCCCCACTGCCTGAAAATGTGACAGGCTTGCAAATGAAACATTCTCTGGATGGTCACATGGGGGACATGGCTTTCTTTGTTGAAAAATGACCAAAAGTGATGATGCATTCTGTGATCATCAAGACATGATAACACCCATCTGGAACTGAAAAGTGATGTTCAACTCTCTCCTCTAGAAGGAAGGATTCACTTCTGTACTCCTGGCTACCCAGGAGACTTTTCCCACCACCAGGCTGGGAACACAGCAGGGCACTGTGGTGTTAAAGGTTTGTGCTGGAGCCTCAGGGCCCACCCTCGGTGCCAGGCCATGCTTTGGTTAATGAACTGTGCACAGGAACACCTGGTAGATCCAGGACTGGTGCTTGCCTGCCCTGGGGTGGACTGTAAACACCAGACACCCTCCACATCTCTCCTTGGACAATGAATTATGTTTTGCACAGCATCAGCAGGAGCATCTAGGTCATGGGTGTCTCTGCTTGTTTGCATTCTCCCTTCTCTAGCATAGCCCCTGAGCTGGGGTGCAGGGCCCTTTCCCAGGCTCTAGACAAAAAACCCACCCCCTTTTTTAACCAACAGTATGGTGGTTTGAACATCCACCTAGGAAGTGGGAGATCCTGGCACAGCTCTAATCCTTGCAATAGCTGCTTGACTGCAAAGTGTTCTCTAAAATTTATCTTTCTTTGTCCTGTAAATGAAACTGGGAGAAAGGGAATATAAAAAGCAAGATCAAGGATGACATTGTAGCCGGGTGACAGGGGCACTAAGCTGTTAAAAAGGTGATCTGACTTCCGTTCTCTGCTCCCATTAATATTTAATAGTCATTAAATTAACAGTCAGAGACGTGTAGGATTAACTACAGGTCAGCATCCCCATACTTATATCTGAATGAATGAGATAGTGTTAGTATGGATGGAAATAAGCTATTAGCAATGAGCACAGCCAGTATGTCAGTAACAGGCATGAATTTAAATGATTTAAACACTGTCCCTGAAAACTAAAACAATAAAATGGCTGCTCCAATACAGAGACCCACAGAAACCCTTCACCAGTGGTGAAATCTCCAGCAAAAATGCTCAAAGAGATATCAAACTGTTTGGCAAAAATCAGCCCTTTCCCTCTGTGGATTTGCTCAAGGGACTTGCAAGAGACTGACACTGCTGGTCACAGGGAAAACAGCCATAAACAGCTTTTCATGCACTCAGTAGCAGTGTTCTCAAGACAACCTGTGAAGGATGCTGTAACTGAGCCACCTGCACTGCCAGGAGAGGAGCTTAGGAGCCCTGCCCCAAGCTGTCAGGCTCATTTTCAGTTTGCAGGGTTGGAGTGGCTGATGGCTGGAGCCACAGGAGTGTCCTCCTGCTCCCCTCCAGCCTGGCCCTGACACTGAGGCACAGAAAAGCCTGACTTCTCTCCTGCAGTTCCTATTTTGGGTGCAACCTGGGATCATCACTGACTGCAGCTGTTAGTGCAAGATTCCCTCATCTTTTCCCTGATCTTTAAAATGAAAAGCAGTCTAACCTCAAACAACCTTTCTGCTTCTGGAGGAATCCCACATGAGGACTCTGATTCCTTTGTCCTTCAGTGGAGACAAGGACATGGGGACAAGCCCGTTCATCTATTTTGGTGGGCTTGTTTGCTGTCTCCCTGTTTAGGGAGGGCTTCCCACCAGCTGCAGTTTCCCCGTGCAGATGAGCAGAGAGGAGGAGGGCTGTCCTCCACAGAGGGATGCCTGCTGGGTTTGACCAGACAGCTCAGATCTCAAGCAGCTTCTTTTCCCACAGTTGCTAAGGAACCAAAAACAATCAGCTGCTGAAACAACTGTTTAGTACATTTTCCCATCCATTTGTCTCATTCTGGATTACAGCAGCTTTAAGAATTGCTGGGCTTTCCCTGTGCTCCTCATGGTGAGGAGCTGGGCAAGCACTGTGCTGGAGAGGAGAGTTTGGCCTCAGTACCTTTTGCAATAGGGTTCCAAGCACACAGGTTGTTTCCATAGTGGCCATCAGGGATTTCCCTCCCTTGAGCTGTCTGCAGGGATCTCAGGAACACCTGAATGTGTCATTCTAGAGCTGTTTCAGCTCCCTCTCCAGTCACTGGCAGCACATCCACCTGAGTTACCAGTAGCTCCAGCTGTGACTTTAATGAAACCTGTTGTCCAATTCCTGCTTCAGTGTTTCAGATGTCTCCATTTATCCCCTTGCAGGCCTGGCTCTGGCTATCTTGCCCACAGCCATTCCCAGGTTGTCTGGGAGAAGGAACAGTGATGATTGCCCTGCAGGATTTTGGAGCACTATCAGGAAGGAGATTGTATGGGCATCCCTATGGCTGAGAGCCAGGTGGCCAGGAAGCCACTGAAGAGCAAAACCCCACAGTAGGTTAATACCTGCTGGGAACATCACCCAGGAGAAATCTCCCACCCACATTTAACTGCAATAGCAGAAATATATGAGAAAATAATTTTGGGAAGAAGTATCCTTAGTCAAGGCAGAGGTAGGTTTCCAGATCTGCTTTGTGTAGTGGCAGCACAAGGCATTTGTCTCTGGTTGAAGGGGACTTGAAGGCTGCTAAAAAACTTTGGGGAATAACCTTCCCTGCATAAATGACTATGTGAACTTCACTTCTTTATTTCTCTGTCGTGTCAGCTCAGCCACATGTTCACTATTAATAATAGGTCCAACTCTGCAGAGACTCGTAGTGTCTTGGAAATGTCACCTATCAAGGTACACAAATAAAAGCTAAAACAACCTCAAAGTATTAACTGCTCTGTGTGTTTGCTAATAGTTCTGTGCTGACCGTGAGGGCTGGGTTTCTCTTCCCAGCACAATGCCTGTAAATTCTGCTGGTTCCCTGGTGGGCTCGGGTTATTTTTATTAAGTGGTTACATGTCATGCTTCCTTTATGTGGAACCTTCTGTTTTCTGATGGAGCTTGTGGCTCTTACAGCAACTTACAGCCTTTTTTTCCTGCAGCCTTGGTAGAAACTGGTTGTTGTATCAGCTCATATATTTTGTAACTCCAGCAAATAAATCTGTGCTGTGCAGGTCAGTAAAACAGAGATCTCTACTGCACAGGAAAGAAGTGACACAGTGCTGGGAGCAAGAGGGACCTCGGCTTGGCTTGTGAACTAAGGATGTTGTGCTGAGCCAACGCTCCTGGGAGCTTCTGCTCTGTGGTGAGGCAGCTGTGACTGACAGCAATGAGGCATTGCTGTGATGGGGTAAATGCTGTATTAAGTGCAGGGCTGAGAGGAGTAGGAGGGCACGTGAAGGGACAGCTCCACCGTGGCTACAGAAGCCTGGGAACAGGCATTCCCCAAGAACAGACAGGTATGAAAACAAAGTTCACACCTTTCATATGTAAGGTCAGAGTGGAATTCCACTCAGTCCATCCCTTTTTTCTGGCAGTGGCCAGCAGTGGGTATGTAGGGTAGGGCAGGGAAAGCCACAGGGATATTTCCTCAGAATTACGTACTATTCAGCAGTTTGGAGGGGGGAATTTGGGAGCCCAGCTGACATCACTGTGTGTAAGGGTCCTGAAAGTCTTTCTGCCATGAATATATCCACTTGCTTTGTGAACCTTTTTTAGCACATAAAATCCCAGAAGGGGAGCTACAGGCAAGTGAAGTCCAGGTCACCCAGGACATGGCTGCCTGACTGTTCTGAACCTGCAGCCCGAGGCACTGTGTCATCCACTGAACCATCTTCCTGAGGGTGAATAAGCACTGACCTCACCTCAAACTCCCAAGAGAATACATTCACCCAGTCAGTCATTAATTTTTCAAGTAGTGTGTGTGGCTTCAGGTTTAGAAGGGGAAAAAAGGCTGTTCCATCAATCTCAACAGCACTGTTTGCAGTGACCTTGTGTGTGCCCCATTCTGAAGCAGAGAAAGAGACTTTTTGAGAATTATGGAAACAGTTTGCTGCACCTTCTGGTAGTATCATGGATGATGAGGAAAAATAGGAATGAGGGCCACTGATTGGCTGAGTAAATGGTCAAGTTACCTAATTGGTTTCCTACAGACAGCTGCTATGCTTAGCAAGAAATATAACTGTATTATTATATAATGGCACACAATTTATCAAATCCTGCCAAAGGAATATATGTTTCCTGTTTTTTAATTCCTCAGAGCAAAATACTATTTTTTTCAACATGGTTCTCTCAGACAGTGGTTAAAAACATGTTTTGCTATCTGAGTTCACTGCTCCTGAAAAGAGGCTGGATTAAATATTCAGGATAATCTAATAAAAAAACAGCTCCTAGACCACCAGGTAGGAAGAGGACACTGTAGGACCCAGCACATCACTAGTATGAAGTATATTCAGCCAATGTGTTCGATTTTTTGTGTTTAATTTTCTACCTGAGAAGTGACATTGGCTGTTTACTGCACTACTGTGAATGCCCAGGTCAGCAGCGGTGAGCTGCTGCCTGGTTTGTAGGTGTGAGCATTACCTGTGCTTTCCCTCACATGGGCAGCCTATAAATACTGCCTGTTGCCTTTTGTACAACATGCTCATCAAAGGTTATGTGAAGCAGACAGTTTTTGTAGGGCTCAGTAAACTTTACCACTGTCAGTGACAGAGTTGCCTTTAAAGCTGATGAAAAGCTGTGCACTGTTACAAGGCTCTGGACCAAGATCATGGAGAAGCATCTACTATTAGGGGCAGGTAACCTACAAATTAATTAAACTCTAAGCATGTGAGTGGAGTGTCATAATATTTTATACAACTTACAATTAATTAGTCATAGAATTTACAAGGAATTCAGTTAAGTTATGACTTGCACGTATTTTGCAACATTATTAAAAACCTATTACAACTGACTTGACAATCTTAGCTGCAGGATATGATGTCCATTATGGGCGACTTTGGCAAAATGGATTTAGCCCTTTAAAATCCTCTAATTTTGGATGCAATTTTTGCAGCATCTTCATCTTAAAAATCCCCACCAAACCAACAGAAAACCCATGTGAATATCCAGGGTCTAAAAATTTAAAAGTTTAAGTCTAAAGCAGGGCACCCAAAAAGTAGCTACCTGCAAGTACTCTGGTTTACAGGCTTGAATGAATTACTCTTATATAAGCTTTCTTAAATCCCCAGTACCCCTTTTTTGTTTATTAACTTTGTTATATAATTGACAAGTCTATTTGTCACTCTACAGTGATATATTTAATCACAACTAATTCTTGTTATTTAGAAATCTTTGTGGGATCTCTGATCTTTCTAATCTGTTATGATTGTTGTCTTTAAGGAATGTGAAGATGGATGTATTAATTACAAACTGCTTCAGAGGCGGGCCCTGTCAGGCAAATAATCTTCTGTAAATCAGAGAGCTGAAATAGCTGCTTGGATATGGTAAATGTTTTTAAGTCTCATACTTAGCCTGGGCACCATACACAAGGTGAATGATGGGGGGCAGTGTGCCCAGTGGTCGAGAGATGCTATTCAGACAGTATCTTGTGGTCCTAGTGTCACATCCCTTTTTTTTCCACTGGGGAAGAAAAAAATAAATCTGGATGTAGATATACCCAGACACTTTTCCTATCCAAATCTCAATTACAGATTCCTTTCCAAAGGGAACTTTTCCTCAATATAACTTTAATGTAAGGCCAGATCTTTCACAGGCATTTAAAATACTCTCCATTTGTAATAACAGAATGGAGGCAGGAAACATGCAGCAGCTGTATCTGCTCCCCAGAAAGGATGTTTTCAACTCAGGGTGGGCTGTAGATCCCGTGCTACAAAAACAAGTGGCAGATGAAGACTGACTCTGGTTTATTTTGAGATAAGCTCAAGCAAGGCTAACTTGGGCAGGAGCATGGCATTGGTTCCTCCTCCAGCTGCCCACACTTTGCTTGTGCAGAGGACTACAAGAGAGTTACTGCTCATGTCTCATTGAAGGTATCACCTCAACACCAGAGGCAGGAGTTGTAGGTGGGAGATCAAAGGATGATTTGAAAATAGTGCAGACAAGACTGATTTCCTGAGAATGTCCCAAACCTATGGAAAACTTGGAAACTGGTATGACTTGAACTTTGCTGTGGTGGCACTCGGGGAGGAGGTTTTGTGTTGCAGGAGGTCTGGGAGAAGGAGGCGCCACGAAGAGGAAAGGGAAATGAGTCATCTCAGAAGAGAGGAGAAAAGCAGGAAAAGCTGTAGAAGTAGTTTCATTTTGAGAAACTTTTGAGAGGTTGGACCACAAACCTGACAAAGAGGATGAAGGTGAAGCAGTGAAAGAATTTAGTGTGGCTTGCTAAGGAATTGCAGCTAGGGATTGATTTTAGTTGTGACATTTTGAGGGAAGACAAGGTGAGCATCAAGAGGGCCAGAACAGAGAAGGTCATGAAAACTGAGGATGAAGCTATCATGGCTCTACTTTGGGAACAAATAGTAATAGATAATTTTGTAGGATGCTCTTGAGGGAATGTCAGCAGGATTAAATGACAGCATCAGTCTGGAGAGAAGAGGGAAGATGGTGACAATGTTGAAAATAGCACTGGGGGTGTGCGCTGCCTGGATACAGAAGCTAATAGGTTTACCAACTACAGTCAAACAGGGTAGGCATGTGAAGTAAGATAAGGGGTCAGCTGTAGCAAGAGCTGGGGCAGGGAGGTTGGACCAGATGACCCACTGTGGTCCCTCCCAACCTGACCCATTCTGTGATACTGATATTTAACCCAGTGCAGCCCCCCCATACACATATACTCTTAGAATCACAGAATCATTAAGGCTGGAAAAGACCTCCAAGATCATTGAGTCCAAGCATTAACCCATTATTCCTGCTCTGATCAGAGAAGCTGCCTGGGTAGTCTTTGAGGATTTTAGTGATGTGTTCTGAAGGTTTAGCAGGATGGAGGTGTGCATGTGCAGAACCAGCTGCCTACCTGTTCCAATCTGTATGGCACAGCAATGCCAGGGGTGCGCGTCACACTCAGAGGTCGCAGTGTCTGTGACCATGCCTGTATCCAGATTAACCACCCCCCTTCTCTGCTGTCCTCACACATGGCCCTTTCCCACACATCTGGGCAGAAGTAAGTTTTACGAACTGAAGGGATTATGTGCTGGATATTGAACACAACACAAAATGTACATATCTGTGCACATCTGATCTCAACAAGGGACCATCTGCCTCACTGTTTTTTGGATGGTTTGGTATGTCCTGGCCTTGAGTCAAGCACCTGAAGTCTCTCCTACAGGGATTATATGATATTCAGCTGGAGGTGAGCATGTTCCCCACAGTGATAAGCTATTGATAGGAAGATGTAATGACTGGGATGAAATCATTACTCATCCTTCCAGTAAGTTATGTCCTGATTTAGTAACATATTCCATTTGTAGATCATATTGTCTCTGGTGAGTATGCTTTACAACAGCAGTGCAAACAAATTAAACAAAGTTTTGATATGATTTTATCAAGGATTTGTCCCTAGTGTCCTTTGATTTACTTCTTGAGATCTCCTCTGGCATGAACTGGATGGAGGCAATATTTTCTCCCCCTCAAAGCAGATCTGAGCTCAACACCTCAGAGAATATATGAGCTCTGCCTTCAGAGCTGGCTTCAGGCATTCTAGAGAATGACTGCCCTCCCCTTAATATATAATAGACTGAAGACAGTTCTATGTCTTCATTTCAGCAACATTGCTTTTTTTCTGCATTTCCTTGGCATCCAGATAGTGGCGCTTTGGGTGCCCCAAGCCAGTACCAAAATGAAATAAACACCCTACTTCCTTTTTTTTTGCTGGCTGACAAAAGGAGTTGCAAAGGTATAAGCTCTCCTGGCCTTTCACCCCACTTGCCTCTCTAGCGAGGACCAAAATTAATGACAGATCAGATTTGTCAGCAGGGAAATATCCTTGTGTTTTGCAATGTTTGTCATTGTGTCACAGAGGTTAGAGATGAGATTAACACCACTTCAAGTCTGTTGCAGATGGGTTTCTAGAGCAAGAGGTATATTTTTCAGTGCACATTTTGATACAAAACAGAAATCTGTAATGAGAAAAAATCTGGTTCCATGGGCAACAGTACAGAGTCTTTTTTGTCTCCAGTCTGAATTTCAGAGGATCGTTTTCTGCTGAAAATGCTGTGATTGAGAAGATGAGTGCTTCATGTCTCATGGTGCTAGCATAATTGTCAATAGGACTACAAAAGGGAAGTGTATCTTAAGAAATAAGAAAATGATCTTACAGATGAGTATGTTGAATGATTGGGAAATCCATAATAGCTGTTCATCAGGAAGACAGGTAAGGCAGTGTGTGCAAGAGCATCAGCCTGCTCTAGCTGAACTCATGCATAATAATTTGCCAGTTTAATGTACTGCCAGGCTGTGAGAGGCTACTGGTCTGTCTGGGTTTCTGCCTGTTATATTTCTTGTGTGGTCTGGATGCAGAGAAGGGACATCCCATGCTGCCACTATGAAGAAAGCCTGCAATTTACAGCAAATCCGGCCTTTAATACTGGATAATTTCTGATCCTTTGGTTATGTTTGATGAGTAGTTTATCTATCGTTTCCAAGAATGGTGGTTCCTATGGCCCTAACAGCATCCACCTGACACTGAATCCCTGTGGTAGGGCAGGATTTGGGGTTGCAGATACCAGCATAAGCCCAGCCAAGTTGTCTTCCATAGCAGCTGTGGGAGACGGACTCTGCTCTTGCCTGTGAACAGCCCCAAGATCTTTGTGCTGCTTCAGATCTTCATGGTCTCTCAGGTGGCTGTTGGTCATAGGGAAGTGTTGGCACTTTGGGGACAGATGATGCAGAAAGGCTGGCCAGTCCTAATGAGGGATTAAAACTGTGCTCTGTTGAAGGAAGGAAGCTTGAGGTCTGCTGCGCTTTTCAATGTCTCTGATAAAGATCCTGCAATTTCCACACATCAGGAAGTTGGATAGTCTTTGGGCAGCAGAGGCATTGGTATTCCACTGGGCAGATTTTGCTTTCCCAGCTGTCCCATGGGCTCTCAGGAGCAAGTTAGTCTATGGCCCTCAGCCACAAAAGCACTTAGATAAGAGCACACCTCTCAGTCCATGGATCATCCTGCTGAATTTGTTAGGGGCCCTTATGCACTTCCAGGAAACAGTGTGCTTTGCTGGGCTCAGTCTCAAGTCCCCATTTGTGTAAAACTCCTCCACATCCCTTGAAGCCATTATTAATATGCTGGATGGGGTAGGGATGCTGCCCAAGCATGCACTCCTTGCTTGAGTCATAACCACACTTCCAGCAACGAACGAGTGAGTGTGCTTCTGCTCAGAGTTAAAAAGCACCTCCCTCTTGGGTTGTGAGCAACACCAGCCCCAGGGAAGGGAGACCTGTGCCCACACACTATTCCAGTGATGAACACAGAGACTCTTGTTTACTCCCTGCATAATGTGAGTTTGAGTTCAAAGCTGGCAATGCTGGAGAGAATCAGCTAGTGGCTGAAAACAGCAGGTGGGGGCAGAGGAAGGGGTGGTGTGTTACCCTTTCTGTTACAGATGCTCCCAGAGCCCCAGAGGTGGCACTGAAACAGCACCTTGAGAGAGGGATGGGTCCAATGGGAATGTCAGGACAGAAGACCCTGCAGAGATGACAGAGACTAGCATAAGTATCCAGCAGCAAAGGACAGCCAGGGATTAGGACACGAGACAAGAAATGTCCTGATGAGTGCATACCTAGCTCTGTGGGGCAGGAAATACCTGAACACAGGGAACAGAGGCAACTCAACAGTAGGCAGGTGAGCCAGACAGTGACCATTTCAGAGAGCACTGACTTTTCTCAGTGCTCTTGTGGGGCAGATGAAGCAGCAGGCAGTAGCAGTGTGGACATTTTCAAGGCCACCCAGCATCAGTTTGAGGAGCTCTGTGCCTGCCTGGGAGGCACAGAGGGTGTCATGGTAACTGAGACTTCAGAGAGAAGCCATCAGGGCAAGAAACTAATCTGACATGGTCAAAATCATACGTGGCTGAAGGGTGAATGAAATTGTAGGAAACCATTTGGATCAATGATGGCATTCTGTGAGTAATTTTCTGAGGATTTAACCTTCATGTGGGGAATAAAACTGCACTGTAGGTCTTTAGAAAAACCATTCCTGTCATTGGCTCAGAATGATGCAACTGGCAAAGGTTACTGTGTTGCAGGATTCGGTGAAGGATGGAGGCTCTGAGGCTCAAGGAGGAAGGCAAGGGAGACAAGAGGGTCTGCAGAGGAACACATGGGACCATGATCCAGGGGCCACAGTGTCTGGCCCTGTGGGTGCTGCTGAGGTTGGCTGAGTGTGTAACACTGGCCTGTTGTCATGCTAAGAGGCAGAAGCAGTGTGCAGTGGAGTTACACCCTTGTGTGTGTGTGCACAAGAGGGAGATGATGACATTCAACAGCCTGCAGTAGTTCTTCAGGTCTGTCCACTCTTACCAGTGGATTTGTGTCCTGTTGTCAGCCACTTATATGTGCACACAGTTTAGAACCATGATTACAGTTTTTGGCTGAGGCTTTTATTGCCATTAAAATAACAGAATCATACAAAAACAGCCAGGAGGAAACTTCAGGAGGTCATGTGGACCACTTCTTGCCCCAAGTTAGGCTAATTGCACCAGAGTCACTTCTGATGGTGTTGAATAATATATCCCTAGGGCTTTCCAGCACTGGAAAGTTACAGCATCCTTAGGGAATTGTTTCCTCTGTTTGCGCTCCCCACAGCTGAAAAGGCTGTGGGAATGTTGTTCACCATGTCTGATTTGAATATTTCTTTCTGGAATTCAAAACATGGTTGCAGGTGCTATTACCTGCATATGAGCACCGAAAGCCAAAACCACTCTCATTCATGGATTGCTCCCTCACACTTATGAAAAATGAGAACTGAGATGGAGACATCCTTGGCATAGAAGGAAATCAATGGGGAAACCAAGCTTCTTCCAGCAGCACTGGGCTAACACAGAAACCAGAGATGGCTGAGTAAGGACATCAGCATGAAAACCCCAGATTAAACAAATGAATAGGCTGAAATGTTGCAGGATTTAGCAGCTCTCTGCCAGATACAGTGACTGAGAGACAGCTGGTTCCATCAAGCCTGTAGTGGGGGTCAGAGAATTGAGAAGAGGGAGGTGGCAATTAAGGGGATTAGCCCAATTCAGGGAATCTGAATTTTGAACTAAGACTAGTTTAGGGGAAGAAAATGGGAGCAAAAATGCTTAATAGGGTACTTTGGGAAGATGGGCTGTTTGAAAAAACTCAAAGACAAATTCAGGATCTGTGAGTGGTGCTAGAGACAGATCTGTGAGCTGTCTTCAATAAAAAATGGTCTGTGGACATCCATTCACCCAACAACTGTGGGTAGATTTTGGCCATTGTTTTTTTTTGCTGTGCAGGATGAGGGGAGATGGATCTTCTGGCAGCAAGGGGAGGAGGTGGGAGGTTGTGGTGTGCCCCAGTTCTGTGTGTGTCAAGGCTCCAGCATCCCTGAGGAGACACATTTCTTGGGGAGCCAAGCTGAAGAAGGAGCATTGTGACTTTTTGGCAGGTGGGAACAGAGAGGCTCCTGCCTCAGGGCCTCAGCTGAGTCTCAGAGCTCTGACTGCTGGCAGGAACTCACTAAGGAGAAAGAGGCAGGGAAATCACAAACCCCTTATTGATTCTCTTTCTTTTCTGCAACCCATCCCCAGCACTAACCATATTTGAAAATACAACTTCCAGGCTTCTTTTACAATGGTTTAAGAAAAAAAATCTTAGCTCCAGAGAGAATTATTTTGCCAGCCCTATTTTTCCCTGGCTTTGAGTTTGCCATTGACGTTAATTAGGACTTCCTGAGCCTCGTTAGCCTGGCATTTTCCTTTGTTACTGAGAACAGCGAAGGTGACCTTGCTCAGTAGGTGGATTTTCTCAGCTCTGACAGTCTAATCATTAATGTCTTAGGAACAGAGGTAGGGATCTTACATGGGAAACTTGAGAAGAGCTATAAAAATATCATGTAGGCAGCTGGCAGTGTCAGCTGGCATAGCTCCAATAAATCAAAAGTGTTTCTGATAAGTCCTCTTGATCTCACACAACACACGCTATTCAACACGTATTTTTGTTGCATAATAAGAAAACAACAAATATCTATCTGTGTAAGCTCAGTTGCAACTGGGTACCCTGAGAGTAATAACCGGCATTCAGTAAGCTCCATTTTATTATCCAGAAAAGTGGACCAGTCACCAGAACACTGATCTCTGGTGATCTGGTTTTGAATGATGGCTTACAGCATAACTGAAGTTACTTTGGTGGTTTCACTCTACTCCCCACCTGTACAGTCATGAAACTGTAGAATCACTGACAACTCTAAGTAGGAAGGGACTTCTGAAGGTCACATATTCCAACTCCCTTCTCAAAGAAGGTCCAAACAGAGCAGGTTAGGCAGGGTCATGTCCAGTCAGGTTCTGAGGATCTCAAAGGATGGAGATGACACTACCTTGCTAGGCAACCTGGTCAATATTTGACCAGCCTCATGACAAAAAAAAAAAAACCCACCAGCATATTTAAAATATGAGTGAAACTCCTGTGAGAAAAGAAACCCAGGAAGGGAATAAGTGACTTCTGCCTCTCCATACCAGGCAGCACCACAAGACCCATGTGGGTAAGTACATTTCGAGCTGCTGTGATTGGTCTCACCTTCATAAGCTTCACATACACTAAGATTAAAAGAACTATATAAACACAGGAAAACATCATATTTGCCCATAGTAGTCTATTTTTAACAGAGACTGTGAAAACAACATTCATAATTCTGATGTGACATCTGCCACACGAAGCAGGAGTTTGACAGCAGAGGAGTCACAAAGCATTCGCGGCAGCAGAGCCGTCCTCCCCAGCCAGCTGCACCAGGAGCGGGCTTGACTTCCAGAGAAGGCAAACCAGGAGTGGCTGCTTTCCACCATCAAGCACAGGAGGGTCCATTCTGCTCCTGACCCATCTTAACTGCACACTTCAACATTTCTACCACAGATTCCCAAACAGCCACATCCAGTGGGGTCCTGACCCTTTGGGAGGTCACTTAGGAACGACATACACAGCTCGCAGATTTGCCACTAGCAGCTGCCACAAGCTACCGAAAAAGGCGGAATATTTAGACTACACAAAACCAAAGCTGAGCTGGAATATAAATATCAAATGAAATGCTTACATGTTGCTGAACATGCTGCCTAACATCAGAAACACGAGACAACAGCAGAAAGCCATGCAACGCGTTTTGGCAGAAGCACGCAAACATTTCACAGCTTGTCCCCTGGATGCCATGCTCACACTTACGTTAGTCTGTGTCATACTACCTTAACTTGTTTTAAGCATTTCCATCATCTGTGAGGTAGGGAGGGAAAAACAGAATAGTTAAGGTATAATCAAGTGAGATCTTGCACAATTTGTAAACAATCTCATTATTGGCTGTAGTGTGGAGAGTGTGAATGGTTCAGGCTTCTGTCTCAATTTATCCAGGCAGGGAACTTTCTGAAAGCCAGATAAGTGATTCAACGGATTACTAAGGAGGTAGATGAAAATAACTGGGATTAACAGAGGAGGAAATAGTGACAGAACATAAATAAACACATAAACAAGTGAAGAAGTTTGGTGTCGGTAAGATGCATTTTTTTGCATGCCAGAATAAAAACACCCAGTAATACCTTTTGATCAGTGAGCAATTTTAAACACTATTAATCTGGCTACTTCAAAAATAATTGAATAATTGAATATTCAATTAATGAATAATTGAATAAAATGCAAAATTAAAAAATGAACACCTACAAATCATTACAATGAATTAGACCAAAGATAAAACTGTATCAGTTATCATCTCAATATGGACCGATCTGCAGAAGAGTTTCTTCTAGGTGAGAAATTACAGTAATAAAATAAAATGATACATCAAGATCTTGTTGATACACTGCTCCTCATTTTTGTTTATACTTCCAAAATCATAGGTACTGTTTGAAAGACCCAGCCTACTAAACCCTTTTATGCACAAACTTTCCTTTTGGCTTGGAATTTAAGGTTAGACATGCACTGTGCTTTTAATTGTGCACCCACAGAAGCCTTCTCTGGTGCGATCTTGTGCCCACGCTACCTTGAGAAAGACCAGGGGAACCTAACAGTACTTTGGATCTCGAAATATCTTCACTCATCTCCTGTAATTACTCCTGCAATTTATTGTGAATTTACAGTACTTTGCACAGTGCATAAACCTTTCATGTTTGGTAAGACAGATACTAACTCATCTGAAAGCCAGAGGATTCGTATCAAGAAAAAAGTACTTGCACATCTACACATTACACTACTCAACAGCTAAGAATCTGTAACAAGGTGCAGGAAACAATTATCTCCTGAGAGAGTGGCAGAGGAATCAATTGCCCTAAACTTCTGCTATTTAAGGGGAGACTAAAAGGAGATACTAAAATACATAGAATTTGAGACATTATTTCAAAACAGTAATTTCTTAACTAAGAACACAGACCAATGGTTCCACTATCACTTGAAAACTGTTTTGAAAAGAATTTAAGGACTTTACTATGGATTTAATATATAAATCATAAAGAGCCAAACTACCACCAGAGCTGTATTTGCTAGCTGGGCAAAAGAACTGCAAAATACAGCAGAGAAATTACATATAATAGCTGGAAATATCTAAATGCATTGATTATGTGATTGGCATGTCCCTGCTGAAAATAATCAATATATTGACTTTTCTGAAGATTCTTGGTAGGCAGTAAGGACAAAAAGATCTGTGTATGTGTGTATGTACTATTTCTGGAAAAAGAATTTGATTTCTGTCTTTCTTGGAAGCTGTGACTGTTTGTACACTGGTACTGGAGTGCCTCCATTGGCTTATCTCTACCATTATTTCAGCAATGAAAAATAGAAAAAATTGAGATGCTGAAGAATACACTGAATGAGTACTGAGATACAGAGCAAGGCAGCTGTCTCATTTATAATGCTGGGGGAAAATGAGGTAAAGTAGCTTATTAAGCAAGTAACAGTGATATCATTTTCCTATATTCCTGATTTATTTTGATCCTTCTGCACTGTGAGAGCAAACGATCAGGGATTTGTAGCGATGTAATCATGCTTGGCTCCCTGCCTCCTCTGGCACATCCTGGTGGAGCGGAACCGATGCTGTGTTGTGCAGATTAGGTGGCAGCCATTACAATTCAGAAGCATTACACCAACTGGATACACCTGGGAAATATCCTAGGAAAACCAATTCTTCATTCAAGCACTGAGGAGGGTTCCCATGCACCTCATGGCTCTCCCTTTCCCCAGACACTTGAGCTTTCCCTGGGATCACCCAAGGATGTCCCTGCCTGTCCAGCCTGCAGGACACACAGTCTGTGCTGCCACCTAAGGACATGGGATGTCCTGGAATGCCATGGAGAAGATTCAGAGGAATTTGGGCACTTATTTGTGTCCCAAGGGCCTTGGTTAAAGTTCACCATCCCCATGGACATGAAGGCTTGGTTATCACCCAGTTGACATAAAACATGCAAGTAGAGTCTGTCTCATGGCTCACGTGTCCTGGGGGATCTGCACAGGTTTGTTGTCCCGGGCAACATCTCCTCTCCCCTGGAGCCTCTTCTACCACCCTCTTAGTTAACTCAATGACTTTCCCCTCCACACATACATAAGTCTCATGTAGCCATAGTAGGAATTATTTCTGGCACTTAAATTGTTAATGTGCAATGTTTTCATTTGGTTAGAGGTAAAACTTTTGTCCTTCCTTGAGTTCCTCCTTGGCATTGTTCATTGAGAGATGTCCCTTTCACTGAGCCTTTCTTTCTTCATCAGTCTGTACCTCAAAATACACACACAATGTAGGTTTCTAAGTAGTTTAAGGATGTACAGCATGTCTGCCTCCTGAGCAAGTCCAGCCACGGGAATGACCCAGCTCTTGGTGGTGAACTGCAAAGACTGATCCCCTGTCTTTTCTCTGCTAAGCCGTGATGATGCATGTGAGAATACTGGCAGGCTCGTGGCCATCTGGGGATGTGCCCACACCCTTGTTTCATCTGGGATTGGGAGAATATTTCTGAAGTGAATTTCCCAGTTACTGTGCTTGTTCCAGCTGCTAATGGGCAACTGCAGGGCCGAGCAGGAGCTTGGCTGCAGTAACATCATCTCTCCACCTCGCTGCTGGCACGGATTTTGGGCCCCCAGCACAAGCTGTTTCCTCCCGCAGGGCTGCTCCTGTTGCTAATGTGGACGTTGCCTGACCGAATCCTGCTGACTTGATTGATTCCATTTAAATCAATGCGATTGTCTGAACAAAGTTGATGGAACTGGTCCTAAGTGGCATTTACTCCACCATGCTATTTGGCATATCAATCAGCTGTTTGGGGCAGTGGTAACTGTTTTGCTACCACTGTGACTTTTAGGGAAATCTGTTAAAGAAAATAAGGGAAGTCAATATTTGCAGAGAAATAGCTGATATCAGCACTTGACTGGTCTTATTTAGATGTATAGAGCAGACTTGCTCTGGAGGTAGTTTAAAGAGATTTTTCTGTCTTTTGGGATCCTCGAAATAATCAAGTTCATTATAATGCCTTTCTTCCAAAGTATTACATACATTGATGAATTATGCATTTGGTTACATAGTTTTAAATCTGAATATGGCTGTTTGTACCCAGTGATAAAATATTCTTTTAGCTTTTTTTTTTAATGGTTACAGTAAAATTCTGCATGATATATGTTGCAAGTAGTAATTTTCAGCTACAAATATTGATGATGTCTTGCCTATGGTAATGAACAGGTTTTAATACTACAGTAAAACATGTTCTTTCTTCTTAATTAGTCTCCATTGATTAAACATGCAGATTATTTACAAGACGCCTAACACAATGGAAAGGAAGAATAACTAATGCAATGGCTATATTTCCAGGATCACATGCAATTCATCTTCACTAAGGTAGCCGAGCCTCTATAATCGCAGGGCGTTTATGAAATAATGGGGAGAAAGCTTTAGGTTAAGCATATTTAGTATAAAAAGCATTTGTTTAATTTGTTTCTTAAGGTGAAATTCTCCTGTTCTTGAGGGAAAGTTAAAGTGCTCAATGAGTTAAAGCCACAGACATTTTGCAGTAAGATATAAGAAGCCTTGCCAGATCACTAACAGAAACAATCTTTATGATGCTGAGATTTTGTCTCTTATAATTAAACATCCCTGTCCAGCCTTTGTAACCTGTATCATCCTCACTTGCCCTATTTTATACATTACAGCAATTAGTGAAGCATACAGGGCACGTTTAGAAGGCAACTTTCTGTCAGGAGCTGATGATGTAGTGACTCAGCAAGGCATGAGAAAGCTTTGCTTGTGCTAAGGCTTTGTGCACCTCTGGGGGGGCTGCACCTGCCAGACTAATACAAGGGGCTATTTTTGTAACATCCAAAAAGTCTCTGCTGTACATCAAAGTACACTAGCTGCTTATTTTAGGTGACAGCAACTCTTACATTTGTCTTGAACCATATAGTCTTTAGCACTTTTTTTGGTATGTACTTCTCCAAAAAGAAAATTTCCTCTGAAGCCATCAAAGAAGGGCTTCCAATTTGAGATCATCAGAGACATTTTCATCCCGTGCTTCAAATGTTCCAGTAAATTAACAGCCCACGTACCAAAGGTCAGAGGAAGTCATGGCATATTGGGGAGTATTCTGAGCATGTAATTTGGGACAACAGGAACATCTCTATTTGTGCCTTGCTCTTGAGCTGAGATGGGATTTGGCCCCAGGCAGTACTGAGAACCTCTTGAAAAAGGACTCCTCCAGTTGGTCTGGTCGTCTGTTCACTGTCTTAATTTTTTTCTCCCAGCAATCAAAATCTCACCCTCCTTCCCAGACACTAACTTGTTTCCATTCTCAAAATTAACTTGCCTGAAAGCTGCTCGTTTCCCACGTTCATGTGGTCTGGCATTGATGCTGGATCACACGAATGTAGCAGGCATAGCCTTCCACAGGCAGAGGGGCTGTGAGTTGCCTTCACTGGGCTGCTCTTAAATCTGCCCACAGCGTTTGGAGAATTAGTCTGAGCATTTTGCCCTGACTCATGTCTCTTTCTTTGTGCCTGACCTAATGGGATCCTGACTACGAAAGTGTGAAGCAGTGCAAGATGTGAGGTCACAGATGTGTTCCCAAGATCAGAATAAAGATCTTCAAGCAAGTTCAATGGAAATTACCTCTGAAACCAGGTAATTCCACAAAAGATATAATCATTAACACTTGGCTTTCACAAGGTGCCCTTTGTTTGTGTAAATTTCGGAAGGATATTTTCAAAAAGGTTGCTGTTACAAACTCTAACAGCACAGTGAAGTGATTTGGAAAAGGTGACACCAGAGTCAACAAAGGCACTGAAATTGGAGGGACCTTTTCTGAGTCATGGCCTGACAGCTCTCCTTGCTCCTGCTGCTCCAGTACCACTGCAGCTGCCTTCCCTGCTCCTTTTGGCTGCTGCCTTTTTGTGGTCCCCTCTCAGCTGCCCACCCCTGCTCACCAAAGCACTTACCAAAGTCTCTTAGTTGGCGTGTGCTCCCGGGTCTTGCTTGGCAAAATGCAGCTACATTTGTACTTTTCTAAGTGGGGATGGGCTAATTGTGTGCTTAAAAGCTTTTCTGGATGGAGACCTGGACTCTAGAGCCAGATCCACCTTCATTGCTGGAGCCTGTAAGGAGGAGGAGAAGACATTTTTCTCCTTCTCACATGCTGACTGGGAAAGGGGGGAGAAAGAGAAGCAGAGAGAGCCCTGACTTGGTTTTTGCAGTGCACTGCATCAGCAAAACACTAGGCAATGAGGCTCTGAGCACCTGCCCAGGACCCAGAGCATCCTGGGGAGAGCTAATAGCAAGGCTGAGCTGAGAAGTAGTTCTGTCATATTTTTTAATAAAAACATTTGGAGAAAAGTTTTCCTCATTGACTTTTGAAAAAAGAAACACCTAAAAACCCAACAACAATTTTTATGCAGGCAGCTATTAACAGTAGTGCAAATATTAGTTTTATACCAGAATAACTAGTAGTTATATTAATACTTGCCCATATAAATAGAATTTTGGGTTTTTTTAGTAGGAACTGGGTATTAGCAATAACAATATTTTCATTTCAGCAGCTCTTTTGTGTGCAAAACATGTCAATGATTGTATCTAAGTCACACAATGCAGGGGAGCTGGAACCTCATTTACCTAAGCTGTTTAAAAGCATCCTGTTGTGCTTGTTATTATAAGAACACAGCATTTAACCCTCTATTGAAAATAAAAACAATTTTTCTTTTGTGTTTTCCCAACTGAAGCTTGTTTCCACCGTTTTCTCAGAGAAGCAACAAAGTTTGGGCTTAATCTGCTTAACTGCACCTTCAGTCTTCATCCCTTTATTTTATTACCATCAGTGCATGATTTTTAAAAGTCCATTCCTGAAGTGATTTCACCCATCAAAAGGTTTGGATTTGCTTCTGAGGTGTATGTCTTATATAGTAAACTTTCCTGTAGTATAAAGGACAAAGATTTCTTTGCTGAACCACTACAGTCAACAGGAATTTCAATATCCTATATCCATGGCAGAAGGGTGAGGTCTCTTTCAGTTTCTCTCCCTTTTAGGTTGCTGCTTTTGTTTTGGGTCTCCCTAGACTCTCAGAATGGCAGTGTGAGTGGAAGGTTCTCACCATGGCAGCTGTAAGAATCATTGATTTTTTTGTTCAGGAGCAGAAATGGAAAAAAAAGATTTCTGTCAACCTTTTGAAATGCAATTCTGAAAAAATTAATTTCAGATCAGCAAAATACACGATTTGAGGGACATAGTATAAAAGTAGAGGAAAAAAGCCTGGCATCACAAAGTGGAAGAACAAGGTATGGCAGCTATTTTTCCCTGACCTGGTGTTGAAAGGAAGACATTCACTGAGGTCAAAACCCACTCTGCTACATGCAGAGATTTGAGCCAAAGCCCTTCTTTTACTACAGATGTTCTCTAGCTCCAGTCAGAGGTCACCTGAAATAAGATGTTCTCCAGCTCTCCTGTTGTGGCTATTTTACTTTTCATTGCAACTGTACAAATGCTCAGCAGTTGAGCAGAGCGGAGCATGAATCTGAGTTTTCTGCCTGGTACAACCTTTGGTTGAGACACAGCATTACCAGGTTTTAGCTTGGTGGCAAAGGCCAGTGAAGCCATTTACACTGAATTAGATCACACTGAAAGAACAGGTTTCAGACACATTCCCAAGAACTTCCTGTCAATGTGATGGATGAGCAGCAGCTGCCCTGGAGCAGGGGAGTGGGGGCTCCTGTCTCCCAGGCAAGGGAGAGCTGGAACCACTATTGCTGAATATGACACGAGTTCATAAAGAATTGTTATGATCCAAAATTGCATTTTTTAATTAATAAAAGAATGAAAAAGGCTGTTTCCAAATGCTGCTCACCCCTTCTTAGCATCAGTCATGCACACTGAAAATCCCACTTTTTGTGACAGCCCATGCAGCCCATACGATCTCCACCTGCACACACAGGAGCGCTGCTGCTGAATCCTTGTGAATCATTCAGCTCAAGGAATGTGGTGGTGAAGACAATAACATGATCTCAACTGACTTCCTTCAATCTCCTGGGCTCTCTGTCAGACAGCCCTAACCTGAGGGATCTTCACACTGGTGTTACCTTACTAATCTCACTGGTTTAGATTAGAAAGTCCCAAGGTAGTACAGCAGCTCTCTTGTACATATTATTATTTTTGTATCTAAATCTTCTTTAAATATTGGGCAGACTCTCTTTTCATAGCTGAGTAGTTATTTCAGTAAGTGTGGCAGTTGATTTACAGTTGGTACTGTGTGCATTTTCTGTAGTGAAGCATAAAATTGAAAGGCTTGTGTCAAATTCATTCATACATGGACACGCTCAAGAACAAATTAATTTTAAAGCACTCACAGGGTATATAATGTTTCTATGTCATGCTTTACAAATCTATAAAGTAATTTATAACATAAAGCCTACTTTGGAAGAGAGCTGTAGTAGAACAGATAGCAGAGTGATTTCAATCTAAAATATCCCAGTGCTACATTCCCCCAGATATCTGCAATTCAGATCTGATAGGAACCATGAGTAATCAGTTTCTAAAGCAAAATTATTATACAGGGAAAGGCTCTTAGTGCAATGTCCTCTTGCAAAACCAGGCTATTCTAGGACAAATTAAGTTTTCTAACCATCAATATGCAGCACACTAGATAAGGTGTCAGATTCAGACCTTAAACTAGTATAAATTGGAAATCACAGCCATGAAGGATCAAGATAAACTCTTAACGATGCATATTGGATAAATCTCATGTGTAACTGTAGTACCAGGGCCCTTGTAATTAACATCAAGGGTGTTTTCACCCCATGAGAACGGATGTCTTCAAGTTGTTGTCATTCTCTTCTGGATGGCACAGCCCATGGAGGGTACCTCTGCACACGGGTCTTCCCTGTGCCACTTGAGCACAGGTTCTTTGAGCATCCTTGCAGTGTTTTGTATTTTGGAGAACCTCCAGATTCTTTCTGCTTTCTCTGGCAGAAGCTGGAGCTGCCAGCACTGTTCAGCACCAGCCTCTTGCTGCATGGGACCAAGGGAACGAGAAACCAAGAGAAGAACACCTCTCTCTGACCACAGCCAAGCTCCTTCTCTGCTTGCAGCAGCATCATGCTGTAAATTCCCCCAAGCTGAGCACTTATCATTAGCAAATGTGGTAGGCAATCATCAGAAACATTCGAAGACAAGCAGTCACCCAAATTCAGCCCTGAGGTGAGCAGATACAGCTGTGCCCAAATTGCAGGCTGGCATGGACAGGAACGAGTGCTGAGTCTAAGGAGCTGGCAAAAGCCAGATAGTGTGTCACAGCTACTCCTGCTCCCTCCCTGCATTTTTTTCCAGGGGCATTCCCACTCTCTGCAAGCAGCAACTTAATATACTAACAGCACAAGGAGTAAAATATACAGCAATGGCTGTGAACTGCTGCAGTGCTCCTCTTCCCACTATTCATCCCACTTGGCATGTGTGTTGCACCTGGGTAGCTAACTCTGTAATTTGGACACAAGTAGTGTGTTCCCTCATCTCCTCAGGAGAAACAGAGATATAATCAGAATTTAGAGTGGCTTCTAAAAGGTGCATATTTCAAAGGTAAAATTGCAACATAAAGCATTCAGAGAAACTATAACCCAAGTACCACCTGTGTGCAGAAGGGGGAAGGAAAATATCATTCTTTGTAACAGCCAGCGGAGGCAGACAAAAGGGTCTAACTCAAAGCAGCTCTTTGCATCAGAGAGAGGAAGCCCTTGGTTGCAGTCCCCTCATGCAGTGAACTTTGAGATATTTATAAAAAGTGGAGCAGCTTCCACCGTGCAGGGCAAAAAAGGTCACCCCAGCACAGCTGGGCTGGTTACAGTCAGTACAGCACAGCCACAGCACTGAGGAGGAAACGCTGGCTTGTGGGCAGTGGGATCATCCTTCCACACAGCCACACAGGCTGGGGGCCAGCACGGAGCGGGGCCATGGTCACACAGGAGGCAAGGGCTGAGCCCTGCCCTTGGCTTCTCCTAAATGCTGGGGCCCTGTTTCTCAAAAACACCTAATGAGATTGGGTGCATCACACTTCTCAGCACAGGAATTGGTTTTGTTGGACCAGTTTCTTTCTGAAAGTCAGTTCAAACTGGGTCCCCCAGAAGTCCTTTGGAAAAGGAGACAGCCAGTCTACTGTACTGCATTCCTCCTCACAGCCACTACATTGCTGACATATGTGGAGGAATAAAACCCTTATTCCAGCAGGAAGGGCTGAAAAAGAAATAACTATTAGTCTGAAATTCTGCTATGAAAGAGGAAGATTTCAAAGGAACCCGAAGAAAACTTGCATCCAGCTCAGTGGGAATGCCTTAGGTGTAGACTTCACCTATTTCTTTGCAGCAAGCCAGTTAGTTCTGCAACCTTACCAACTGCTTTAAACAAAGGGACTCCTAAAATTTGCTTTATCATCAGAAGGCAACGGCTGACAGCCAGGAAGCACAAGAGCAGTGGGGTGCTGGAAAGCCCTGCCCCAGCCCCACGACAGCCACTGCCCCAGTGCAGCAGGGAGGCAGCTGCATGAGTGCCAGGCTGGGGGCTCTGCCCTTTGCTGAGTGTTTGGCACACTCCTGTTTCCAGTCACTAATAAATACCCCTGATGTTATTAATTTGCACTGGAATGTTCTGTGACTTCTTTATGCCTCAGGTTGCACTTTATTCTTTAAAGTTTAAACACAGCAGTTCAGCAGTTTTTGAGAACCTGTATCGTTGCCTAAGGAGTTCCTGACTCCAAGAGGAGACAATATTCATCAGCTTTCCTGTGGCTGTCACAGTAGTACTGAAATATTAAATAAATGGTATTTGGGTTGAGGGTTTTTTTTTTTTATTTTGATGATGAAAATCAGTAACAAAATTCTTGACAATTAGATGTCAGTGCAGACCTATCCCACCATTGCTGTGCAGGTGCAGAGTGCTCTGGATTCCCAAGGTGGTGGTAGTGTGAAGCCATGATGCTGTAGCACCCACCTGTCAGGGTTCTAGTCCTCCTAAAGCAGCCACAGAGCAGGATGTATGTAGGGACCTTGCAGCTTGAGGAGAGAGATGGATTCCTAAGCTTGGGATTCAGGAAAGCCCATACAATGCAGAAAGACTGTCTTAGAAAATGTAAAGGCCAGGATGCATTTGGAATGAAAGCCTGCTGAGCTCTGCATAGAACACAGAGGAAATGCTCAGCTTTTCCTGGTTGCTGTAGAGCTTCTTCTACTCAAGAGCATTTCTATGGACCCCTGCTGTTTCCTAGTCTTGTATTCCAGAAAGACAGTTATTGTTTGTCTTCCCTTCTACTGTATTAAATCTTTCCAGGTGGCTGTCACTAAGAAAAGTCTGCTGGGACTGCCCTGGACACCTCTGCAGTGCCAGGAGGGGATGAAGTCTTGATCTCTGTCTATGGTGGTTACTCATTCCCAGCCAAGACTGTCACCTTTGATGATGTGCTGTCTAAGATTTTGGGTAGGAGGGAACACTCTGTGGAGATCACCAAGTCTCCTGTCCAGGTCTAAATAAAAATCTCTTACAGGTAGGTCCTCCCTCTGTGTGGAAAAGGGAATTATTGAGTAAATGTCTGTATAAATGCCAGAAAAATGCTGATTAGCAAATTACATTTGTTTCTCTCAAACACTGCCATCACTTTCTCAATGAACTGATGTGAAAGGGTTTCTCTCTTGAACTGGCTTTTTAATTGTGCTGCTAAGGAGGCAGGTAGGGTGCCAGGGTAAATAAGCACTTGCAGGGCTCTCTGAGCTTATGGCTGGAGATTGCCTCCAGCTGCCAAACGAACGCAGTGAGAGTGAAGCCTGCAGTGTAGACAAACATTCTGCTGCTGCCCCAGATTTCAAGTTAGCTTATATAAAGTGTGGACTTATGCAATACATGTGCAATATGAAAGACTTTCTAAGATGTTTGACTTGATAGTCCAGGGCATAACATTAGCATTATATAGGTTTAATAAAGCACATAGGAAACAAAAATGAAAACTGCTTTCCCTGAGCACCATTTGGCAATAAGTCATCATCATTAAACAGGGGGGTTCCCAGCAGGGATGTACAGAGACTGTTCCTAGACCTAAAGCTGCTCATCAGCAGTGCAGATGCTACATTGGATCATGGCTGATAAAATCTGCAGCTTGCACAAGAATCAATGTTATGTTTAAAAGATGAAGAGAAGGTGGCGATACGAGATCTGTTGCTTGGTCAGACAAATCCACTGTTTTTAAGCCAAATAGGGAGTTAAACTCCACAGAAAAAGAAATAGTAGTGGCTCCAGTTAAGTGCTGTTTTTTCTCTAAAGGATTTAGAGGCCAAACAAGAAGACAAAAACTCAAGTCCTCTAATAACTCGTAAAGCTAATGAGACCTTGATTGGCTAAACAGGGGATGCTGAGATGGAGGCAGGAGCCAAGGCTAACAGTACTATCTGTGGATAGCAGAGGCTGAAAAACTGGGAAAGAGGCAGAGAAGGACTGCAAAAGTGGGCTAAGGTCTACAGAAAGCACCTAATGGGGGGAGAGAAGTTTAGAATGCACTGTCTGTCTAGCTTATCAAAAAGATTGAAAATCTTGATTACAGAGAATAACTCTTCACAGAGACAAGTGAGCTCTTTATTTTGGTGGAAAAGGATGAATGGTTAAAAGGTGAAACCAAATATATTTGGAGTGGAAATTAGGCAAAACATGTTAATAGTGAGGGTTTGAAACAAGCTGCTGAGGTAACACAAGGAGTCTGCAGTGGTTGATGTAGATGACTCAATGCTTTTCTGAGAGACAACTTTCTTGCATACATGCTGCATTTCAGTCCATCCCAATAAGGGCACAAATGGGTGATATTTTAAGAGTGGTGATAAAATCTAGTTGTCTTCTCCAGCTTCAAGCTCTAGGACCCTGTATGAGCCATCTGGAAGCCCACAGAGGTGCACATGCTAGCTGAGGGTCTTGCACGGAGAAGAGGCCCCTTCTTGCTCTTTCTCCCTTTCCAGCAGGATAGTCATGTCAGGAACCAGGCATTCAGTCCTAAAGCCTGCCTTGCTGCACTTCCAAAATGCCTTGCAACCCAATGAACCCCTTGCTTGTCTGTCCTCATTGAAACTGTTCTCAGAGCAGAGGGGACAGCAGGACATTGCAGGAGTGGCCACATCAGCTCCCACCTGTCCTGGGCAGAATGGGCAGCTCGGGGCACTGAGCCAGGCTGACACAACTCCAGTGGGCACTGCCTTCCTCTGGGGAATCATTAAAGAGAACAACCTGTGTTCTTATCCTGAGAGTTTTCTACCTGAAACTCAATACTTTTTCTTCACTAAAATATGTATCCTCACTCCGTTTTCTCTCTCTCTTTATCACCCAGAGATAAACAATTATATTTTCCTCAGTGGAGCACCAGCATCCTTCAAAATGCCTATTAGAGAGCTTCACCCTCACTTAGTTAGTGAGTTCAGCTGTGCAGGGTCTGGGTGTCAGTCCTGCAGCCTGGACTAGAAATGCTGTGCTGTGGCTCTGCCTGTGCATCCAGCAAATGACTCCCAGTATATTTAGAATATTCAGTCTGTGGTGGGATTGAACTCAACAGGCCTAAAAGGCTCATAAGGTGGGTATGATGTCACCCGTAGCAAAACAATAATCCCCACATTCTTTGAAGCTCATTGTAGCTACTTTTTACTCCCTTAAGTTGTCAGACTCATGGTAAGAAGCTGGCAAAAATTAACTCCCACGCTTGGCTTTGCAACAGGAAGGTGAGTGTGTCAGGCAATGATGCTTCAGGCTTTCATCAGTTTATCTATGACAATATGCATCTCTCTAGAGAGAGGAGATCTAGGCTGGGATAAAAAAGAGAATGCTGGCATTCTATCCTGGTACTTGTAGAGTTTTTAAGCATGGAGAGTCCTTTACTCAGTATTTAAAGAAATTGTCAAATCTTCATATATTTACTCTGGAAAAGCAAGAGTCTGAACAGTGGTAGCAGTGGTGGAGCAGCCCTGGGAGACAAACTAAATGTGGACTGAGCCTGAACTTGCAGTGCCTTCTGTTAACCCAGATCCCATGTCTGGGACCCTTGAGTATTCAGCTCTTAGAGGGACTAACTTCCCTCCAACTCCTGAATGGTTCCCAAACAGTAATGTCTCCTGACAAGCAGCAGATCGTGGATGCTCAGCAGGCAATTGACTGGTCTCATGATGATACAGTAAGAAATTTAAGATCCTGCTCTTCTCCCAGCCCATGCTCATTCCATCAGGACACCACACATATTTTCTTCCTGTGAATTTCCAGAGAAAGCAGCTGCTGTAGCAGTTGTATTACAAGGGACAAAGCTGTTTCTTGAGAAATACAACTCCTTAATGTGTGGTTAAGCACAAAATATTTCCTGATTTATTTATTTGTTTGCTTGTTTGTTTGTTTGTTTTTAAGGATGTAGAGGGGCAATAAATGGTAAAACTAATGTGTCAGTGATGTGTTTTCAAAATGATACAGAATGAGTTATTTGATGGAAAATTGAAAGATGTGATTGCCCTCCGTCATGAGTGTCTACAAGTTTGGCTCTAGTGTAATCCATTGACTTTTTATAATTTTCCTAATTAAATAGTCAGAAGCGAGATGCAAATTAGACACAAAGACCACATTCACAGCCAATTAAAGCATAGAATTCTGGCTTGTAGAGATAAAGATTTAAATCAGCTGATTTAACAACTATTAAAAAAACCTTTGCTAACTTGAAAAATAAAGAAATCAATAAAGACATCAGGATAAAATATTTGGAATTGCCAAAGACAAACAGAGAAATGGAAATTAATGACAATTACAAAAAAATCCAAACCCAAATCCTACAGTTTTTCTCAGAAATGCACCTTCTAGAGCAACCACTCCACAGTAAAGTAGAGGAAAGCAGAACTTATGAAGACATTAATCAAAGTATGAGTGAAAAGGAAATGAGATGCTTCAGGGCACAAAGATGACAAGAAGCATCTCCGTGGCAATAAGGGATGATGGAAATCATACAGAGGGAAATACAACAAAGTATACATAAGGAAAGGTTGCAAGCACTGCAGAACACCTACTCTGACAACACAGTCTTTTGGTCTCACTAAAAGCAAAAATCAATAAACTCTGTGTAGGAAGAAAAGCTTATTAAATCATTGACTGTCCAAGTAGATATTCCTGTTGGCAAACACATTTCTCTGTGTGATGGATGGACACCAGGGTCAAGAGGTCATTCACTGAAGTGATCGGGCTTCATAAAATCCAGATTTGCAAACAGCTGGGGCAGCAGAGGCTCAGAGCAGTTGCTGCTGTCAGGTGATTTCCATGTGCTGCAACACCACGAGTTCATTTTCAGATCAGTGAGAAGGTTTCAATCCAGGGAGCAGTGGGAGGCACTCCCACAGCCCTGTCCCTGGGCATGGTCCACCTGAGCATGCCCATGACCGGCCACACCGCAGCGCCTGCCCCTGGAGCAGCCAAGGGGCTCTCTCTGCTCTGGATTGCCCCTGATGTGGTTCCCTCCCTCACCCTGCCTGCCCAACATGGAGCCTGGTGGTACAAGTGGGATGAAACCATAACACTCTAATTCCTTGTGTGCTGACAGGTCCTAGCCCACCATCAGCAAAGGACTCCTGAACCGAGGTCATAAGGGTTTGGCTTGGAAGGGGCTTTCAAAGATCAAGCTAGTTCAAGCCCAGTGCCATGGGCAGGGACGTCAGGTCACTCTACATTTGGCACAAACCAAAGCAACAATAAAATGCCTCCTTTGAAGCTATCCTGTGTTTCTGCCACTGTCTGGCAGCAAGCCATATCTTGATCGGGTTTTATCTCTCCCTCTTGGCTATTTATATTACTGGTGGGTGTCTCAGCCCATTAGCATCAGCCCATTTCTTCCTTATGCCCCCTGCCCCATCCCTCTCCCCCTCAGCATTACTGACCCCTTTGTGCAAGGTGAAACCCACAGAGCTCACTCAGTCACCTGTTGAGAGGGAGAGGCAAAGGAAAAGAGCTTTCAGGGGAGAACAGTGGACTGTAAACTTCAGGAACGTGCATTTCATCCAAAACTGGGCAGCTGAGCAGACAAACCTGGGCCACAAAGAAACCATGGTCCCTACAGGACCAGGTCGCAAACCCAGTGCCCAATTTCCTTTCTTCTATGGCACCTTCTGACCCAAGGTGACAGGACTGCACTCTAAGGGAGGTCAGACCTATTTCCAAGTGCCCCGCAGGGCTCCATGCAGGGTGGGCTGGATTTTGGTGAAGATGTGAGATCCTGGACAGCCATGGAAATGTCACAGGCCCTTCCATAGCTCCCCTCCTGCTCTGAGTTTCCTCTTCCTCCAGTAAGATTTCTGTTCCAACCAAGGCAAAGCACTCACATTTCATTAAGTACTTCTTCCTTTAAATGATGCCTCATTACGACTTTCTTTTTGCGTAAGGTATTTCTTTAATTTTTAAGCATATTAATTTTTTCTTTTGGAGGGAAGATGGACATGTCCTGGAGCTTGTGGATGCTCATTTTAGACCAGTGTGGAAGGAGCCTTTGAGGACAGGCTGCAAGTGTCTGTAAATCCCCACGACCCTAATGCTGTGTGTTTACTACGGTGGATTGGGATCTCCCCAATTTGACCTTGATGGGCCAACTGTTTTTCTGGCTTTTTTTAGAGTTACAGGCTGGAGAAAGTACAAAGGGTTTTTTTTCCTTTTCCTGGAATACAAAGTGCTGTAGCAGGCTGGTGAACACTTGGGGCTACTTCTGCTTCAATTCAGTCTGAAGAATGACAGGGGATCGAAATAAGCATTGGCCCTTTGGTATTTAAAATTTATTTTGAGATGTTTTCTCCATCCCAAATTCATGACAAGAAAATCTTGTTTGCTTCTTGCAAATTGTGGAGAATTTTTACATTACAGTGCATTTTCTCTTAAATATTAACATATCAGAATAAAATCAAAATGATTATGTACATTAATAATAGAATACACACATAAAGAGAACCTTGAGGTGTCTAAACTTTCTGCACATTCTTCTAGATTGCTGTTAGCTTTTGTACGTGAATATATTAAAGACAAGAAAAAAAAACCTGAACTAAATTGAAATGTAAATATTTTTGTCTGGAAAAGAAAAATAATTTGTATCAATAAATCACTCATGATTTGTAAATACTCTTTGTTTTCCACCATCAACAATAGTCTTTCTATCTGCAAGGAATGAATTTCTAACCTTAAATAGCTAACTTACTGTCTAACCTTACTGTAGCTGACACTATTCAAATATATCAGAGCTTAGCAAAACTCTATCTCAACCTATAATTTTTTCCTCTAATAGAAAGGAAAGCTTGATTTTAGTTTACTGTGCTCACACAGCATCATCCCCTTGATATTATGTTTATTTAGCAGAAGAAATGAAAGTTTTAATTTTTTTCTTCTGGAAAAAATGTATTTGCAGAAAGGGGAAAATCTCAAGTACTTACAACATGGTTGGCAGGAACCAACTATGTGGAAAAAATGTTGCCACTTAGTATTTTTTTATTTCTTCTGCATTTTTGGCCATGTTTAGAAGCAATGCCATCTATGATCCATGTGTGTGACACACTTAGGGAACCCTGCAAAGCCATGGAAAGCAGAAGGCTGGCAGAAGGTGGGCTGTCTCCTGTGGCAGGCAGCGTGTGCTGCTGGGCGTCGAGATCCCTTGCTCAGGTACCCAGCTTCCGTGGGAGCATTCAACCACGTGGGGCTTTTGACAAGAGCCACATGCTGAGAAAACACATCACATCCAGTGCAGTGGCTGGGAACATTGCCTGAGGGAACCTGCAGAAACCAAACTAAGTGCCAGACATGCAGTTTGAGGACCTTGTTTGCCAAATTTAGTTGTGTAACCAAGGTGTTCAAAATCTATCTACAAGTCACTCAGGTACCAGAACTATTCAAACTATTTGTGCACTGACAAAGGTTAAATCAATTATGTCTGTACTTCTAATGCTTTCATTAGTAGGTCAAATATATCATGGGGGCATTTTCTATGTTATTTGATTGATGTGATGCCAAGGAGGAAATTTATCTTGTAAAGTTACAGGAGGCTTAACGGTTCAGACTTGTCTCTGGTCTAGTTATAGATATGGAATATTTAGTAAATGGCATGATTTAACCCTTGAAGAAATTTTACTGGGGTTCTCAGGAACTAGAAAGGGCAATAATCTGGTTTTAATGCAATCAGTGCCATCCCACAAATGGAACTAGTCTGGTCGTAGCCTGTGGTAATCACTGCCAACTATGCAGAGTGAAGGACTGCAGTAGGCCAGTGGAGGAAGAAGTTCTTCAGACATTTCCTTTGCAGGAATACTGTATGAAAATAGTTTGAACTATCAATCCCAGAATGACAGATTAATCTAATTTTGGGGGAAAAGCAGAACTGACACTGATGGATGAACGGCGGCAGGAGGGGCTGAGAGCAGCCATGGAGCGAGTGTTAATCCTATTGCTGCATCTAAACTGAGAAAGGACCTCATCTTCCAGCTCTGATGACTCAGCAGAGGACAGATATTTAAGGAAAGGTCTGCCTCTGTTTACTTAAAAAATTGGCCATGGGAATTTATTCTGCATGAGGGATGCAGAACTGAGCCCTTGGTTATGGCTGCAAGGTATTACAGCTCCCCTGCTCCCTCTCCTGCCCCTGGAAAACCCCACAGCAAACTGGAATTCCCAAACAAAGTGCTGCATTTCTCATTTGAAGACCTGCCTGTTGAAACTTTTCATTTTTCAGTTTTCTTTGGAGCAATATATTATCAGATGTATTCAATGCCTAATTTAACTTGGTTTCCATATGCCGTTATGTTTATGAAATGTCTTTCTTTCAGTGAGGCAGATGAAACCACAAGATATTGCTCTTTGGCTTAATTTCCAAGTCATTGTCACATTTGTTTCTCAAAATCCAGGCCAGCCCACTAAACCTACTTAATAATTTACAGTTTTCAATGCCTATTGACCTTGCCAGAAAGGCTAACTGTTTTCTTCAGCTCATTGGGAGCCCTGTAGGGAAAAAGACTGAAAACTGCAAAGGTCAAGAGGAGTTTCAGATTAAGGTTTATGTTGTGCTGTTATTTAAGTAAACAAAGATAAATTCCAGCAGGTGGGATGAATTTACATTGCATGCAGTGTGTATTGACTGTGGTGAGGTAGAGCTGGAATGGAAATCTTTTCCCCTTGTGAGGCAGACTGAGCAGGAGTGATGTGAATGTGGAGGAAGATTTACCAGAGGGTGCTGGGATGGGTAATGAACAGTAGAGACAGGAACAGCAGGAAAACACCCCGTAGCAGAGATTACTGCAGCACACAGAGCCTTTGCACACCCTGCCAGAGCAGGTTTTCATGCTGGCACCTAGGGTTATGTCTATACCAGCATATGAGAGCAGACCATATTCTCCTCTCCAGCCCTGAGGGCAAGGGGCACAGCATGGCAGCATCTATCCTTGCCTCCCCAGCCTGGCCTGAAATGTGGGCTCCTAATGTGCATCTCAGGAAGGACAAGTTGACTCTGCACTGTGCTCTCAGACAAGTTCTGACTACATCTTCCTCACTCTGAGAGCTTGGGTACCTCACGTGTGTCAGCACCTGTGCACAGGTGTATTTGGGATATCAGTCCCACCTGAACTGTCCTAGTGGCTGTGTTGCCACTGGCCATGCTGTTGCAGAGGAGACAGCCTGGGGATGCAAGGCAAAACCAAATAAAGAGATGTCTATGTCACAGCTGCCTGATGAAGTACTGCAGCTTGTAATCAAGGATTTATGAGGATAGCTGTGGCCTATTTGCTACTTAGTGAGGCTTGCAGCAGTGGTAGGTGCAATGATATAGGCATCATTCATCTGTATTTTCCAGCCTCCAGATGCATTTATTTGTGGATAAATTTAGCCTGTGCTACTCCTTCTCTATTGGTCTGCCTGAAGCTAACCTGAAGCTAACTCTGGCCCTTCTGCATGGAGTTTGCTTGCATCTCTGCTCAGAGATGCAAACGAATAGGGAGAGAAGCAGAACTGACCCTGCTGGATGTGTGAAGTATTGGCCAAGAGGGATAGAGCTGTAATGAGCTCGATGGTGCGACATGCCTGAAAGCAGTGTATGGGCTCCATGTCTGTACTATGTTAGATACTGCTGCCTCAGCCTTGCCTGAACTTGTGGGGGATGTACCTTAGTCACTGTGAAAAACATACAGAGTGTCTTTTAAAGCTTATTAAAATATAGTTGAATGGTGAGAAATGAGGAGGAAAAAGGAGCAGCTTTTTGAACAGAGCAGTCTTGCTGTTCAGGAAAGTAAAAAGGAAAGCCCAGAATGGAGTGGAACGTGAATACAGGGAAACACCGACACAGATATTTTAAAATAACCATATGGAATGAATGGAGAATGAAACTACAAAATGAACCACAAACAGAATGGATTTACATGAAGCTGAACAAAACCATGGAAGTTAGATTCACTGTCTTTATCTTGTGTGAAAGTTTTATTGTGCCTTTAGGATGAAAAGGAGCTTGAAAGGATTATATATCTCATGAAACACATCTACTGAGCTTCTAATGGTTATGCTGCAGGTAGAAGACATTGCTTATCAAAGCTTAAATAATGTTCTCACTTTCATGTATAAACAGGAACCATAAAGTCTGGGAGTGGGATTTCCCAAATCAGGCTCATGCCAGAAAAGTACCTACTCATTCACTGCTGATAGGACTGGGAACTTATGACATTCTACATCAATTATGCTGCTGATCTGCTGTTAATCTATACACAAATCCTGTCAGTGCATTAATACCCCTTCATGCATAGACAGAAATAAAGCAAGATACAGACAAAAATACCAAATAATTTATTGTTTTCTGTGCATCGTGATCACAATGAGACTGTTCCTTAGCTAGGTTGGGCATAAATGAGCTGGTCACATCCCCTTTTACTCTGGAAATGTCCCACCACTTCCCAGGTGAGTTTAGTGCTTACAGAAAATATTATATTGACAGCCTTGAAAAATAAAGCCTGTGTTTCCAAAGAGCAGAAGCACATCCAATAGAAACAGATTTCTCTGCAATTTCCCACCAATAGGCTGCCTGATGTCCTCTGGAAAATGGGGTTTTCTGTATGACATGCAGCTGTGCCTGTTGTTACCAGAAGAATGTCCTTGTGTCTTCACAATGCCTTCCACAGCTGAGCAAGGTGGCAGCTGTGCTCCTGTCGGGCACCCAGACCCAGCAGGACAGAGTGAATACCCAGGCACACCCGTGCTCCTGCTCTGCTCTCTGACAGCCTCCAGCACCCTGCCCTGGTCAGCCTGACTGCGCCCCAGCCCAGCCTTGGCTCTGTGTCCCTCATTGTCCCTGGTGTCACCAAACCCCACAGGCTGTCTGTTTTCTGCCCAGATCTCTTGGTATAGCCCTGCTCTGTGCCTCCCCTGCTCCCTGCACACGTTCACAACCACCCTACTTGGTTCCAGCAATGAGAGACAGGGCTGGAGTCAACCCAGTGGATCAGGAGCCTGACTCACCATTAATAACCATCTTTCCCATGTCCTCAAAGCACCAGCACCAGATCTCAGCTATAAATCTTTTGCTATAGAGCAACCATGCTAGAAGGTGTTATGGAATTCTGCTCCAGGTACATGGAGCACAAAATGGTTATTTTTAACATTTACCTGTGATGTTCCACACACCCATTCATCTGAGAATGAAAGAGCACCAAGGTGTTTCTCACAAGACCCAATAGGGTATCATCACATGTACTTGGCTTTACTTGCTACCCCTTGATGGTTTTTTTTGTTAGTCAGTTGCCCCAGTGGGTTTAAAAATAATTTAATTTATCCAAATGCATTCACAGGATTTCTGTAATGGTTTTTAATTGTGTAATTAGTGTAAAGACATATAATCATGTAATTAGGCTCTGTAATTACAACATGTAATAATATTGTAGTGCCATTATGCACCTTTTTTAAACACGGGAAAAAAACCCAACATGCATAGAACTCCAAAACAGTGAGTCCCAGAGTGTCTGTACATATTTCCTTATGTATATTCTTGTGCAATCATCAAAGTTTAAATACAGGAATATATGCTGTTATAAGACTGCCAAGGAGACACCAATTATTTTTGGAAATCAGCTCCATTAAATTGTGTGGTGCCAACATGAAATGGTTGTGCACAGGTGGGCATGTCTAAAGGCAGGTGTTGAGGAAAGATGAGCAATTTAGCTGAAGACATGATTATAAAGCATGCTTAATTACTTCATGGATGCCCTTATTGCAAAGAATAACTGTTTTTATCATGTAGCCTGAGTCTTCTTTACGCATGGTGGACTTGGATGCAGGACTGATCCAGCTCTCACTTCAGGCCAGTGAAAAAGCTCCCAGTGGGTTTGGCACAGTAAGCTCACCCCACTGTGTGAAAGGCTCTAGGGATCCATGTACCCATGGAAAATTGGTGCCTTGTTCTGCTCCCCCCTGCCCATGCTCTGGTAAAATCAGCCTCACTTTCAATGGTGTAATGCACTCGGATTCATGCACTTCTCTAAGACAGAGCAATGTGTCTCAAAAAGAAAGAATTTTTTGGTGTTAAGTTTCATCAGCTCCCGAGTGGACTGGACCATCTGTTCCATCATGCTGAAAAGTGTTTTACAATTTACAGAGCTAAAGTACAATGGGATTAATAGTTAATAATTACTGACTTGCTTTGAGGAGTTCAGGTGAATGTCTCCAATGTTCATCTACATTTTGCTCATTTTAAGAAAAGGATGGTAAATCCCCAAATGAGGCAGATGTTGCAGGTTTCTGTACGCGACATCCTTCACCCCCTGCTGCAAAAACAATACTGTACGTGTCACTGGTTTTGTGCAGAATTAATGAACAGTTTGAAAAACATATCACAAAACATATCACATCCTCAGCAGTAGACGGATGTGTTAATAATGTCTTATTTTGTTTTTGCAGAAGCATGACCCAGTTTCATTCACGCATTGGCATTGGAGTTAACTACAGTGAATGCAGCATTTAATGCAAACAGGTGCCAATGCTGGAAGGCTTCTGTACATTTACCTGAATGGAAAACCCCTTCTAATCTCAGATGAGATAGCACAATGGGCTAATACTTCCTCTACAATATGTACCGAGCACTTCAGGATGCACCAGTCTTTTCAAATAGTCTGTGAAACTTTTAAGGTTGCAAGCAGCCATGCCAACCTTGTTGCCACCACCAAGATGGTTGTGTGACTCTCCCTGCCTCCTCTCCCTCCCAAACATGCCATGTGTTGTGCAGTAACAGCCTGGGTGCCCCAGAGCTGTGGGACACTTCTGTGATTTGATGACCACCACTGCAGGAACATATTCACTTTTGTCTGCTGTGAGCTCTGACATGCAGCTCAGCAGCCATGAGGAGGAGGATGGAGCCTGCACCCAGGGGCAGAGGCCTGAGGAGGGGTAGGCATCTGGACCTCCTTCATTTGGTGGTGATGAGCTTTTGGATCAGCTGCTATGCAATACATATCTCTGGTAGAGTATTCAGAGCACCCTACTGAGCCACAACACAGTAATTGCTAATGGAGACTGTATATTCTAGTGGAGACTAAAGGTGGGTATATGAAATATAAATAAACTTACAATAAATCCTTATTCTAGTTCAATTACTAGAATGAAAATCTTAATTTTGTCTTGCTACTGTTAGGAAAAAGCTGCTTCCCCTCTCCTCAAAGTGGACATAGTAGTAGTTCAGACCAAAAGCCATGCTGCAATGTATTAAAAATGATCACTTTCTAACCATTTCATATTTTTTGTAACTTCATGTGGTGTATTTTCTTCTTCCTGATCAAATATCTGAAACTTTTGACAAACAGAGAAAAAGAAAAATCAAAGATTTCTTTCTGACATGGTGAACAGAAAACCTCTGCATTATGTGCAACTATTTCGGTTGGTCTTTCTCTTCCTTGGAATCTGCTGTGAGTTAAATGATCACTGATACAAATGCTTGCAGCAAACAAAGACTGAGATATCAAAGCAACAGCATGTGTTTTATTTGTGTGTATCTTGCTGAATGCCTCTCACTGCTGATCTCCAGCAGCTCAGCCAGAACAACTGCTACAGCAGCTGAAGGTTCTCACAGCAATCTCTCCACACGCACAGTCCTGCTCAACCCGCTGGTCGATGAGACACATTTTCCCTGTGCTGTACAGATCCAGGGGCTGCTGCTTGCTTAAGTGGAAAAGGAAAAGCCCTGAGCTGACCAGAGTGCAGAGGAACCTGGCATGGCATTAATGAGTGCGTGGCATTAATGAGCTCCATCCCTCAGCTGTGGATGGGTCCTGCCTGGCAGACAGGAGCATAGCAGCCTCCTGCTGAGCTGCTCAGCACCACGAGGGACAGGTGTCACACTGTCCCACCAGCACCACCATCCTCCCATCACACCCTGACCTACTTGCTGTATACGGACACACCTCACCCCTGTGTTTGCCAGAGGAACACCGGGCAATTTGGGATTTACAGCCATGCTGTGCAGACGTGGCACCTGCAATTCTTGGCCTTGTCCTTCTGAGCAGGACAAGATTTGTGCTGTTCCCTCTTTGGCTCTCTTATGTTGTTTGAACAAAACAGCAACTCCTTTCAACTTCCTCAGTTTGATCAGAGTTATTTTTAACAAATTGGTTTTTTACAGTAATATACAGTTTCACTGCATCCACCTCAAGAACAGCTCTAACTATTTCAGAAGTGTTATCTGAGAAATCTTTACAGAAGGTGCTGGAGGCAAGAAAACAGTGCTGGTGCCTCTGCAGAACAAGCAGGAAACTGAGGCATGGAGCAGTTATGTGCTTTGTAAGTCATACAGAATTGGAAATAGCCTTTTGACTGCCCACTCCTCCTCCTCTAGCCTCAAGGCGAGGACTGGTTCCAGCCTCCTCCTGTTTTGCTTTTTGGGTGCTTTTGAGCAAATACAGTGTTCATCCAGCCAAGTGTAGTTATTTCAGCACTGAATTACTTCTCCTTTTCTTCCCCTAACTGTATTTCTTTTGATTGCAGAGAGCTAGACAAGTTCTCCACAAGGCAGACTGGTGATGCTGGGGGTCACTTGGTGTTTCTTTGTCACAAAGAAACCCAACTCAGAGGTCCCTGTGCAGCCACCTGTGTCTGAAAGGGGGGACACGGCTGTGACAGGGGGTTAATTCTCCCCTCAAACCCATAAATCATGCCTGTTGATAGTGTTTCTTAGCTCAATCAGTACTGCAATAATGCAGCTATGAGACTGTGAAGATCTGAGCCAAGCTCTGCCCTGTGTGGGCTACTGTGAGCTTTGGGATCTGTACACTGTGTTACATTAAGTGATATACACATGGCCAAAGATAAAAACATTCAAAATGCTCCTTTCCAGATGGAAATAGGGAGTTATTAAAAGAATAAAGGAAATGTCTCTGCAGGTGAGAGACTGTATGGGAAAGAATGGATGTTCAATGAAAGATGTATTCTCAGCCAGCTTCTCCCCTGAGTCTGGCCCATTGGTTGCCTTGTTGTCCATCAAGTTGCACCAGGACAGGTTTGGATTGGATATCAGGAAAAAATTCTTCATGGAAAAGGTTGTCAAGCAGTGGAACAGTCTACCCAGGGCAGTGGTTGAATCACCATCCCTGAAGGTATTTAAAATCATGTAGATGTGGCACTTGGAAACAAGGTTTAATGGTGAGTTTGGCAGTGCTGGGCTGGACTTGACGATCCTAGAGGTCTCTTCCAACCTAAAGAATTCTGCTGTTCTGTGATTCTGTGAAACAGCATCTCAGCAATATCCAGAGGAAACAACACACAGGAATTGGAATGCAGAGACCAAGCCAGCAGCTCAAAGCACTCTCACTTGGCACGAGGTGCTGTGCAGATATAGCTGAGTCCTAAACCCAGGACGGCTGTGTCAGCTCCGAGCTGTGCTGACGCGCGAGGCATCTGGAGCTGGTGCTGGTTGGGAGCCACGCTGCTGCAGCTGCCTCCAGGCCTGGAACAGGCTGTGCTCCTCAGGGCCAGCAACCCAAACCCCACCATGGCGCTGCAGCACTGCTTCCCAGGAGTCATGTGCACGGAGGAGCACGCTGCTGCAGGCCAAGTTTGGATGTATCGATGCTCTTCTAAAGCTGTGGCAGCATGTACAGCAATTGGATTAAGAAAACTTCTCCCTTGGGTACCAATAACTTTGTGTTCTGCCCTTTTTTTTTTTAGATACTTTGAAGCAGGAGATGCTTCTGACTCCAGGCTGATCTCTAGGTTTACTCAGCTAGGCAGAGCACAGTGAGGTTTTTGTTTCATGAAAAAAACCTGGCTCCATAGTTTTATTATAACAAAGATTACAGACTTGGTTCAAATCTTGCTCACACCTCTGTAAGGGTTGCAGTTTTTTTGCAGCTGCAGCAAGAATCAGGTGCTATTGGTTTATCCTGGATGCCCACTCCACTGGCAAAAGCCTACTTATGCCCCCACTATCTGTTGGAGGTACTGGGTCTGGGTTTAGACCAAAAGACAGCTGAGGTCTGGACCAGAGGCAGCACACTCCAGAGCAGTGCTGACAAGGCAGCACACTAACAGCACATGCTTTTATCCCACCTTTTTCTTACCCATAACTACAGAAATGCTTCTTCTTCAAAATGCTGAATTTTCTAAAGCTCTTCTTTATCTTCTACTCTTTAAAGGAAATGGCTGAAAAGTGTTGATTGACAGGATTTGTGAGTATAGGTTTTTGCTTCTCTCTCTTATACTGTAGGCACTGCTTGCCCATTGCTCATTAGAAACAGATAATACCTATTTTCTGGAAGCTAGAAGTTCCCCAGACATGGTCCATGGTCCATTCAGTCTGTGAGATGCAGCAAACATCCTATCTTTAATCAGTATTGAAGACTGCATCTCATGAACCTGGTAGCATAAGCCCTGGTAGCATTTGGCACATTTGAACCATAATCTGTAGATAAGAATTGATTGTTTTGTATGCACCAGCCTTCAGAGAAGTTTCTTACAGCAGCTGCTGAAATGATAGTGTCTCCTAGGAAGAGATTGTCATTGGCAGAGGCAGGTTTGTTGGTTCTACTTTGTTTATCTTCATCTGAACAAGGGAACAAATTCTCCGAAGCACAGCCTGGAATCTTATCAGCCAGAATGCAAAATGCAGTGTCAGCTCCCTGGCACGTTTTTTGAGCTGCTGCCACACCAAAGCTCTGAGTGAAAGGTACTGGCTGTGCCTGTGTTGCAAATATCTTAAAGCATAACTGTTAGGTAAATAGCCAATTTTTCAGTTCAATGGCTGAAGCAAGCAGTGGAAAAAATAGTTTGGGGACAAACTGAAACAGAGTTTTTACAGTTTCTATTGAAAAATTGAGTTCCCATGATTTCCCATTGTACTGCTTTCTTTAAAGTTAAACTGAATTTTCTCACAAAAAAACTTTCTGAGTTACTTAGATACCCGAATAACCTTTTTATTGGTCAGCTTTAAATATGCCTAATGTTGCATGAGTGGTACAAGAAATCAGTGCCTGACTTTCAATGAACAGCATGTGTGCTCCTTCCCCCACATGGCCAGAGTACAACGACCCAGCTCCTTTGTCACCTCCACAGCAGTACCCTGTTTTCTTCTGGACTCCTGCACCTTCTGTCTATGATTCTTGTCTTTCTCTTGTCTCAGATCCCTCGTTAGTATGTCTAACTCCTTTCCTGCCCTAGACATTTCCAAACTCCCATGCTTGCCACATGCCCCAAATGTCTCTTACAGCCTTTTTGCTACAGGACTTGTTTTCACTTTCCTTACACTTTTAAATATGTATGGATATATATTTATACACACATGTATGTGCCATGTGTTCCATGTACTCTACCTACTTTATTTAGCATGACAGATGATCCAGAAAAGCCAGAAAGGGTGGCATAGCTATGAGATTTGTGCTGACTTGGTTAATCAAGTGCTATTAGGAGCTGAATCTCTTCCTGGCTTTCCCTCAGTGGAATGACATGCTAATTTTTTAATTCATTCATTAATCTTCAAAACACTTCTGGGAGTTTTATATTTTTATGATATTAGCCTTTGTTAAATTTCATTGAAATTGGATAACGGGTTTAAAGGTTATTAGAGAAGGGGATTGATAAACAAGTGGGCAGATAAGCAATGTAATTGCATAACGAATATTCTGATGGGGAAATTAGAAATTTTTGCTTTCAGATGTCAAAATGAAATGTACTAGCATTAAAAAAATCCATCTGAAGTGAAGCATTAAATTCAAGAGCCATCCATTAAAAGGCCTTGTTTCCTGAAACACTACTGCTCATTGAAATTGCAGTTTGTTAAAAAAGGTTGCATTATAGGGTTCGTGTTGGTTTGAGATCTAGCTGGTGCATATCATGCCACAAGGAATCACAGTGAAATTGTTGAAAGTAAAATTTCTGAATATATTGGTTGCTGTTGAAATAGTTCTTCTCTCACTAAAAATGGCAGACAAAGGAAAATCATAACCACTGGAGACTAAATTTCTTGGAAAGTTGGAGAAAGAAATGTCATATACTGGGTCAATTCACTTTACTAATTCAATAGAATTCAAATGGCAAGGTGGAATGGGAATGCTGAGACTGTTGTACTTTCCAAGGCATATGATGTGGAAAGTTGACCTTTGGCTCTCCCACAAAGCCCTGCCAAAATGCAGCAGCTCTTTCCTGACATATTTCCATGGCACCCACATCCCTCATGTGCCCAGTCTTCAAGGACAGTCCTGTCAGGGGCAAGCCATTACCATTCTTCACAAGAGACCTCACTTCCTGAGTGCATCATATTCCATACAGACAGCCTGGTATTCAGAGGCTTGAGGGGCACAAGCCCTCACTTCCCATTCTGGAAGTAGGTAGCAGATAGCTTAAGGCAGCAGACCAAGGATGAAGGTATCCAAAGGTACACATGTTCTGCATTTCTCACTCTCCCCAGTTAGAATGTTTGTTAGCTCAGCATTAAGATACATGTATTTTTTTTGGTTATTGCATTAGTCTACCATCAGCTGTACAGAAAAAACCTTTTCTTATATACTTCAGCAATCAGTCATTCTCCAGATTCAGTCTTCAGTCAATTTTTGTCAAATATCTGCTGTGCTTGAGTCAGTGATCCAGAAATGAAAAGCACCAACTACCTCAAACTGTCAAAGCTATCCAGTTCACAAATTCCACTCTTATAAAAAGGCACAAAACGTTAACTAGACTGGACAAGTGATGAATTGCTGCATTCTTTTCCTGTTAAAAAATATGGAATTAGTCAATGCAATGGGCTATAGCTAAAACAGCTCACATACACCTTTTATATGGTAACATTCACCTCCTCAAGCAGGCAAAGAACAACAATATAATTTTAAACACTTTTACTGGTAATGCTTAGAAAGTAATATTAGACATGCATTAAAAAAAATCCCTTAAAAAGTCTCTTTAACTTCTGTTTTTCATCTGCTTAAATGATGATACAATCTCTTCCCCCCCCTTTAATTATAAAAAATGTAAATTGAGAAAATGCCTGGTCCTGAGGTTGTGAAAGTTTAAGATCTTAAATAAAACTGAAATAAAGATGTTTGCTAAGCAAATGGTATATAAAGACAAGCTCTATGAAAAGAGAGAGGAGAAAGACAGGGAAAAACAAGAATAAAGGAGAACCAAGGTAGAACTGAGGCACAGCCCAGGAAAGCTGACAGGAGAAGAAAAATGAATGTTTAATATTATTATTAAAATGTCTAGTTTGAAAGAAATTTACTTTCTCTCTCTGCAGCTTTTTGATGGAGACCTTAATTTACATCAGAAGGCAACCTAACTATAGGTCTAGACAAACGAAGGCTGATAACTGTGATTTCAATGCTGTGCAGAGCTTTAGAGAACATTCTGAAGAATAATGGGACAGAATGCATTGCAGCTGCAGAGGGGATAGATGGTGCTGAACCAACCTGATGGGTTTTAGATGTAGCACCAGAATATTAAAAACCAATCTAAACAGCACACAGTGTGCCATGGTGGGATGGATGTCACTGGTCACCAGGATTCCTTGCAGTGCCCACCCCACCTCCCTGCTGAGGTAACTGAGCTCCCCGTGCTCCAGAGGGCCCTGTCCTTTCCAGTGCCCCTTGAACCCCAGTGTTCAAGCCTTGTGGGAGCACTCTGCAGAAAGCACTCCGGGAAGTGATGGGCACAGAAGCTGAGAAGGCAGAACAACTGAAAACATGTGTGCTCACAGCCACAGCATAAAGTAAGGATCTGGGGGGAAAGGGAATTAATATGAAGATGCTGCAAACCCTTTCAGGTGAACCATCTGGACCCAGTTGAGACTGATGGTTGCTGTTTTCCTACTGGACCTCAGAGCACCATGAACTTCCCTTCCTAGACTTCTCTTCATATTTCTTCATTAAGTCAGATCTCATTTTTGCCTAAAAATGGGGTCCCTCCCAAAGCAGACATCCTGTATGAGCCAGAGAACCAACAAGTGGCCTTTGCACTTCCTCTTTGCATGCAGCTCCAGCTTCTCCAGGGGTTCCCAGGCTGTTTCCATAGTACAGAGAACAAAGGTAAGCGTGACGCTGTCTACAGAGGTTTTTTGAGACTATGTTGGGTGCATCCATACTCTGTATATATCTGCAAGTACATCAACTGCACTGAAAGGCAATGGATGAGCTTCAGTTGGACTTAGGGAAGAAGGTGACACCTTGGAAAATTGTTCAAGACCAGGATCTTACATAGAAATTACTCTGAAGTATGAAATCCTATCAGTTCATGCTGTAATCCTCAGTACTTAGCATTTTTATAGCATTTTTATACCTGTATTTGTGTCTGAGTACAACTTTAGTGCCTCTAACCTTTGTGAGAACTGCTTGATAGATGAGCAGACACAGGCTTGAATGTCAGCTGCTCACTAGTGTATAAATGATTGATCAGTATATAAACCTGCTCATCTTCTGGCATCATTGTAAACATACAAATTCTAATCATTTCACAGAGCCTTTTTAGGGATTTATTTAAGATAAACGTGTCAGTCCTCTTCAGGAAAATAGTAGGGCTGATGGTTATAGGGGAAGATTTATTTTATTTAATAATGTGCCATCTTTGTTCATATGGGCTAAGAATCAACACCTACAGAGCAGCAGGGAGCATACATAGAAAACTGATGCAGACAAGGAAGGGCACTCTTGCTCTCTAGACAGCTTCTGCCTCTGCTTGGAAGTGCTGAGGCCACATGGCACTGAATACCCAGAGTTTTTCAGCCATCATTTAAAATTCAACAATAGGATTCTGCAGGCTAGTTCTGAAAGGGCACAAAAATACTCCCTTAACACTGATGCAAATTTTTATTCTCCCAAGCAAACTGCTCCTTAACCATTTGGAATTACTTCTTTCCATCTTGCTAAATCCAGAATATCTATTAAGGATGCAAACACTGTTTTTATGGCTGTTCCTGTAAGTACAGCACTTTTATACTTTGCCAGCAAGGCTTCTGTACTGAATTTCCAATCAGCCCTTTCACAATGTTTTCTTCTCCTTAACATTTGAAACATGTTGAATGATTTCTAGCACACTTCCACTTTTTCCAGTAGACCAATATTTGTCTCTGCAGGATATATGATGTCTGATCTTTATTGCTTTATCACTTTTACTTGCAAGGGGTCAGCCAGTTGTTATTATCAGATGTGATAGTGTTTCAAAGGAAATGTGGCTATTTGATACACATGAAACATTAAAACACCTGAAAAAATTGTTTTTAATCTCTGTGGTAAAGAACTAGTATAAGTAAGATTCATGACCATTTAAAAATTATATGAATTGCTCTAATGGCGAAAATTTACTCCCACCCTTTAAAATTTTTACTGATTTCACAGGATGAAGTCTGTCCTCCTCCTCTGCATAATCAGAGTGGAAAAAATCTGAGGATTTTGATTCAATAATCTACTTAAGAATAAAAGAAGAGTAGTAAACATCTTGCATAAAATGAGCCCATTTTAGTTATGCCAGTTGAATTTGGTTTCTGAATGTGCTCTTTTTGAAGCAATCACTAAATAACAGAATTACTGTACTTTGCAGAGATTCCAGATGCATCCCTTTTAGCAGGCATTTACATAATGCTGCTATTTTTTTCTCAATTCTTGTCTGGTGTGCACTCACCTTTCATGTGTACTGCTATGGTAGAAATGTAGAAGTACAGCTGAACTATTCCCTCTGCATTCAGGAAGCAGGAATATTTCGCCCTCCATGTGCCATTGCTGGTAGCAAGGCTGGTGGATTTCCTCACTATTTCCAGATGATTGTCCACCTGTTAGACCCTACAGAGGGCACTCAGGGTCTCCAGCCCTACCAGACAGTGGGGAGCACCCACACTGCAAAGATCTGCCTTTATTGACTGAACTGTCCAAAGGCAGTGAGAAGTTATAAAACCCTTGGAAGAATGGGGAAGCAAAGCAAAATTATAGGAGGTACAAAGTGTCCTGACCCTGTTAGCTCTGAGAACTGGGCTTTTGAGTCTGAATTCAGCACACATGCAGAAAAGAGAGAAGGTGGCTCCTGGTCTCCTCTGCATCTTTGCATCTCCTAGGGAGGAAGGAGGAGATAGCCCTACAATACCCAGATTTTCTCCAGATTGCTGGGTGCCAGTGGCAATGTCTATTTTCTCTCTCAGCTGCTGCAGTGAAGAGGCCCAAGGAACCAAATGGCTCATTCTCTAAGCATGGTCTGTCACAAAAGGTACATAAAGGAGTGAGAAACGTAGCCCCACACAAACAGGGAGCACATGAAGTGCCAGCTGAGCACGAGCTGGAGCCGTGCTGCAGACAGAAGGGCTGGACCAGAGGAAACCCTGAGCAGGAGCAGAGGGGCTGTAACTCCTCTGGGCACGGCAGAGTCAGCACCACCCCTGGAACAGTGTCCAGCTCTGATTCCACATTTCACACAGTGCTGATAAACTGGAGGGGACTTGGGACATCCTACAGCCTGTGTGATACTGAGGGTGGTTGAAATGGCCATGTTGATCCTCTCAGCCTCTATCAGACACAAAGTCACACAAAGAGCAGAGAGGTTTGTTTTCAGCGTACACAAAGTAGAGAAGAACAATACACTCAGTGATTAAGAGAGAATCAGATGAGAACATCAGAAAGCAGGAACTGAGGGAAATGCACATAGGAACCAGAGTAATGGTCTGTCTTGTGCCAAATGCTGTCACCTAGAGAGGTGCAAGTGCTTAGAGATGAAAGAACATTTTAAGATGAATAACTTTGTGCAATGATGTCTTCACACCAGCTTGTTACCATCCTGAAAATTTTTAGATTTACAAAACTAGGGTGGAACTGGTTTGTAAAATCAAATGTACTGTGGTGGTGTAAATACATTCAGTCAAACAGGATTGCAACTAAACACCAATTCTCAGTTTTACCATGTGTGTTGAGTACATTTCATGGTAAACACTCTTGAAGTAGGTGCATAAAAATATTTCTGACATCTGGAATGCCAAATGTCTGAAAGATTAAACATAATAACATGAACCACGTGATAAGAACAAAATAATTGATTTCTTTTAAAAATGTGAATTAAGAAAAAATAACCTCCAGATATTAGAGATAGGAAAAACTGTTAAAATATCTATGTATTAAATTTACCCTTGTTTTTTATTGTGCATCTTTCTAGCAAATGAAGCCAGGACATACCTACAGCAATCTTAGTGCAATATTAATCATTAATACCACATCTCTGTTTCCTCTTCTGCTGCTGTTTTCTGGTATTATATCAAGCAAAACTATGCAGGCCTATCAAAGTCAACTCACAGAGACCTAGACAGTCAAAAGCACAACTCTAATTTTCAGCTGCAGCAAACTTGGGCTAAGCAGGGTCATGGTAGAGCCAAGGAACTAAAATAGGTGTATGCCCTAGTCTGGGCCTGTCCCAGGGCCAGGCTTCTCAGGCATCCAGGGAGAGGTCAGTGGGAAATACAAACTGGAGTCCACCACTCTTCTCATGCAGGAGAAGATGAGGGACTCAACAAAAACTCCAGATCAACTCTGTAAGTGGTCCAGAAATAACATGAACAGTTTTAAGGTGCCAGAATAAAGCCATATATTAATGACTGGCTATAAAGGTCGACATTGTTAGCACAAAGGAGGTCAGCTTTTACTTTATACTGTAGTAATTTGTGCCTGTAACAGAAAGCAGAAAGAGCCAGATATCTCAAATATCTCATTAGCTATGACTTGAATGTCTCCTTGAATATAACTTTGGGAAACAGGGCTGTTTGCTTTGTTTTCATTTGGATTTTTTTGATAGCTCCTTTATTCTAAAACTACTGACAACAGCCTTTATTTCTGTTGATGCTATGCCCATAAAGAAGGAGGTTACCTTCACTTATTTTCAGATGTTTTGTTTGCAGATAGAAAATAGTTCTGGCGTTAGGAAACTCCTGGAGAAGGATCACAACAAGTTCAAAATGGAATGAGATACTGCAACTAATGACTTTTTAAATCCCTATAAAGTTTTCCAAGAAAATCACTGGAACTAGCTGCAAGAAGGAACAATTATAGCTCAGTGTACAGGCTTCCTCTGCGTGTGATGACAAGACATCAGGGCTGGTAGAAACATGAGGACAACCCAGACTGCTCCTGGAAGTGGTAGGCTGGACTGGAGAGCAGAAATGTCCTCTCAATAGCTGTTCCCAGTCATAGTCCAGATTCTTGGCACAAACCTGCATTATTTCGTTTGCATGAACACTTGGCTGAAAAACACTCATTCAAGAGAAGCTAAGTCATGAGCTCTCCCATTCTTTGATGTTCCTCCTACAACTATGGCTCCTGTCAGTAAGGAAGGGGAAATAGTGCAGTATCACAATTTTTGTCTGTCACTAATCCCACCCTGAATGAAATACATGTCAGCTACTTCCCTTTTATACTTCTGTATATTGTGAAATAGCTCTGATTTTTTTTGTCCAAACTTCAAAACACCTTTTTTAATGCAGCTGCTAGTGACGGTACAGTCAGACTTGTTACCTTCTAGCTCAGTAAACATGGTCTTGTAACAGGACACAGGCTTCCTTTTAAGTTAACAACACAGGTCTCCAGATCTATCCAGGCTCACTGTGGACTTGTCTTGACCAGCCAGGAGATTTGCTTGTAGCTTGTAGCAGCAGTGTCTAATGTCTTTATCCCCAATTCCCGTGCATTCTGCCACTCTGCTGCACTACAGAATTTTGCAGCTGAGCACAGAGCCTGTTCAGTGCATTGAGTTACCTATACCACTTAAGAAGCATTTTTCAGGCTGCCTAACTTTTTTTGCTACAAGCTCCCCTATAAGACCCCATCCTTTAAATCCCTCATATCATGATCTCATCAAATGGAATGAGAATTTCTTTAACTGAGCTATTGTATGAAAGTCCTTAGAGAGGGCAATAGCAAGTGGGATACATCTTCCTGTGAGAAAGAAAGCAGTTCACTATGTTCTTCCTTCATTAATCAGTGGGGAACTAGGACTCCTTATTCATGGTCTCCAGCTTCTATAGTTAAGTAATTAATGCATGTGTTTAGGACTAATTTTACTCTCTCATTATAGAAAGTAGAGCTGGAAAGGAACTGTTGGATCAGCTGATGTATCAATCAGTACTATTGCAAGATTGACCTTTATTTAATAAGGTATTTTAATCAGCTTTTGATTTTTAGTCTGGATGTCTCATTTGCCTCTCCTTAAGACTGTCATCATTTAGCATATTGGCAAAGTAGTTCCTTGACAAAATACTTTTATCAGACCTTAATCCTGGAATACATACTTTAATAATAATTCCACCATCATTTACTTCTTAAAATTAATCTTTCATTGCTGAACCACAACCTATGAACAAAGTCAGTCTCATTCCTTCCCATTTAAAGGACAGAGAAATGCAAAAATCAAATTATAGATCCAGTATGAGAATCAGGTATCAAACTCTGCTTTCTGAACACCACTCCAAAAATTTTGCCTTAGTTCCATTCAATACCAGGCGAAAAATCTACGTAGCTTATTGCATACATATGCATGTGCTTCTCACAAGCTCATAAAAACAGAAATAGACATTTTCAAAAGGAAGACCTGGAAATGTCCTAAGTTTGTGTCAAAACCCCTTGACTTCTGATTTCTGAATGTTGATGCTCTGTCTGATGCCGAACACAACAAAATCTCCATGGTTTTTTTTTTATAATCTGTTGTTTAGAATATTATTTATGTAGTTGAAGTCACAGGTTGCCATTATCAAAAGAAGAAAATTTTGGGGGAAAAAAAGTACAAAAAAATCTGTTAGCTTGGCTTCTAGTTGCACGTTTTTAAATGAAATACATCTGGTACTACTTATCTACCATTCTTTCACTCAGAGTTACTTGGAGCTCATTGTGGAGGTGATACCTGAAGGAAAATAGGTTGTAATTGAACAAGGAATTGAAGAAGTGGATCTAATTGCAGTGGTGCCATGATAGATGAGCCACTTATCAGTTGAATCTCAAAGAGAGCATGTGAGCTCTTCTCAGCTGTGGAAAAAACTTTGTTCTTGGCTGACACGGCAGGGAATCAAGTTTTGAAGCTAGAAATGACCAGGAATTCCCAGCCTGGAACCTGTGACTGTGGGCTTCAAAGAAGTGTCTGATTTTGCCTTTGAGAAGGAGGGTACCTTAATACTTCTTATTTTGAGGTAGGAGGATAAACCTTTTGACATAGTCCCAGGTACCTCTGACCAGCTGCAGCCTGGCAAGAGCATGTGGTGGGCTGTCTATAGCAATCTATCATAGATCCCTCCCCAATGAGTTTCTTGCACATTTCCCTTCTCAAGTGGGAATTCAAGCGGCCGAATTTGCTCTGAGCTCATAATCACCTTAAGTGCTTTGACACAGAGCCACACACCAAAGCAGAAGGAGTCTGAGTGACTTTTGGACTCTTTAGAAAAGAAAGAAAGGAGTGGATTAGCAACATGAAGAGAAGCACCAGTCTGAAAATGGGAAGAGACTAACAAAAATCTTGCATCTCATTCTTGAAAGTATTTTTTTTATTGTAATGTAATTGCTAACTGAAATGAAAATGAGCATACAGTGACGTTTTATGAATCAGGTGGAGTTGGGGTACATCACTTTATGAAAATGGAGCTATATAATTATACTGGACAGAGAACATGGGTATATAGGGATATTTTTGGTTTTCTGTCTGCATTTGTACTCTTTATTACTACAAGGGCTACTGATAGTTCTTTTATGCTTTGTAGCTACCTGAGAAAACTTAAATTTGGTCTCAGTATTCATATTAATATACCTAATTTTGAACAAGTTGGCCTGAATGTCTGTGAGTGCATGCCATGGAAACTACATGCTGACGAGCAGGGCTTTGCAATTTTGCAGCAGTTTGCACCTTCACTGTGACCTGAGCTATTTTCCTTTTGAAGGATGGCAGCTGATGAGCATTCTGTCATGTCATCCCTCCACGGGGCAGGTGAGCTGCTGTCATGCAGCTTCAGATACAGCTTCTGCAGAAGGTTTCCTGTTGCAACAGTGATCACATGGGTAGGCTATTCTTGTTTGGAGAAGATGATTCTCTAGCCAAAGGTGTGCGAATCTCCTTGCAATACTACTTTTTTTTTCTTTTACTGAAAGCTGCTTTGTCACCAAGAAACAACATTCCCTTATTTTCTGTATTTAAGCATGTTTATTCTGTGGTGACTGCAGCTCAGATGTATGGAGCCAGCCTCCAACAACCTGGAGAATAAGGAGGGTGGAAATTGTCAACCAGCTGGCAAGTTCTGGGTTGGGCATCCTGCACTGAGCCCTCTGCAATGTGGCTGTTCAGAGCAGCATGGTGTACTTTGAGTCCATGTGAGCTGTGTCAGAAATGACGAAAGACTGGAAAATTTCTGCATCACGAACTGTTGCTGAAACCCTTTGAGTGACTCAGGGGGGATTTCTAAAGTTAAAGTTATGCAGTTGTATTGTTGTGTTTAAAGTTGTTAAAAAGAATATTTTATTAAGTTTTTAAGGGAATATTCCAAGTTGGTGGGGTGTCCTGCGTTGGGAATTGATGTTTAGAAAGTTTTTGAATGTTTGGTGTGTTTAAAAATAAAGTTTATTCATTTGTTCCTATTTAAGTTAAGGGAGAGGGTGCCCAGCCCCCTTGCTCGAAATTAAAGCTCACCTGCGTCCAAATTCTAAAATTGGAAACTGGCGGTTGGGTCTGTGACTTGGATGTAGCCAGGCCGGCATACTAATGAGGCTCCTTCCCGCCAATGCAAACGAGCCAACATCATCCCCTAGATACCAACACGTGATTGGCGGGAGGGATCCCCTAATTAATTAGTATGCCCAATAACATCAGGCCTAGGGGGAGGATATATCCACAGACCCAACCCCATCAAATTTTCTATAAATTGGAGCTCCCAGAGTGGGAGGTGGCTCATTGTGGCTACCCTTCCGAGGGAGACGCAGTGAGTTCTTCGCCGCAGAGCAGACTAGCTGCTGTTGCAGGCGCAAGCCAGGCTTGGCCTCTCTACCCTTTTTGCTAACAACCGATTTGAGCTTCCAGCTTAAATCGCTGCCCGGCTCGGAGCTCCTCTGACTTGCCATTGGCAAGTTTGAGCCCCCGATCACCACCGGGACCTACCCTTTTTCGAACCCATTTTCTTTTTCCTTTCTGTTTGCGGGATTCCGGATTTCGCAACGGGATTTCAATAAACCTTACCATTTTTGGATCTCGTTGCGAGAACTGTCTTTATTTAAGACAAGCTGCAATCACTGGAGAAGGTAGATGAATCCTTCAAATCTGTATCTCCCAGCTCCTTTTTTATCTATTTCAGCTCTAGGCTTGTAACTCCAGGAAATCTTTAATGCAAATTGCTTATTTGTGAACCATTGCTTATATTGCTTACATGGGCTCCAAAGAGAAATCAGATATTGATCATAAACAGCTTGTGGAGCTGTTCTGTCCATTGGAAAAGCCACAAGTGTTCACAAAGTGCATCATCCACCCTCCCTGACTGACCCTACTGAACAGGATACTGTCTTCTGAATGCTCTTGTGTTTGTCACTCTTAATGCAAATCATATTACCACTTTCTACCATAAACATAGCTGCCTGGCACTCTCAATTTCTTTTGCAAAATTCTCATTTGGTCTCTTCACCCTCTGGCCAAAACTTTTATTTTATGTCATTAAGACATTACAGTTTAAAATGTTACATCATGTAATTACACTACATATCAAGGTTTATGCCTGATGTTGATGGCTCACTCAAAATGGTGTTGAGGAAGCTTAAAGCTACAATGAATTCTAACTGGTTTTGTTAGTGCCCTGTATGGCATTACTTTAATGACATACAGGCCTTTAAGTCATTATGATTAGTTCCTATAAATTAAAGAAAACCATGCAATATGGTTGTCTCCCCTCCTTTGCTAATGTCTTAAAGATGATAGGAAAGTCTTCTTATAAATACCTTTTCTTCCCTTCAAATGGCAGTTTTAAAAATTAAAAACTGATGAATTATTGCGTAAAATTTGCATGATTAGGGAATTTTATTAAAGAGACTATAAGTTGAAGAAACTCTGCCAAACTTGAGTTACAGTTCTGAGACGTGAAAGCTGCCTAGTAATTTACTCTCACAACTAAGCAAATAAGAAATGAGTAAGCACTATTTTCTTCATGTAGTGAGAAAGGAAACTTTCATTTATAGCTAAAACACAGCCATCTTCTGCTGTGTTTTATACAGCAATAAATATTAACAGTCAAATTCCTTATTTACAAGCATTCACTAACCTATGCAAATTTATAGAACTGTAGGCATCAAAAGCACAGAGCAGGTGGACAATTCAGCATGGTAATGAAAACTACAGAGAAGTACAGCTTTTGCTTTTTCAGTCATCTTCTCACATTTTTATCATCCTGTTGTGTTTCATTTACATTTAACTGTTTCCTTGCCAACAATGCTCAGAAACAGCTGTGGCAACACATACTTGCTCAGCTACCATAGACTCTCACTAATGAGCCTGTGGGAGCTGATCTGCATCAAAGCCTCCACAAAAAACTACCTGATTAAGAAAACAACTGCCCAGATGTCTGATCATTGCCTATTAATTTCTTGCTCTTGAAGTTTTTCCTCATAAATAAACACTGTTGTGATTCTTGTACTTAATTTATTGTGTGTTACCCACTGCTGAGCTGATGCCTCGTGTCACCCACGTGCAGGGGGCAAAGTCCCAGCAGCAGAGGATGAGCTGACAGGGCAAGCAGAGATTCCTCTCTGGTACAGTGCTGACTGCTCTCCAGGTGCATTCTCCTGTAAAGCCATGATGGAGCCATGACTGTCCCTTAAGGGGATACTTTTCTTATCAGATGTCCAGGCCAGCACCACCACAAAGGCAAAGGAGTCACTGGGATCCCAGCCAATGGGAAGCCATGATCACCCAGACGTAGGTTTTGTCCCTTGGAAGGCAGCATCAGCACAGGGATTCCTCTTTGAGAGAGGGGTATTCCTCATCCATACTTCTAATTCAGAGGCAAAAGCCAGCCCATGCCTGAAGGCAGATCTCACGTAGATGAGGAGGGGGAAGAAGGGATGGGAGGGTATCTAATATTCATGGTTACTTCTTACAAGGGCTCTGACTTCACATTGTAACAGCAGCTTGAGAAACTGAGGGTAGCATTGTTTACATCCATAGTCTTATCTTTTTTGTCTATATGGGAGACATGCTAGTGCTATTTGCATATGGCAATATTTCCCCATCCTGACCCGTTCCAAGAGATGCATGGCTACTCTGCATGTGAACTAATTAATGCTGATGAGCAGTTCTGCACTATCTCTTACTCAGAAAGGGGACAAGGGGATGTGGTTTATGGGATAAATGTCAAAGCACTCACGCTTGTTCAGTGTGCAGGGGTACAGACAGATGCCACTGCCCTCCTTCTGCTGGGTCTCCTTGGGGCTGATGCTGTGCCTGGTGGCAACACATGCAGGTGGGGAAATGCTGGGGGGCTCAGGGGGGTTTAGACTTGCCCTGTTGTTGCTTAGCAGAAGCATTTTGTGACAAGAGGGGAGAGAATATCCTTTTTAGAAGCCAAGTTGACTTTTTTTTCACTTAATTTGAAAGAGAGTTGTCCTAGGTTACAATAGATGTATTTCGGTATTCTATTACCACCAGCTGTGGGCCATTAGCTGTTATCACCTGCTAACGACCCACCCCTGATAACAGACAATGGGCCATCAAGAAACCACCACATGACTCATGGACTTATCTCATCCTATTGTGAGATGCTCCACCCAGGAGGGGGGAGCCCGGCATTCCCACCTGGATATAAGCTGCCCTTAGAACTGCCCTAGAACCTGCCCTTATAACCTCAGCCGTGTCTGCTGGCTGACCAGAGGTTAAGAGCCACCATGGACCTTCAGCTGAAGACCAGACCTTTAATTGGATCATCACTTCAACTGGACCACTTCATTTGGACTGTTGTCACCACCCTAACAGGGTGTCAGGTTGTATCTGACTTTGTCTGTGCTTTCTCCTTATATTATTTCACTTATTTCTAATTTTTTTCTATTAATTTTAATCCAGACTTGTGATCTCCAACAGGTTTGTTTTCAAACTAATACAAGAGGTTAAAAAGTGGTGATCATTAGGCTTGACTGTGAAGGGTAGAAAGCGGTAGGTCCCTTTTTGCTGGATTCTGGTTTGTTTTGAAGATAGTGGTGTGATATGTTTCTGTTTTTAATCAAAGGAAATTGAGCTGCTGAATGATTTTTTCTGACATGCTGTGGACCAAATGTTCTGGCAGGGGTTTGTGCCAGTGATGTGAGAGGTCATGAGACTCCAGAAGCTGTTTTCTGCTCACAAAACAGGTGCCAAAACAGATGTGTTTCTTTGATACAAGTAGTTGTTGGGTACATGAGTTCTATACAGTGTAGACAAATCAGACACAGCGGTGATGCCAAAAGCACTTGTGGCATAGCTGTGAATGCCCCTCTGATAAGTATTTTGATTTTCAAATGCAGATGAATATTCTAACAGGAAACAGCCATAGGGATAGTCCTTGAAGCTGATGCCCTCAGTTTACCTGCAGGACAGATGTACACATGCACTTGCCAGTGACACACACTTTCCTCAGCTCACAGCAATAGTAGGCTCCACCCTGGTCTGGAATCATATGTGAAATTCAGTCTTCAAGTCCATTTGTCTTTGGGCTGAGTGTGCTGACTGCAATCCAGCAAGCAGGGGCCACTGTACTGGTGCTGTCAGGTATAGAGATAATGGTCCTGCTGGAGCAGGACTGAGACCAGCTATTTTCATACAACCCAGGCTGCCAAACACCAATCTAGTGGTGAAAGGCTCCTAATATTTTTGCTATTATTAGAAGCAACCCACAAAATTACAAAGGTGGTAGATGAGCTGAATGCAGAATCCTGCACTTGGGGACAGTTCAGTGAAACTAGCAGGGGATCAATTTGAAACAGATAAAAGAAAGTACTTCTGTAGCAGTCAGTAGTGAGCTTCAGGAACTTGCTGCCATGCAGTGCTGGAGAAACTGACAGTATCAGCAGGTTTAGAAGGGATTAGACAGATTCAGGGACAACAGGCCCGTTAAAAAGATAAGGCAGGGACATGCCCTCTGTGGTATCTATCACCTCAGATACTCAGCTGGGATGCCCGGGGAGCACAAGGGGAAGGGGCTGCTTGCAGGCAGGATGCAGACTTGCACACACTTAATAAAAAACATCTCTTCCTGCAACTGTGATAAATTACTGGTCCAAGCCAGTTTCATGTACTCTATCTAGAAATGAGTTTTATCCCCAAAGCACTGCATGAGTATTCAATTACTACAGCATCCTAGATTTCCATGAGCTGACTAATGAGCACAAAGCAACGCACTCAGACAAGAACTAGGATTCTTCTTCATTCCAGGCTCTGATCCTTAGCCCACCAGTTCCTTGCTGTAAGGGCAGTCCCATTACACAGCTCATTTCCAGCCCCCAGCACTCTGCCCTTACTGTGTACTGTGCTCACAAAAATGCCCTATTACAGACATTCATATTACACTGCAAGATCCTGATCAAATCTTGCATGGGGTACAGAAAAAGATGCAAACAGTGAAAATTAAATGCCAATGAAATACTGTACAAATGAGTAACACAACAGCATCCCATCTACAGCTCTAAAAGCTAAGGATAAGTCATGCATGGTGCCGAAATTATGGCAATTTGGGGCTTTCTCAGACTTTTGGAGGCTGAAAAGCAAAACTTCCTCTGCCCCCTGAATTTATTCTTTCCCAGAAATGTAGGAAGTAAGCCAGCATGCCAACTTTTAAGCATAAAATGAAATTGAAACTGATTATTGTTTTTAAGCAATTGCCCTTGAGGCCACCCAACAATAGTGTTTCTAAAGCAGTCCTACCTTTGTTTTCCAACTTGAGCTCCTCTGCTAGCAAGCTGTCTTGTCTGTTTCCAAGCACAAATGCCAGAAATGAGAGGATCAGGGCATCCAAGATTCCAATAATTGCCAGGATATACGCCCAGCGGACTGAACAAGCCCCCAGCGTGTACTTGTCTGTCTTTTCACCACACATCCGTTTTACCTCATCTGAATCCCAGCCATCAGGAAAAATCATACAACCCAGGACGAGACAGGCAGCTTGGAGAAAAAAGAAAAGGAGAACAATGGGATAATGAGACCAAGCTTTCATTTCGATGAGAACCTACAAAGTTATCATTAAAGCAATAGACTTTTTCATCCTGAACTTCAAAACCAGGTTACTAAAAAACAAGCCACAGAAATATACGCTGTGATTAAGTATTTCATTTAAAAACCTGAGATGCAACATCAATTGCATACCTTACTTAAAGAACCTGTTACGTCCTGAATCCCTGGTCAGGTTTTGCATCAGTACAATCACATATTCCTAGTGTGACCAATTTCTTCAATGCAATATGAAAGGACCACACAAAACCAAAAGGGAAAATGGTTAATAACATGGATATTCAAAAGTAGCACTGGATTACTGTCAAGTCATCAGGCAAACAAACAGTTTAACAGAGAGGAAACTACCTATCATTTCTGGTGATCTGCCCTTTTATCCTAACCCATAAACACTGGACTTGCTCACTATCCACCCCAAGAAAGAGTTTGATACATTCCAAGTGTTGCCTCACAGAGGGCAACTCCACCCCAGCGCCTGCCTGGGCTGTCCCTCCTAAGCACTGTGCGACCCTTCATGATGACATTCCAGTCATGGGAGCTATCCACCCACATCTGTCACTGCAGTGAGACCAAAGCCCTCTGACTGCACACAGGTCTCTGGCTCCTCCTGTCTGTCCTCCATACTGCGAGCATCGGTGTGCAGGCACTTCATGGAAATATTTGATTGGGTCAATATCCCAGCAGGGGTGCAAGGGGATCGCCCAGTCCTGTCCTGTGGCTACATCTTTGGCTGCCTGTGCTTTGAGATGCTCTCTCTTAAGCCTTCTTTTGTCACTGGGGTGGTTGCTATAGTTTTCCCCACATCTTATGTCTGTCAAGCCTGGCTATGTCCTCATCCTCCTCCAAATTTAGTTCAAAGCTCTCTCAATGAGCTCTGCTAACTCCTGAGATAAGATTCTTTGGGACTGGTGGACCTTATTTGTTGCCAGCAGGCTTACTGTTGTATAAACTGACCTATGATCAAAAATATCTAAATTCTTCTGCTAACACCTGTCTTGAAACCAGGTAGAGTCACCTTCAACAGGAGACGACAACATATAAAGTAACATAGAGAATTATAAAAATAATGATTATGTTGAATGGCTAATTCCTCAATTTTTATTGCATTTAAGAGAATCATAAAATCCATGTGCTTCCAGCAATTATCTGTAGTGGCTTTTCTGACTTGGAAACAGCCACATTTCCAGCATTAGCCCTTCTTTCTTAGTATGGGTGATGAGATACAATGGATCCTAAACTGTCTTTTATAAGTCTTAATATTATATTGATGCAATATGCTCAAAATTGCAGGTATATGGGATAATTGAAAGGAATACATTGTGTGGCTTTCAGCCTTTTTTGTTGAGTCAGACCTCTGTTTGGAAACCACAGTTTATACACCAAGTAGCTTGTGCAAACAACAGCTGCTGTTGCTGTGGGAACTGTGACCAGTTTCTTGTCTCTTCAGGACAAGCACAGACACTACCATTTTATATACCTCAAAAAAAGTAAAACCACAGAGTAAAACCAGACTCACACTGGATCAGTATGATGAAACACTGGAAGGGGGATGTGCAACAAGAGTAGGAATGGTAGATTCCTTTGACAGCTACACGATTGCTGTAGACAGTGTCTTGAGAGCACATCTGCAGAAAACGTCTGACATCGAGTAAAAGATGCACCCAAGGCATTTGATGAATTCCTCCTGAACAGCTCATTTGTGTGAAGATAAAACAGCTTATAATGCTTTTAAGGACAATTAGGCTTAGAAACATGGGTGGTTAGATAAGGACCAATCTATTCAGAACATGCAGGTTGGATGAATTGTGAATTATGTTATTGCCTGCCTTAACTCATTTACACAATTACATAAGATCTTTCAAATGCCTTAGAGACACACAGTACAATAATTTATTTTCTTGAGCTGCTTACACACACTTTCAGAAAGTGGAGTTGCCCTCACACTTGCAAGGAACTTTGAAATGATGCAGCAAATCTGCAAACTTCTTGTGTTCATAAAAATGTCCATATTTACCCAGCGAACTGTTGACGAAGTTTCATTTACTATGTAACAGCAACTACCAAAGCGAGTTTACTTTTATTCATCATCCTCAACATGCGAGGAAGTTTAATGCTCAGTTAATGATCAATAGATACTGGATTTTTCTGCTAATTGTGCATGAATAGTTAACAAATACCGACATCTCTGGGGTTTTTTATTACACAGCAGATCAGATGTGTTCTTAGTACTTCCTAAAAGTAATTTAACTTTGCTCTTTTACACCTAGGTAATTAAAAAAATGGACCCTTATCTCAAGAATTCAGTGCACAGCTTCCCAGCTGTGTTTTTCAGATTTCCAATTAACTCATCTCTCCTGAATTCTGTTCCCGCATGCTTTGATATACTCACTTAATTTTCTGGAGTAATTCTGTTGGTTGCTGTTGGACTTCTCTTGGTAATAAGACACACAGGTAAATGGTGGCTGGACTAGATTCCTTTGCATAAAGACAGATATCAAGGAGGGGATATTATTATTTTCTATTTTCCCTATGCAGTTAAGATGCTGTCCACTAGATAACTACTGAGTCAACATCTTCAGATGCAGGAATCAGACTTTACCTGCAGATGTTAACATAAGTAAGATTAGCCAACCTTGAGTCTTTATTTCTTGAGGGAATATTTTGCACTGAATGCCTTTAAGATTACAGACTTGCTCAATAATACAAACAGGTAATGATTATTTTATCAGCTACAAGATTGAAAAGACAGATATGAAGTCCACCCACAGATCTACTTTGCATTGCTAGAAATTTTTAAATTTAAATTTTTCTAAAGATGATTAGAAAATTTTTCTCTAAAAGGAAATTACTTTCAGTTTTATACAAATATGAAAAATGGAAATAATTTTATGCAATTTCAGTGAAACTGCTAAGAGATGATTTTATAACACTAACTTGGGTCCCATATCTTTGTCTAAACTTCCACTGTCTCTAATGGCAATGTTACTGAAATGGAAATGTAAAAAAAGCTACTACTGTTTTACCATTAAGTAGTAATAGTGTTCTAATGAATTCAGAAAGTTTTGGATTTGAAAACTTCATCAACTAAATGAAAGCCTTTAAATCATCAGTTCCTGCAGACTTTGATTCAAGTAAGAAAGAAGTTAAATCTGTAGTGGTTGAAAGCAGTCTTCTTGTGTGTGCTCTGGATACATCAGATCAGCACCACCTTTCTGAGCCTGCAGACAGCCCAGCCTAGGACCTCTGTAGATAACCAAGGGCCTTCATGATAAGCAGCAAGAGGAAATTGATAAATGACTGACTAGCGTCGCTGACACCATTCAGAACCCTTTGGGCAACTGTCAAACTTACAAGAATCATATCCACCATTGTTTTCCCTTTGGCTGCTTGAGAAAGCTCCTGGCAGGATTATTAACTTTATAATGATGGCCCTAGCTTTCCTCCATCTCTCCCTCTCCTGTGATGACAAGGTGACTCACTTAGCAGATGATGGAAAGGCTGTGGGTGTTGTTTCCCTACATTTTACTAAAGCCTTTGAGACTTTTCCCACAGTTTTCTCCTGGATAAACTGGCTGGTCATGGCTCAGACTGGCATAATTTTCACTGGATTAAAAAAACTGGCTGGATGGCCAAGCCCAGAGAGTGATAGTGAATGGAGTCAAACCCAGGTGGTGGCTGGTCACAAGTGGTGTTCTCCAGGGCTCAGTTCTGGGGCCAGTCCTGTTTAATACCTTTATCAATGACCATGACAAGGGGATTGAATGCACCCCCACAGTTTGCAGCTGACACCAAGCTGGGCAGGAGAGCTGATTTGTTGGAGGGCACGAAGGCTCTGCAGAGGCACCTGGACAGGCTGGACGATGGCCTGAGGCCCATTATGTGAAGTTCAGCAAGGCCAAGTGCTGGGTCCTGCCCTTGGGTCACAACAACTCCACGGAATGTTGCAGAGTGGTTGGAAAGAGGCCCAGAGGAAAAGGACCTGGGAGTGCTGGTTGACAGTGGCTGAACATGAGCCTGTGTGTGCCCAGCTGGCCAGGAGGGCCGGTGGCATCCTGGCTTGTAAAAGCAACAGTGTGGCCAGCAGGACCAGGGCACTGACTGTCCCTCTGTGTTTGGCACTGGTGAAGCCACACCCGGAATCCCATGTCCAGTTTTGGGCCCCTCACTACAAGACAGACATTCTTGTGCTGCAGTGTGTCCAGAGAAGGGAAAGACAGCTGGGGAAGGGTCTGGAGTACAAATCTGGTGAGGAGCAGCTGAGGGTGTTCAGCCTGAAGGAGAGGAGGGTCAAGGGTGACCTTATCAGTCTCTGCAACTGCCGGACAGGAGGCTGTAGCCAGGTGGGGGTCGGTCTGTGCTCTTAAGTAACAAGCAACAGGATAAGAGGAAATGGCCTCAAATTGCACCAGGGGAGGTTTAGGTCAGGTACTAGGAAAAATTTCTTCACTGAAAGGCTTGTCAAGTATTGTAAGAGGCTGTACATGGAAGTGGTGGAGTCACCATCCTTGGAGATATTTAACAGATGTATAGATGTGGGGATTAGGGACATGGTTTAGTGGTGGATTTGGCAGTGTAGAATTAAAGGTTTGACTTGATGATCTCAGTGATCCAATTTAAATGATTCTGTGACTCTATGATTCCTAGAAGACATGGAGTAAGAATCACAGAATGCTTGTGTTGGAAGATAAACTTTAAAGACCATTTAGTTCACCCACCAGGTTGCTCAGAACCCCATCCAGTCCAGCCTTAAAGATTTCCAGGGATGGTATCTACAAGTCCTCTGGGCAACCTGTTCCACTGCCTCACCACCCAGACAGTTGCTTTCTCCTACATATTGGAGTCTGGTAAAGATTTTCAAGCTTTTAAAAAAATAATTAATAAGCAGTAGTTAAACATGCCTTATATGCTTTCTTGGCTTCTTAAAAAGTTTTTTCTCGTGTGAACAGCTAACAGAAACTGTCACATGGTTTTCCTTTAGGGCTCTGAGTGACAAGACAAATTATTCATAGTAGGAGAGAGAGCCCAAGATTTTTACCTCCTGGGATGAAAGGATGCAGATACAACACTTTCAGAGACTGGAAACAGACACTGAATTGTTGCTGGCACTGACAGACTTGTGACTCTGACCAAGCTAATATTATCACAGCCTGTGCTCTGTGCATGAGCTCAAATGGTAATTAGCAAACAAGTAGCTCACCATCCCATGGTTATGCCAAATACGGTGACAGATTAATATTATATCATTGCATGAAATGAGGTTCTATTTATAAAAAAAGCTGACTACTATGCAGGAAACCAGTGCTGAGAAATTCCCGCTGGCAGGACTCCTCTCTCATCTTCATTCTTTTCCTGACAACAGACCAAATTTGCTTGCGTGTGGAGTATGATGATGGCAAGTTCCCTGATAAAGGAGTAAAAAGAAAATTGAATTGGATTTATGCTGACCATCTCTTTTCTTTCCATGCCCACACACGTAAGAGTCTTCAAACCTCTGTGGTTCCAACATGCAAGAGGTTTTTTGTTTCCTTTTTTCCCCCCTAAATGGTATTTACAAAAAGAGTGACCCATTAAATCTCCAGTAAACTGAACATAGTTTTTTCCAGCTGTGTTGGTGATAAGGATTAGTCTTCCAGGAGCTTGTAGCTGGGAAAGAAGGAAGCGCTGAGTGGAGGTGGCTGAAGACACAGGGTCAAACACAGTGCTGAGTGAAGACAGAGGTTATACACCCATCAACTGAGAATGCTCCAAGTGGTATGGACTGCACTGCTGAGTGGGGCAATAATCCTCTCTATATATAATCCTCTTTATGTTGTGGCTTGGAGGAAATGTGCAATTTTGAAGCAAATGCCATGATTCTCTCCGTTTCCTGATTCCATCCACAGAGACAGTTTTGCTGCATGCCAAACAGAGTATTTCTGGAGGAGCCTTCACATCCCAAAGTTCTTCAACACTGAGTGGGGACCTTAAAATTCTGGCTCAATGTGTGGGCTTCATCACTGTGAAACCTGTGCCTAAGAGAAAGTTCTTGAACTGTGAAAGGCTTCCATAATACCTGAAATAGTTCTTGTGCAATACAAAGAGGCAAATGTCATGAACGACTTCTTACTTGATGCTGTGTTTCAAGGCTGCCAGATAGAATGTCCACCTTTGAAGAGGCTCTTCAGAGAGGTGCCAGCTGGCTCCCCAGGAGATGACACAGCCTGTTAATTTGTGCATAAGCAGACAGAAAATTCCTGGTTGTGCTCATAGATAGCTGTTAAACACTGGACTGCTGTTGAGTGTGAGGCAGTCAGTGAGAAAAGTGTAATGAAATTTAAGATAAAAGGGCAGTGTTCTTAGAGAGCTGGAGTGATAAAATCCTATCTGGACTTCTGTGCCCTGAGCTTCCATGTGGGACAAGGGAGGTGCCCTGTGGAATTGTTCCGGGACATGGATGTGATGCTCTCAGCAACCTCCTCCCCACAAGTGAAGGAGCAAAGGTTTGTGTGTTAATCTCCCTTCAAAAAACTTCAAACAATATATGTGATAGGGGCATTTGGTCCGAGAAACAGAACAATTTCTGATTTGAAGTAAAGCCCTAAAGCCCCATGTGATGAGGATGTGAGAGGCTTCAGCAGTAACTACTTTAATCTACTTATTGTCTTATTTCACATCATCTCACTTGGTAATGTAGACAAGTCTGAATCCCTCCACAGGATTAAGAACATTTATAGATGGTGCTAAGGGGGAGAAAAAGTAGGAGAACCTCCCACTGCATTCCTGTGATAACATTAAAGACATGATGCAGTTATGGCCATTTGACTTATTAGAGCCTGGACTTTCTGATGCCAAATCTGATAAGAATATACATATATATGCATATAAAGAGATATGTGTGATTCACATGCTGATTTTAAGAAAAGGAAAAAAAGAAGACCAAACATTCAGTGACTGGACAGTAATGATAAAGAAAATAATACTGTGGAAAGTGGTAGTGAGGTAGGTGTTATGGTCAGGGAGAGAAGTCTGGCTGAGTAGACAGGTAGCAGACATTTCGATGCCTGCTAGTTGTGCTTAGGCAGCAAAATGAAATAATTTGATCAGCTGTTGCAAGATGTGAAGCTGGATATAACAGAAATAGGGGTGACTGACAGCTGTATCCAAAGACAAGCACTATAGAACATGAAATGTTCAGAAAGATGGAAGCAATTGAGAAAGTGATGTTATTTGGAGAAATGTGTTAAACTGTAAACAAGTAGAAAAGAATAGCAATGATAGTGCAATCTACTTCAGTTAAATCAACTGTAAGAGAAATTTTACTACACTAAGGGGACCTGTTTCAGACCTCAATTGTTGGATTCATGTTTGGATAGAGAATGCTTTGATTTGATAGAAACAGAAATTCTTTGTGGGGTTGAATCATCTTGGGACCATTTAACTTCCAAGTTTTGATCATTAGCTGTGATAATTGAACTTTGAGATTTAATGCAGTTCTATGAATAATTTAGTTAGTACAACAACTATATTAGCTGGAGAATAAGGATAATGTAAGAACCTCATAGATTTTTATAAGTGTGTGGCAGGTGACTCACAAGGTGGGTCCCAATGACTCCTTGTGAAAGAACACAACTTCTGATACTCTAGCCATGGTTATATGCGGTAGGTATTTACAGTGCCTTGTCCAGAAAAAATATGGAAGCTGGGGACTATTAATGGATGCAGGCCTAATCACTGTGTGGGCAAAAAATCCTTAGGAATGTCATGACAACAAATTGCTAGTAGCTGAGGCACAGGTAGATGACTAACTGATGAAGAGTGAGTAAACTGAAACCATATACAACAAGAGATAACAATACTTCTTTACAATGAATCGGGTATGGGAGGTGGTACAGCTGGAAACCCACAGGAGGATGAATGTCAAAAGTTACATTTACACTGTATCACCCCCTGTGGTGTCCAAAGGCCCTGGGATCTAACAACTTTTTTCTTTTCCTTTTCTGTTTAAAGCATCTAAAATAACTTGAGAACTGTGTCGCAACGCACTAGAGCTCTCTATAATGTGTCTTTGCACCACAGGATGTGTGTTATGAGGTCTGTGTGCCAGCTGGGGTCCGTGCCCACAGACCACAGGGACAACAAAGGCGCTGGCAAGCGCCTGTGCTGAGGCCACGACCTGGGTGTCCGTCACCAGGCAGGCAGGCAGGTTGTCTCATGCTGTGGCCACATCCAAAAAGCACTTTTCTCACATGCCAGACCTACCACTGAAAGGGTTTATTTCAAATGCTCTCACAGGGGAGTGTCACATCTTTCTAATTTAGTGTTAACTTCTCTTTGTAGAACCTGTTCTTCAGCTAGAACATATCAAACTGTGGCATACTGACTCGTACTAGATCTAATTAATTAATAAAGGAAACATAAGTGCTGTTCAAGCTACAGCAGACAGACTGGAGAATAGGTATTAATACAAATGGCATAGGCTAGACATTGCTGGAGATATATGCAGCTGACATTCCACCACTAGTTACTGATCTAAATAGCAAAGCTATTTTAAACACGGTTTTGGTAAAGACCAAACCTTACTTTCAGTGACCATGAGTCAATTAAATTTAAATAAAATGAGAATATGAATAAAAATGTTTCTGAACACGGGTTTCAATGCGTATTTCAGATGGACAGACTTTTTAGAAGGCTAAAGAAACTACTAACAAGTTAACTAGACTGAAGAAGTTCAAACTAATTGTGGGGCAAACCCTGAAATTTTTTTGGACAAAGATGTCAATTTTCTGAAGCATCTTGACAAGAGGAATGAAATTGCAGGGATACTTTCAGCTCTGTATCAATGACTAAAAAGCTCTGTTTCATTCTACCCTCATTACCTGCCTTCCCAAAAAGTCTTGGGAAAAAGAAAGATGTGAGTAGAGACCTAAGAAATCCCAGGAAAAGAAACTAATTAGCAAAGGAAGATATATTTTGAAGGTTTGGTAATGCATGTCTAAAAGGTATCTTGCCCAAAGTCAAGCTGTATTAACTCCAAGACAAATGGAAACAAATAGTTGAGTCATCTTCAATGAGGTTAATAAACAAAGAAAAAGAGCAGATACGGAGTGGGGTTGGGGTTAGGACCTAATTCCTTGCCTCAGTTTTCAATGAGGAGCATGGTACAGGAGAGGGGGATGATGCTGTGACAGCTTGGCATGAGCATTGGAGATGGAAACTCCTGCCTCCAAGTCCATAGCATAGAAAACAAACATAATGTGCTCAGGCTGGAGAAATGGACCTTCCAAGCCCAAACACTGAAATACCCAACACACTGAACTTCAAAGATGTTAGGAAGGTTTCTAAAATCAAATTTATTGTTGAGATAGTGGTGAAAAGCATATATGCTACCTACATTTTAGGGAAAAACAGACAAAATTGAGAACTGAAAAATAACTGGAGCATTTAATTACCATTTATTTTTATCCCAGTTCTTTGAATAATTATTGAAGGAAAGAAGAATTAAAGACATGGAAAGAAATAGAAAGTAACACACTTTTCAGAAAGCATTTGATCCTTTGTCATATAGAAACACTTATTAACTTATTAATTAACTTATTAACTCTTATTAAAATACAGAGGTTAATATGAGAATTTGAAGTGTTTATGCTACTTGTTCACGTGGAGCTGTCATTTTTTTCTTGAAAGAAAAGTCTCCAGCTCTTGTGAGGATACACTGGGCACCTCAAGGTGTGATTGACTGGGTGTCAATCATTTCATGTTTTCCTCAGCAGCTTTGGCAAGAGTGTAGAGGTTTGGTAATGAAACCCACTGATGGGAGGCACTATCAGTGCAGAAAGCTATTGGGACAAATGATGAAGAAGAGAAAAAGTGTATGCTGATCATCCCTTGGAAGATCCTGAGACACCAGTGAAGTGAACCAAAAGAAAAGAGTTTTAGCAGTACCACGGAGAGTTTTTAAAGCATAATGTAAGCACTAGACTCATCTGGTGCTGGTGGTTTCTAAGCTTTAGAAGAGTGATGTTCACAACAAAATACCTCATTACATCCTAAAATAACCTTTCTCTGTTGTTAATCAGAGCAAGGTTATTTTAGGAGGTAATGAGGTATTTTAGGAAAGGCATTGCATGAAGCTGTAACTGCCCATGATAAGGGGACTCGATATGAGGATTTAGTATCTCTTTTCCTGCCCTACGTTCTTATGAGGAGGCTGAGAGATAAATATCTTTGAAATTAATAAATAATGAAATCTAGGGGGAAGAACAGCCAAAGAATTAGCAGCTTGATGGAACTACAAAACAAAAATAGTGTTCTTTAAATCAAACTGGAATGAAAATCTAGCAGAATAAATGGGGGTAAGAAGCAAAGAAGCAGCTCACTGCTGGGCTCTCTCACTATGGTCTTTATACAAATTTGCAATTCCCCTCCTTTATTAAAGATTTTAAAATGTGATGGCAAAGAAAGTAAGAAGAGATGAATAAAGGGATTTTCTTCTTCTGCCAGTCCTCATCCAGGCTAACCTGATTTCCCTGACAGACACCAGGTATCTACAACAGCCTGGTTTTAGACTTGGGCAGTGCATGCCTCCAACTTCTTTCTGGAACTACAGCAGTTGCAAGCAAATCTAAACATGCTGGCAAGAGATGAAATTGGGACTGCACCAGCCATTGTTTTCAGAATAAAAATGACAAAATTCTGTGGGCTATCAAGGTAGAAACAGAATGAAGAAGCAAAATATATTAATCTAAAAAGAAAATTTCTACATCTAAGCCTATAGTGGTGTCCATAATAAATACCAGGTTTAGTATTTTGTTCCTGAAAACTAACAACTTCACAGTCAGTAAGCACTCATTTGCAAAAAAGGATGTGAAGACCTTTAAAAAGCCATGGTATTGTTGCCTAGAAAACAGATCTGCATGCCTTACAGTAAGCTGAAGAATTTTATGATTACTCAGTATAAACACAAGGGAATGGGTCCCAGAGTGGGGGAAGAGCTATTTAACTGAAAGGGCAGTCTTGGCATCTGAACAAATGGATATAAACCACCCAGGAATACATTTAGTCTGTAAAGAAGAAGGCAGTTTTGAAATTTCAGGGGATAGGTTCTGGCACAAACTCAGTAGCTGTGGCCATGTCAAAAAAGTTTGAAGTATATGCTGTAAATAGTTATTAAAAATGGAGTTTGATCAGTGTATTAAAAATTATTAGGATGTGTTTCTCTGTGACACTAAATTCAAGTACTCTGGGCCTTTAAGATAACTGCAAGAGCTCAGAGATCTTACATCAAGTATCTTCAGACACCAGAAGCCCAGGATCATCGCTTTTCTCACCATATGAGCTGTGCAGTAGCTGCAGAGCTGGACACACAGACAGTGCAAACAGCACTCAGCTGAGCCCCGGGGCAGGAGCAGCACTGAAGTCAAGCTCCAGGCTTGAGCATTTCAGGCATTCTGCTGAAAAGCTTCAGGTTTATTTTCCTTTGACCATAAATTTAGCAAATCTCTCTACCTGGCTAAACCCTGCCCCATACTGTGGTCAGCAAAGCCCCTTGCTGACTTGTCTCCTATGGTTACACTCTGTGAAACCAGCTCAGCTTGCACTGCATAACAATAGAGTTCACAACCAGCAAGGCTTCCTGACACTGTTACCAAACTCCATCCACAGCACTGCAGCCTTGGACTGCAGGGGGTTGTCTGCATCTCACCTCGTGTGTGCCATGTGCCATTAACAACAGTTGCTTGTTAGCAATGTATTAATGAACCAGCCCCCACAGACTGCTGCTTCACAGAAACATCTGCTATGACGTCCTGGTTGTGTTCACAGTTTCATTTACATGACCACTCGAGGGTGTTTGACAGCCCTAATTAGCCATTACTGGAAAATGGGGTAACTCACCCATCCAGTACAGGAAATACCATAGGTCAGCACTCAGCATCTGAGACAGAAGATTCAAAATTGCCACCAAGAATTCAACAAACTGTAATCTGACCTCCAGTTTGTTGTCATGCCATGAAAGGAACAAAAAAATAAAACCACTTGCAAGAGGAAATGAAATAAAAGAAGGTGAGGGTGGGGAGTGTAGTTTTCTTCAAGGTTCAGAGCCTCTTCTCCCTCTGTATGGCTGCCCTTGGGGTGCTGGTGCAGAAGGCTGGCTCAGCACACTGGGGGGCAGGTGGGGAGCAGTGAAACACCTGCAGTACAAAAGCTGCCAGGCAGTGCCTGCACCTGCTCTAGCAGGTCACTGTCCAGCAGGACAAACCCCTCCTGCAGAAGCTGACTGAAAGATTCGAGAAACTGCTTGGCAGTGGATGAGATCATTAGCCACTGGTGAGATTTCTCCACTGTAAGCTGAGATGCAGGTTCATGGCCTCTGTGACATTCTCTGCCAAAGCATGACTGTGATTCCCAGAATATGATGCATCACGATAAGGAAATAGGATTTAATGTTGAAATGAGAAGTGTTTTAAGATCAACAGTTTATAGGCATTCAACTCCCATCTGTGGGCCTGACAGTCACACCCTGTGCCCTCACTTGGAGCTTTGTGTTCCCATGTACTTCAGTGGAGAAAGTGACTTTTCAAGAGTGGTTTCATTCCATTTTTTAAAATCACCACATTTCCAAAGCTAGCCTCCACCCACCCAGCTCTCCTCTGAATGAGGGGACCCATCCTTGGACCTCAGAGTGATTTGTGAGATAGGAAGAAAGTGGGTCAGGGTTTGAAGCACCTTTATTCTGCAGGCAAAGGGGAGTGGGCAGTACAAAGCTAAAGGCTGAGGGGAGGACCTGAATATGAAGAGGAGACAGGGAGCTGGAAGGCAGCAATATGGGGCAGTGTCCCCTGAAGAAAAATGTGGAAGTGGAAGGAGGCAGCCTTGTAACTGAGTTGGAATGCTAAGATTTAACTAAAGTCATTACAATCATTTAAACCTGATTTCCCAAGCAGTGCTAGCCAATATTGCAAATGGGCTGGCAGAGAGGCTAGACGAGTTCTGAACAGATGATAAAGGCATTGACTTTTGTATAGCTCCTTTCAAGGCCCCTCAGGCACCTGCATACATCTTTATGCCTGCACAGCTTGTCATGTGCTATTCTTCACTTATCTCTGCTATAGCCCTTCCTTATCCCTTAGCAACTTTCCTTGGATGAAAAGAGAAATGGACAGTAGGCCCCGAGACTGCTCGGCTGCATTGCTTCTTCATTCAAGCTGACATTTGGCAGCAACACTTTGCTGCCTTTCAGGAGCTGATGTCTTAGAGAAGCTCATGGCAGCAGAAGGATCAGGGGCTTTGCCTCCCCCACTGAGCATCTGAGCCTTGCATGGTGGGAGAGCCCTGGGTACTGAGAGAGCCCTGGGGACTGAGACTGGTAACACTAGAAATGTTTTTGTCTTTGGTCATTTTTCTGTTAGAGGGAGGTCTTCTCTTACCTGGGGCCAAGCCTATGATATTGCTGAGCTTTCTAAACTCATTGCTTTTGATGTGGCAGACTTGGTAAATTTTGAAATATTTGAAAAAATATGGAATAATTCTACATGAATTTTTAAAATATCTTATTATAATATGTCTATATTGGCAAGCACATCTCATCTTATATTTGCTATCAAGTCTGTCTGATTAGTAATGTGTCCTGTTTTGTTCAGTACAACCACAACAATCTTTGCCCTGGGGCTCTGGTAAACCTGATACTCCTACCAGTTCCTAACAGGAAGGGTTAAGTTTGGAATTTCAGTTCTACAGAAGTATATTTCTGTACCTGTATTTTTTTGACTCTTGTCGATTAACCCCAAGATTTGCACTATACAGCAAAGTTTACCGGTACAGTAGTCAGCAAATCCTTGTGTGCATGCACATGCAATTTCAAGTCCTGACTAGGTTTATGATATTCATATATAATACCTTTTTGAACATTTTGGAAGTCCAGAACATGTGCAATTCTAGTGCTGCAATGCCTCTGAGGTAAAGTAATTCTTAGTATTTCCAACACAGTGAACAACCACAGCAAACAACTGTGCTGATTTTCAGCACTGATGCCCAGAAGTCATAGAAAGTAGGTCTCCCTCCATTTAAAACTTCCAGGATATGCCTATTAATATACCACTGCTGGTGATTTCTGCCTTAGAAATTATGATGTATGGTGAGACACTGAAAGGACTGGAACAATAGAAGGCAAAGCAGCAATACAAGGCAAAGGAAAAATCTGACAAGGTCACAAAACCCACTGAGACTGACAAGGGCTGTCAGAAAAGCTGAGTGGGTACTTGCAAAGTTGTGTGTGAAGCTTGAGGGCTTGCTAGGGGACCTGTGAAACCCCTCAAGGACATGATGCTCACTGGCTCATTTAGAAGAATGAACCAGGAGATGTGTTGTTTCCAAAGAGAGTAAGAGGATTCTAACCCAACTGGATCCAGAGATGGGGCCAGAAGAAAGAAGAGTTTAACTGGGATTTCAATAACTGTGTCTTCTTTCAAAAACATTCATAGGTTCTGTAGCTCCATGTCCTTATAAATAAATAATGGCTGAAAACATGCATAGTAAAATTGTTTCCTGAAGCAACTGCTTTAGTTTCACTCGGGTAGGCATCAGGAAAAAAAAATTCCACAAGCAACTCAAAATGTTCCTGAATGCATCAGGCAGCAAGTGCTTCTATCACTACATTGCAAGCAATTGAAAGACAGCATAAAAGGTATTAGAGCATTTCAATAACTGTACAGAAAATATTACATCTGCCTTGTAAACAATCCAGTATCTTGTCATTCAAATTACTCAATTTTTGAAAATTAATGTCTAGATGAGACATAAGCCTCAAGAACTCATCCCACCAGAATCACCACTGGCAACAATAATAGAGCAATCTTTAATGCATCATTCCTACCTCTAGTACCTCTATTACCCATGAAACCTGTGAATTCCTTTCTCAGTCTTACTAGCTGATTTGCATTCGAAAGTACTGAAAAGTCACGGGGTTGAAAGCTTGTGACCTATCCCAAACAAGTGTACTGGAAGTATACCAAATTTACTTCAGAGTTCACAAAAATTTCTATAAAAATCTTTAGTTTGGGGAGGCACATTCTTAAATCTACACCCTAGCCATGATGATGAAGACATGGACATACAGCAAACAGGTTCTCTAATTCTCTCCAAAATTCCAAGTTCAAACTATGAAGGAAAGGAGAGGATAGAATTCTTAGTTCAGCTGAAACACGGGGACTCCAGAAATACAAAGGAAAGTGCATAAGATGCCATGAAACTCTGGAGACATCAAATACAGAGACTGTAAAATCAAACTTCCTTAAAACTTGTACAGCAGCAGTCATTCTGTATGGACTCCGTACATTTGGTATTGAAGACAAAGTAGCATGTCACAATTTGCATCTCATTAAGCCCAAGAAAAACATAAAAATTACTGAGACAATCTGTAATTTGTGCAGAAACCTGTGATGATGGGATGCTACAGCTTTTCAGCAGCCTGAGACCAGAGAAATGGACATCCAACAGTGTCAAATAAAAGTAATCTCAGCTGCTGGTATATTCTATATATTCTGTTGGTATATTCTGTGTATTCTAAACTGAAAAAATACATCAGAGCTACCCCACTGACCAGAGAAGTTATACTGACCTTGCCCAGTGGTAAATTGGACTATAAGAACAAAGTATTTTTATTTGGATTCATTGCTAGAATCATTTTTGTTTAGCAAGAAAGTGCTATGTTGAATTGTACTAATAGTGTGACCATAGGAACTAGGTAATAAGGTGCTGCTATAAATTTGGTGGAAGCAATTTGTGTATTCAAGAATTACATTTTCATGTAACTTCTGTGCTCCCAAAACTTGAATGCATGAATTACTTAAAAGGCACAGTTAAGGACTGGCTCTTTGGAGCTTTGTCTTGTGTACCTGTGGGACTCCTGTGATGTCCCTGTACCAGCTTGGGGGTACCTTGCTTCTGCCTAGCAGATAAGCAGGGCAAATATCCTTATCTTGCCAGTTCAAATAAAAAAAGTCTTTCTGCTTAAGCAAACCATTATTTCTGTAACAAAATCCCTGTGGCCAGTCAAAAACAAACTTCAGAAATGTAATTATTGTGATTGAATATAACTGACCTGATCTGACAGTGAGCAGACTTTCAGTCAGATCCTGTGCAAAGCCATACTTGGAGCCCTGTGCAGAAAGACACAATAATGGCCTCACTTTCTTGGATTTCAGCTTCTCTCAATATAGATATGTAGCCCCAACATCCTTTGCCAGCCAGGGCTGCCAGCTATGCTGCCTTCCCTCTTACCAGGTCAAAGCACCTCTCATTTTTGGTAGTACTGACTGAAACATTTCATCTGAAACTTTTTTTGCCAATAAAGAGTGCAGCAGGTCAGCGGAAACATTTCAAACATTCAGATTGATCATTGTGAACTCTACTGACTGAATACAACCCAAAAGCATTTCTGAGAAAAACTGCAAGTTCTCTGTTTTTACTGAGAATCCTTCAAAAATAAAGTACATTTTCATCAGAGGTAGAAAAGTTGTTATTCAAGGTTTATTGGCAATTGATTTTTCTTGCCAAGTTTGCCACCATTCTTTTTTATCAAATTCCTATATACTTTTAAAATTTTTCTCACGACTTCTGCTTAACTTGCTGACCCTTCCTGGTCACTTGGTTATCCATAAAATGGTTTGTAATTCTGTGATACAGCCCACATTTTCTTGTTCCGTGCATACTGGCTGATGCAAGGTCTGACTACTTTGTTTTCATATTGACAAGATATATGGTAGTTTTTCCTGTGATTTCCCTCCACCCCTGCATCTTACCCATCAGCATGTCATTCATCCTCTTATATTTGTTTTATTGATTACAGGTTTCTTCTTCACTTTCTCTCACGCATTTGGTGTCATTTTAATCTTGATTAGGAAATGAATTCGATTAAGGTTATCACAGCTCAGACAGTTATCACGTCACCAACCATCTGTTGCTCAGGATATTTTCTCTCTTTGCCAATCCTCTTTCTACAACAGCACACAATGGGTGGGGTTTATACATTGTCTGCAACACAACAGACAGATCATATTCAAGATTCAACATTTACCTGCATATTTGTCTGAAATGGGGAAGTGAAGAAAACCTCTCTTTCACAGATGGGAGCCAGTATTAAATATTTTTGGGTACCTGTGTCTTATCAGTGATGGTGAGGACACCCAAGCAGCCTCCAGTGTGAATGAATGCCTGCTGAAGACTGAGTTAACTGAGTTAACCCATCTCAGGGATGAAACCCAGTTAAAACATTGCAGTTCAAACTCAACCAGTCAGGATCCTCTCACATCCCCTCCAGCACAGGAGTGCCACTGTAATTTGCCCTTATACTGAATGAGGCAGGTGCATTGGCTGGCTTCAGCTTCCACAGCTTCCAGAGTTCCTGCAGAGAGACAACCATCCCCTCAAAGGAGCTGAATGGGGACATAGAAATAAACACTTTACCATGGTTTTGGTGTGGAAACATATCTAGAGTACAGGAGGGTGGGATAAGAGGTGGCATAGGATGCTCTTCCCAACTTTGGGAAGTGCTCCCGAGCTCTCATTTCTTTTTTCTCAGTCTTCCAATCTGCTCCTTGATTTTTCTGTTCAAATACTTCCCCTAACTTCCCTGCAAGGATTTCCCCCACTTCTCAGTCCATCATTTCCTCATGCTTCCTGCAGATATTTCTCCATCTTCTCCTGTTTGTTTTCTTCCTCCTTGAACATGTCAGCAACATTTGCAGGCTAATTACTCCTTGTCAGTCACTCAGATACATTCCTGCTTTCCCTTTCTAGTGAGCTGCAGATGCATATTTTTTCTCATATTTTCCTGTTGGGACCTGGCTTTAGTTGGCTTTATTTGGGGTTTGCAGGGCTTTAACTATATCTGAAAGCTTTACATGTCTATACATTTGGGCCCCAGGCCACTGTAACTGTCCCTAGTCTCTATTATTCATGCATCAAAATTCTCACAAACCAGTAAAAAATAAAAGTACTAAACACTTTTCTGACAGTTTGCTTTAAGACTCCATTTTTTTTTTGTTTCAAATTATTAGTGCACAAGAGGCACCTCACTGCCTCGCTCACCTTGATGGCAAAAAGGGGTCCCACGAGGACATCCCTCTTCCAGTGCCAGTAGGCCAGAGCATTGTGTTGTCACAGCTCTGTCACTTCCAATAATGCATCCAGCCTCTACAGAGCAACAGCCCTTTGCTGATATGAAACTTCTTTGTAACAGATTCTGTAACACTTGGAGATAAGGTCTGTAAGCTTCCATTTCACTCCGTTGATATGTTTTAAAGAAAAATAATTTCTTTTGAGTGTATATATTATTTAGCTGCCTACTGCTATTTGACTGTTTTAGCTCCTTTGAAAATCCACTGGAATGGGTAATCCAAATATCTTTACTGATCTGGTTCTCTACATATCTGTGTGTGGACAGCCAAAAAGAGAGTGTAATTGAAAAGCTCAGAAGAACATAACAGTATAAATCCAGGGGCACTAGGTCAGCATTTTCTCCTTGTACCATTATTCTCATTCCCATACCCCCACACCCTGTCCCCAGCATTGGGCAGCAACACTACCCTGGGGCATTCTGCCAGTCTCACACAATCTGCAGTTCAGTGAGGGTATCTTTATACTTAGGGACATTTCATGAATTTTTTCTTCCTCAATTAATTTTCCCAGCTGATTCTCATAAACTTTCAGTGTCCATAATCTTCTGAGGTAAAGAGTTCCACAGATTAGTTATCCATCAGATGATAGGAAAAATAAAGGAAAGAAAATTATTAAAAAACTTTCACCTGCTAGCTTCTTTTTATTGTTCCCAATTCAATATTCTTTATGGACAGTATTCTTACCCATGTACCTGCCACTTTTATCCAGACCCTGTATCTGGTATGCCATGAGTTTGTGAGAATGAAGAGTCCCGCCCTCCTCAGTCTGTCCTGGTATGGTACAGATTGGCTGCCTCTGCTCATCCCTGATCCCCCTGTCTGAGCATTTTGAAGATCTACTCTACTGAACCATAATTTCAGCTTCTAAAATCCATCCTGACTATCCCCACTATGTATGTCATGTTTTCCAACTGGTCTCTAATTAAACATTTCAATCACTTTGCCAATACAGCCACCACCTTCCTGTTCTGCAGTAACTTTTTTTCCTTTAAACTCTTTGAAAATTGATATAAAATTATCTGTCTCCCAGCTTCCAGTACCAAAGAAATTTTAAACAAGAGGTTAGACAGTGCTGTTGAAATGCTGAATACTTCATCCTTAAGTTCCTTTAAAACTCTGTTGATCCTTCTGATATGTTATCACACATTTAGTCTATTTTTCCCATGAACTTTGCTATCTCCATTTCAATTTGAAAAAGAGCATCTGATAAATCTCTGGGAAAAAAGACTTCCAGTGTGAGAACCTCCCCAAACTCCTCCAAAGTAACTGTGTGTACAGAAGATTTATTTTAGATTATTTTCCTAGAATATCTCTGACTTTTCTGAGACTTTAATCAGACATTTCTCAGAGACTTTATTCTTTGATCATCTTCCTGGACTTCTGGTAAACTTCCTCCTTCTGATGTTTTTTGCTAAAGGATTAGTAGTTTTTATGCCTTTCCCTAAATGTTTCTCAAATCTATTTTGCTCATTCTTTTTTGTTCTCCCTCATTATACTTGAATTAAAAGTCAGATTGCCAGAGTTTAAAGTTGTCTTTGTTTCCCAAGCTCCAGAGTTCACAGATTACAGCTGTAGGGCTAATTCAGAGGGAAACATTTGAGCTTTGTAAGGTCCCAGATCTCCATTTGCTCTTATGAACAGTCACAGTGAAGGTTTGCAAATTCAGATGCTCTTGAGTGCTCTTGCATCTCCCAAGATAGAGAGAAAAGAAAAATCAGTAAATTTGCTCTCCAAACCCTGTCAAAGAAGGTGCAATATTTTAGTCCACAACTGCTGCATTTTATCTCTGCTGATGCAGCAGTCATAAATTCTATGAGCCACACTGATAAGTGAAATGTTTGTTTTAGAATATGAGAATAGCTATATATTTCCTCCTGCTGGAGAAGAATCATGGTGCCTTCAAACATTGCCTCTGGCTGACTGTCCCCTAGCACAAGGGAATGCTTTGTGTTAGCACCTCAGAGTCCAGCAGCAGCCTGCATTCCACACACTGTGTCTGTGCTGTCAGCTCCCAGGATCTCACTGTGAATCTCACAGTGGGTTTAAACAGTTACCTCAATGTGAAAGATTTTGACATTTTCTTAAAATGAAGTATGGAAAGGACACCTGAAGGGTCATATGAAGAGAAAATAATTAAAAGTAAATTAAAATAGATCCACCACCTCAAGCCTTCTGCTGGGACCCACAGTGAGACCAATGCACACAGGAGCCAGTTCCCAGTGTGGTCTCCTGAGGCCATAGAGACCCGTGCAGTGGGTGTTGAGCCCAGATGCTCAGCACCAGCAGGAGAGCACTCCTGACACTGTGAGCACCATTCCTTCTCAGGGCAGTAGTACCCAGCAGTCACATTGAAGGGTTTGCTCTACATACTGCATCTTGGTCCTAAATCCCACTCTTGTTTAGAAATGGAAATCTGCATGTCATTATTGTTTTGAGCCCCAAACTCTTGACATTTATGGCAGGACACTTTCTGGATCCAGCATGGATACATCACTTAAAGACTGTATTTCAGTCCTGCCATGTAAAAGCCCTCCCTGGAGGCACAGCCTCTTCTGAGGATGGGCAAACGCTCTCTGCCACTGCCATGGGGACCTGCTGGTGTCAGCACACATAGACCAGGTGTGCAGGACAGGAATTAAGAAGAGTGTTACCACAGCTTCACTTTCAAACATACAAAATTCACTCATTGTCTTTTAAAGCACACCTGAGCAGACTGGTTTAGGCTCCATACATAACACTGAACACAAGCCTTTTTCCTTCTGTGATATGAACCAGCCTTCTGCTGTCAGACTTTTAATTTCACATATTTAAACACCCTGACAGGTTAATAACAGTGTCTAGGACCATAATGCTTGTAACAGCTTCAAACTCCAGGCAACACTTCCTGGTGTATCAGAGCATTTTGCTTACTACGTAGATAATATTGTGTAATTTGATCAGGGAAGATTTATATTCTGGCTGACACTGATGAAATATGCGCAAGATACCTAAGGCTTGTAAATAGATATGCACAAGACCTCTAAAGCTGCAAGCATGAATATTGTCAAAACATTCTCTCCTTTGTACACTCCAGGTAATATTAACTACTCAGACTGTGCCTCATAGTGTGACACTGCAGTACTTCAGTACATTTGGCTGGGAAGGAATTTACTAAGTGATGCTGCATATGAAACACCCCCCTCAACATCCAAGGCTGCACCAGTATTTACTACATAAATACACTGTAGAGAAAGACAACATGTATCAACCAGCCAGAGGTACTGAGAGTATAGTTTCTCAAAATAAAGAAATAAGGTTTGCAATTTTTTTTTTAATGGATAAACATTTCATTGAAAAGCACCTGGGTGTTATTTTCTCTGGATTTGCATTCACTATGGACCTATCTTTGCTTCTACTGAAGTCAAGTGCAAAATTGATTGAATGGCACCAAGGTCAGTCCCTCTGCACACATTATAAAGAAATAGAGAGTTATTTATAAACTTTATATACAAATTGTTACAAGAGGCAGTTTTCTTCATCCAAAAATATTCAAGGTGAATAGTTATTCATGGGCACATATAGGGCATTTTTGGTATTTCAGCATCCAGGTTCAAGCTGCTGAAATATGATCCTTGTCTCAAATACCAGAGCTTCAAAGTCTCAAATGTGACTGTATCCATTCTGACCCTCATGTCCTCCCCAGACCAGTGCAAGGAGACTAAAAATTTTTGAGATGCATTTGTTCCATAAGTGGAGGGGTTTGCTATAGCCTGTGGCCATAGCCTCTGCTGGAGGTACATGGCTATGCAGCTGCATTAGTTCTCCTTGGTCCACGACCTGGAGTGGATCCATATCTAGCAGCAGTAAGGGAAGTGAATAGGGGGAAGGATGTTCTGAAGATCTTTCCCCTTGATCTACTGACATAGTAATCAACTGTATTCATCAGAGACACAAAGTACATGATCACTATGGTCCTTTGGTTCTTTAAGAACTTGGGAGAAATAAGGCATGGAAATATACAAAATTGTAACTGTTGATTTTAAGTACATCAGTTTTGGGTGCTTCAAATGCTCAAGCAGATCTGATTAAGCAGCCAAACTCCCTAGCTATGTAAGAGGTTCTTGCTCATAATATTTCCAAATAGGATTGATTTCAGGGGTTTTTTTTTAGCTCCTTTCAGTAATTCAATCTGACATGAGTAAGAACAACCAGCAATCGTATCATCAATGTACACAGAGATTAGGACAGATAAATTGAACTGTTTACACTTCAACTGCAGCCCGTGGAGATGTGGTCAATACAGTCAGTGGTGTCTGGGTGACAATTCACTGATCAATTGTACGTGCCTGCTTCCAGGTGAGCTGAACAGCTCTTCAGCTCCCGCTGACTGTACTGACTGCATCCCCCAAAACTGCACTGGGGCTTACTGGACGCTTGAGTGCCTATGGGTCCTGCCACACACAGATATGTAAACTGAAGTATTAACTTGAATCCTGCCCCTACCCTGCTTTTGTCAACCCAACGAGGGACAGCTCTGACTCTGTTTGGAACAGAATCAAATTTTTGTTAAGAAAAAGATTATCAACTAGAATATATCCCTGGAAATTATCTGAAGCAATTAATAAGTGACAAAAACTTTTTGAAGTATGCCATTGAATTAGAATATACTTTCATTTTCTTCCAGGGTGTACTTTAACTTTTGGTTTTGGTCTAATAGAATGTTTCTGCAGTGTAAATCCAAACTGTATGAAGTGCCATGAAGGAAGTCATAAGTGCAAAGTGTAGATGATGAAGGCCAAAGTACCCATGAACTATCAACAGCTTTGTAATAAATGAGAAATTTAGTCATCACCCTAAGAGGTTTTGTCATGCCTCTTCTGTCTCCCACTCCACAGTTTAGGGATTTATGTCCCTGTAGAAATAATAGGCCAGGCAGCAAAGGTAGACATTTGCTATTGTGAAGAAAACAAGTACTTTGGCTCCAGCTGTGTTAAAAATATTATCTCTGCTCTGGTAAACAAACTGCATAGATCAGCCAGGATTTGGATGTTCTTATGCTCTGGATAGATCATGAATGCCCCAATGTGTAACTATAACCATATTAGAAGGAACTGGGAGCAGAAACAGCGTGTCCAACAGAACCAGGGCAGTGATGCCCCCTGCGCTCGGCTGGTGAAGCCACACCTGGAATCCTGTGTTCAGTTTTGAGCCCCTCCCTACAAGCAAGACATTGAGGTGCTGCAGTGTGTCCAGAGAAGGGAAAGACAGCTGGGGAAGGGTCTGAAGCACAAATCTGATGAGGAGCAGCTGGGGGAGCTGGAGTAGTTCAGCCTGGAGAAAAAGAGGCTCAGGGGGGACCTTATCAGTCTCTGCAACTGCTGGACAGGAGGCTGTAGCCAGGTGGGGGTCGGTCTGTGCTCTTAAGTAACGAGCAACAGGATAAGAGGAAATGGCCTCAAGTTGCACCAGGGGAGGTTTGGATTGTATATTGGGAAAAATTTCTTCACTGAAAGGCTTGTCAAATATTGGAAGAGGCTGTACATGGAAGGGGTGGAGTCACCATCCTTGGAGATATTTAACAGATGTATAGATGTGGGGATTAGG
>VXAC01005559.1:0-29522 GCA_013399225.1 Rhipidura dahli | reverse complement strand
GTCTCCGTCTCGCGTGCTGTGCCTTCCCCGGCACCGTTTCAGCCCGTGTGCGAGCAACAAGTCTGGGTTCGCTGCCGGAGGGAGTGGCCTGGGAAGGGGGAGCGGGAACGTGGGGAAGATCGATCCCAATTGAATATTGCTGCCGCTGTTGTCTCCTCCGTTGCCAATAGGACTGTATTTAGTATCGTTTGACACGCGCGTTCCTTTAACTTGAAAGCACCTTTCAAGATGTGAGAGCACGGCGAAGCGTTGGGAGGTCCCGTCTGACGGGCGCCTGTGCTGGTTCTTGTACTCTGGTGTTTATGGAGCCAAAGAGAAGATTTAGCGATCTGTAACCTTGTGTGATGCTGTACTTTTGTGGGCTTTGATGGGGTGTAATTTAAAAAAAAAAAAAAAAAAGCTACAGAAGGTGAAGTTGCTTTTATGTTTTTGCTTATAGCATCAGTACTCTGTCAAGTGGAACCTGTGGGAAGATGGTTTGAAGCATTTATTAAGAGGAGAAACATAAATGTTTCTGCCTCTTTCCAGGAGCTAGAAGATGAGAAGGAACTTTCTGAGGAATCGGGGGATGAAGAACTGCAACTTGAGGAATATCCTATGTTAAAAACCCTTGACCCAAAGGACTGGAAGGTATTCAGTCAATATGGATTACTGTTAACTGGTTTTGTCCATCCAGGTTATTTGCCATTCCCAGGTGCTAAAGATCCCCTTCCCCTCCTACACCCATCTGAATCAGTTTGTGTCCCATACCATTATATCTGGTGTGTGTGAAGGCCAACATGTCAGGATAAGATGTTAGTTGTGAGCTGTGGCTTTTTATTTTGCTGCCTGAAAGTATTGAGTGTCTCTTCTCCCTGTCACCATCTCCTTTATTCTGGAGTTACATTAGCACTGTTGATATTAAAGACAGCAGTTCAGTTTTCCAATAACTGAATATTTTAGTGTTTTTATCTAATTTAGATTAAGCTACTTGAATTTCTGTATCAGTGGCTTAATTTATTGATATTCAGTTACTCAGTAATTATTTAATAATTTTTGACAGTTGTTTCTATAGTCTTTTCCCAATATTCACTGAGAGAGGGAGGAATTCTCCCTCTTGCCTTTAAGAGATGGAGAGGAGAATTGGTTTTCTGCATGTCTTGTGGTGTTTTAGGTTGTATTTCTCAGTGTTTATTAGGGTTTGTGGTTCTTTTCTCTCAGAATCAAGACCATTATGCAGTTCTTGGACTGGGAAATATACGATACAGGGCTACTCAGAAACAAATCAAAGCAGCTCGTAAGTACCTTTCCCTCAGAAGCATAACTTTTTTTTCAGATGTACACAACTGGTTTCTAGTGAAAATACCTGCATGCTGTAAACAAGCTTTTTACTGTTTCCCAGCCCTAAAAGTTTGTGTTGCTTACCAACCCCTAAAATTCATATCACAGCTCTGAAATCCAGAGGCCTAAATCTAGGCAGTTAAAAAAAATTTCACATCTCTGCTTCCTGGCCTGTGTTTTTTGTCAACAGCCTTGAGACTGTAACTGTACATTTCTATATTTTTGAGTCTGCAGCCAGGCTCAATGAGAGGCAGAGGAATAGAGCTGTCCCTGCCCCAGAGGTTCCCTTGCAGCCACATCGTTGAGCTGCTGTGTTACTGCTGCTGGGTGTTTACCACCCAGGGCTGCTGTTAACAGTCATATTGGACTGAGCGTGGCATGGGAGTGGAGCCTGCTAGGCTTCAGAACTTTTTTGGAAAGCAGTCTGCTTGACTTTGCAAGAAGGATGCAAATATTTAAGGGAGGAAGATTTAAAAGACTCTGAAATTTGTTCAGTAGCCTCTCTGGCTTTGTGAATGGGTCTTTTTTTTTGAACAATTGCCTGTATATTTTTGTAATTTTGAACAATTGCCTGTATGCAGGTAGAATCACTGTCCCCAGATACTTCAAATGAAAATGGGTGGAAATCAGTGAATTACCAACTTACCCAGGAAATCATGTTGCCTCAGGCAAGTGCACCACACCACTGTGGAGCCTGTGCTGCTATGGAATGGAGCAGCACCTGTTGTGGTGGTGGTTAGTGGTCTCACTGATATTCTGAGTGAGAATGAGAGCCTCTCTCATTAGGGCCGACAGCACACAATTGTTCCGTGCTGCTGTAGAGGTGTGAGTCTTTCCTGGCAGTGTATGCTGTGCTTTCCTGTTTCTAGGAAGGATTCTGATTTTTTTTCTCAGGAGACAGGTTGCTCTAACTGTGTGGTATCTTCTCCCTGGTATTTTAGAGAGAGCCAAGAAGGTACAGTGTGTGTTATGGCAGTATGGCAAGATCTTTTGACAAAAAGTCAGTCTAAAATCTGGTTTTACCTTTTAAACACCAAGACAACCTTGGTGCACCTTCAGTAAATATTCTGTATGTGCCAGTTGTGCCTTAGGATTCAAGGCCTGAGTAGATGGAGAATTTAACCCAAAGTCTTCTGTATGTGCTCAGCGTGAGCCATGGGGAAGTGCAGCAGCATTCACAGGCTGTAGTTTTCATGCTAAATTTCACTTTGGATCATGTTCAGAACTTCAGTAATTGGACAGAATAGAATTTTTATTTTATCTGAATTATTTTGTTTCTCATTAGAAATAACAACCAAAATCACATTAATTATTTTTATTTTTTCAGTTACAAAGCTAACTATACACTTACAGATACTGAAGCACTTTGCTAGGCATAATACTAGAATAACTCTCAAAGACTTCTTCAGATGTTGAGGTGGAATAGAGAATAGACTGAGTTGTGGTTATTCTATGTCCCAGCAATGATGAAATAATGTTAATTCTAATTGTAGTGTTAAATCAAAGAAAATTCAATAACTCCTGTTTTCTTTCAGATATGACTGTTTGGTTTTTATTCAAGTTTTGAATTAGAGAAATGCCAGTTGCAATTACTGTATTACTTTCTAATTTGAAACTGTTGTTGAAGCATTTCTAACTGTAATGCATGTATTTGTTAGATAAATCCATGGTTTTGAAACATCATCCAGACAAGCGAAAAGCTGCAGGGGAACAGATTGGTGAAGGTGATAATGATTATTTTACTTGCATAACTAAAGGTAAGCAATTGATCTCTTTTGTTAGATACTCCCTCAATCTACTTGATCATCAGAAATGTACTTGTTGTGCTTTATTAGGATTTTAATTGTCTATAACTAAACAGCCAGAGAAGTTCTTTTTCCATTTTAGAAAACTGCATCAATAGGTTAGGTACAACTTCCCAGTGGGCAGAAGCAGGATGGGAATGCAGCTGACAGATGTTTGGCTGCTGTGCCAGCTGGTGGCAAAATGTGACACTTGTAGCAGTGCACGCACAGATGAACCTCTGGAGGTGGCCCCATGCCTGGGATAAACTAGTGAGCCATAGAACAATTTTCCCCACAGGCATCAACAGCAGTTGGAAAATCTGAATTCTAATGTGCTTGCTCTGACAACAGAACATGTGTTGATTTGATCCTGGTCATCAGTTTCCTCAGCTGCTCATTTTTGCCCACAGATGAGCACTTGAACTCAACTGAATAACATTTCCCTCTTGCCTGTACTGGTAGACTTGGCAGTGCAGGATTAATGGCTGGACTCTGACTTCAGAGGTGTTTTCCAACTTTATTGATTCTACAACCCAGAACACCACTGCTGGCTAACTCCACGAAAGAGGGGCTGTTCTAGGTGTATGACTTAAATTGCCAGTAATGCCTTAGAGCTTGGCTTTTTTGCTTATTTTAAAGAAATTATTCTCACTCAATAAGGTTGAAGCAGGAGGAAATTTTGGAATATGTGTTTCTAAACTTCTTTCTCTGAATGTCTAAGCTCTGGAGTGGGAGCAAATGGTAATGAAACAGGGAGAAGAAATGTGGAAAGGTGGGAGTACGTAGGTTGGATTCAGAACTTGGTCTGACAAAGGAATGAGTGGGAGATATAGAGCTGGGGAAACTGAGTGTATGGGAGTAGAACTGCGGATCTTCAAGTGGGAGGGACATCTCTGAAATGGAAGAGGAACCAATGGATGTGCACAGAATTTCCTGCATCAGGAAAACTGTATGAGTGTTACTGAGGCAGAGGAAAATTGGGATCGTTTAGAGTGTTGGTGGAGGGAAAACCTTTCCCAGAGGGGAAGAAGGGCAGACTGGCAGACAACAGCTCATTGGTGGCCAATGTCATTCCTTCATCTCTCCACAGACTTGTGCAGTAAGATCAGTTTACAGAACTGCAGAGCACCAAGGTCTCCTCCAGCTTACCACCTCCTAGATCCAGCCTTCATGGTGCAGCATCCTTTGGCAGGGCTGTAGGCACAGAAGTCCATGAATGTTTACAACACAAATTTGATTCCTTTGACTTTTCAGTCTTACTGAAAAATAGTGGTCATAGTAAAACTGAGAAACTCCACACTTCCTTGAGAAAAAAGTAGGAGTTCACTGAACCTATAGCGTGTGTGATTTCCAGAATATAAGATTAGTAATGTGATGCTCCCCAGCTGCAGGGCTGTGAGAACAGGAAAACAGGGATTGTTTTGCATGTTTTGGAGTGTTTGTGTCGAGTTTTATATTTTATCCAAGACTCAGTACAACTTCATCATGACCTGCAAAAATTGTAATGAATGGCTCCTGTTGTTGCCAGTTCTGACAGCATACTAACCCTTTACTAACTACTTTACTCTATGCCTTAGTAGGCCATTTTGTCAATTCATCTGCAGGGATCTGGTGCAGGATTCAAGCCTGAAGATGTGATGCCCAAACTCCCAGTGTCTGAACTAAATTTAGTGCTATAAAATTATCTGTTTTGTTACATCTTAATGGTTAAATGTGTTCTTTTTCGTGTTTTCTTCCTACTTAGTCTAACAGGAATAGACAGCAATGCTATTTGGTGTCACTAAAATAATTAAATATCAAGCTGTACAGAACGATAGATCAAACACAGATCTGAAAGCATCTTTTTAAATATTTACAACCTTATGTCTGGTAACTTTCTTGCAGCTTATGAAATATTATCTGATCCTGTGAAACGACGAGCATTTAATAGCATAGATCCTACTTTTGATAACTCTGTACCTTCCAAAAGTGAAGCAAAAGAAAACTTCTTCGAAGTTTTCTCACCAGTTTTTGAAAGAAATGCCAGGTAAGCTGTGTCTGACTGCCTCTGCTGTTGCTGGAGAATCAGCATTTGCAAACTCGTTTGACATTGTAACAAGAAATGTATTCATTTTCTAGAAATGTAATACAACTGAATAGTGCAATTATTTTTTATTTCATCTTAAAATAATCTGAACTGTCACATTGATGGCATTGAATTTGACCCATGTGATTTTAAAAAAAGTTCTCATCTTCCTATTGCTTACTGCCCTTTCTGTGCAACTCATTGTTTCATCTTAGTTACTTAAAATACCAAACATTTGTATGTTGCTGACTAAAAAATCCTTTTTTTTTATGATTGTCTTCTGAGAGTGAGACATTAACAGAAGACCGTAGTTATGTTCGTATTTAGCTGGTTAAAAGAGAAGATAATATTAACTATCAATATTTGGTGGTTCTCTCTTACAATTCATGACTTTTCCTGCATTTGATTTGTACTTTACAATTAACTTGGTATTAAGGTTGCCAAAACCTGAAACTTTTCAACTAGAAACTTGTCGACTTTTCCCTGTATAAAAGTGCTTAATTGCATGAGGCACTTTACAACATTCTGAACAATTATTATTTAAAGTAGTCTTACTGAATCTTTTATCAAGTATTCCATAGATTCAGACCTGGATCTATGATTATCAGATGAGGTTTTCCTTTCTCTGCAATAGAAATGGATGCTATGTCATGGAACAACCAATTCTAGAGCCAGTGGAAGATTTCCCTAGAAAAAATGCAGTGGAGGCACAGTATTTGTTATTCCTATGTACTCCATTAGTATGTGTGGGAGACTTCCTGTACCCTACCACAGAGCTGAGTTATTCACAGAGCACTTTTTGTCCACTTTCTGTAAGCTCCTCTAGCAGAAGAATGTGCATGGAGAATTGAATATCTATAAAGATAGCTTGTGCTCCATCACGTCTTCTTGGAGGCACAAGGCAGGAGGCACTCAGGCAGGAGGCGGTTGCTTTTCTGGGGAAACTCCCCAAAAAATGCCCAGACTGGAGGATACCTAGGAGTAACTCTCCTGTTCTCTTCCTCTTCCCTGGTTTTTCTCTGTGTTGGTGGCAGGGACCCTCAGGTTTTGATTCTGTATTTTGATTCTGTACTTAACTAATGGAATGTTATGAAGATTATATATATATATTATTTCTTGAATATATCCATGTATTTTCAGGTGGTCAAATAAGAAAAATGTACCTAAACTTGGGGACATGAACTCCTCATTTGAGGAGGTAGATGCATTCTATTCCTTTTGGTAAGTTAGCTGATGCCTCCGTTTCTCAGTATATTCACAGTATTCAAGACATGAGGGCTTGCAGACCCTTTGGTGTGTGGGTTGTTTTCTGTGGGCTGTCCCAACCTCACAATGTCACAAAATGACCCCACAGCTGTTTGTGCCTTCCACAAACTGAGCTGGCTTTCTCCTGGCTGATCCATCTGCTTGTGAATTCATGGTTGCAGCAGGAACTTCTGACCACAGTGGCTGAGAACTGAGCTGACCCACAGACTGGAAGTCAGGTTTATCTCACCTAACCTATGTTTTTAGTGGAGACGTCCTAGGTGTTTAAGCTCCCCTAGTAAAGAAAGATGTGTCTAGTCCAAAACAGTCAGTAATGTTTATGGCTTGCCTTACCTGCTAAATAGGGGTGCTCACATAAAGATTAATTTCTCTCTGAACTCCACAGACTGCACTGCATTTCACTGACTTTGACAGGAGCTTAGACAGCTGTAGACATAGAGAGTGGGCAAGACTGATACCATCCTGAAGCAGACTATGCCCCACAGTACAGACAGGTGTAAATTATATCCTGCATTTTGACTTAACACAGTGGAATCACTGTAGGTGCAGTATAATTGTAAATTGCATATTATAAATTGTAAACAGCAGTATAGTTGCCTACAAACACATAACAGTAAAAAAGATAGCTGATTTTTAACAGATTTGCTAGTTTTTTCATTCACTTTTTTTTCCTTAAATTTACTTTAGGTATAATTTTGATTCCTGGAGAGAGTTTTCCTATTTAGATGAAGAGGAAAAAGAAAAAGCAGAATGGTATGTAAGTAAAAATAAATTTGACAGGAGACTGAGAAATTGATACAGCAAGATTTTCCAACTTTCTCTTAGACTGTAAGTCATAGGAAGAAAAGTAGGTGAGCTAAGTCTGAATTCCACTCTCTCAGCTTAGGAGTCAGTCATGGACTTGAACTGGAGTTACTGTGGGCTTCTTTGTGTAATTGAAGTAGTTCCTGCTTGCCTCACAGAGGTATATCTGAGGTGCTTTGAAATGTGTAGTGATTTAAGTTCAGACTTGCAGTTCCTGCCAGTCCCAAGCATAGGCTGAACGTGGAGCCAGAACAGAGTGGATGAGCAAGCAGGTATCATTTCCCTCTTACTCTTTAACTCGTACTTAGCAAGTGATACTTCCTAGAATTTGGAGAGATGAGTTCTGATGGTTTGATGTTAATAAAAATTGTATATTTGTTGATGTAGTGATAGTTGCTAAATTACTCAGACCATGTTGCTATTGGAAATAAAGTCCATGATCTCATTCCCTACAATGACAGATAAGCAGCTTGGTTTGTCAGGTTTATGTAACTGTGTAAACACTTAGCATTTTTTAGATGAGTTCAGTGCCTGGAACTTCATTTTTTGAAGTCTGTTCTTGAAGTATTCACAGAACATCTGTGTGGGGGAAACTAAGAAGCTTGTTGATGAATTTCTAACAGTGACATTGTAAAGCATTAGCACTGAACTATGCTTTCCCTTTTAGTCGAGATGAAAGGAGGTGGATTGAAAAGCAGAACAGAGCTGCCAGAGCATTGAGAAAAAAAGAAGAAATGAACAGAATTAGGACTCTTGTTGGTGAGCACATAAACGAATGTTATTTAAAGAGAGATTAGTTAACTAACTGAAAATCTCCTGGTTTTCTTCTATACATGATGCTTCCTTTCTTCTGCCAGACAATGCATACAGCTGTGATCCCAGGATAAAGAAATTTAAGGAGGAAGAAAAGGCAAAGAAGGAAGCAGAGAAGAAAGCAAAGGTAGAAGCAAAACGAAAAGAACAGGAGGCAAAAGAAAAAGTAAGTGAAGTACTTTATTTGGGTTGAAAAAGTTGGCTTCATTCACACCTGATGCACTGCTTCAGGTTCTAGATGTGTCAGAAGACTACTGATAGAATTACAGTGTCTTTGATGGCTGTGCAGCAGGCAGTGCAAGGCTGGCAGCTTTCTGAGAATGAGATGGAAACAAGGAATGCAGATCTGAAACAAACCACCTTCGGAAATGAGGTCTTTTGTTGCATACACTTCCTCTGGTTTCAAGGCAAGCATTAAGTGCATAAAGTGGATGTGGCTGCTTGCCTTGTGTGTGTAGTCTGCAAATGATTGGTTGGTATGAAACCCTTGGAGGCAACACAACGTTTGTGATTAATATGAACAGTTTGGAAAAGATGGCTCTGAAAGTACAGGAATGAAAGGGAACTGTGAGGTGCAAAGAAGTAACTTAAAAGATTATGTTGGAATACCGCAAAATAGGTCAATAATGGGACCACTGCATTTTTCCAAGCTTATACTCCTGAGGCATCCATATGAAATTACATACAGTTTTATACCTTCGTTGTAGAGGAAGTCAAAAGTTATAAGCTGAGGGTCCTCACAGTGAATACTTGACTTAATGCCAAATAGTATATGTTTAATCGTCTCCCTCAAAATTCCTGGAAAACCAAACATTAAAGTATTGATACATTTTAAAAAACCCCAAACATACAAAAAAAAAAAAAAAATAATGCCACCCAAACCAGAAACAACACATTTTGATATTGGATGACTGAATGACCCTGTAACAATGTGACTTTAAGCATTTTTTTACTTGGATTTTTTTTCCTTTTGATTGCAGCAAAGACAAGCAGAATTAGAAGCAGCACGGTTAGCAAAAGAAAAGGAGGAAGAAGAAGTTAGGCAGCAAGCATTAGTAGCAAAAAAGGAAAAAGAGATACAGAAGAAAGCAATCAAGAAAGAAAGGCAAAAACTCAGAACAACATGCAAGGTATTTAACTATTATTACAATGAAATACAGGTTACATCAGAGAAATTACTGTGTTTGCTTAGATCAGCCTGGATCACGTGTTTGCTTGTTCTTAGAGTTGGAGATGGGTATGGAAAGTGGGTTTACTAAAAAACAAAATACCAAAACACACAATTACATGGGTTTGAGTTATGAGTAAAGCTGACCAAATAGGTCCAAACACAGCAGTGGTTGAAGAATGCTGTGTGTTAAGCCTTTGTCTGAAGGAATAGGACAATAAAGTTCAAGAACTTTGTAGAACGTGTATTTCTGCTTCCAGAACTGGAATTACTTTTCTGATAATGAGGCAGATTGTGTTAAAATGATGGAGGAGGTGGAAAAGCTTTGTGATCGTCTTGAGCTAGCAAGGTAAGTCTTCCTGCTGCTGCTTTCTGCTTGTTTTGATACCCATCTTTCTACTAGCTCTCCGTTGTAACTTAATAATTTATTTTTAGTCTGCAATGCTTGAATGAAGCACTTACATCCACAACAAGGGAAGGAGGAAAGGCTGCTGTAGTAAAACAGGTAATTATGCTGAGTGTCAAATCAAAATAACAGAATAATTTGTGAAATCAACCTGACTGAATTAAGATATAACATAGCTGCTGTGGAATCCTGCTTGTTAAATACAAAGACTTGATTTTCAGAGTCTACAGGCAGTGTGATCTCTGCTCCATTTTACATTGTGCAGATCATGGTTGGTCAAATTAAGAGGGCCAGCCAAGAAAAGAATATGCATTTTTATCTGTAAAGAACACAAAACCTACCTCTTGTACAGTATACAGAAACAGTAGAGGAATTTCATTTTGCCCAACAGTGTGTATCAGTTACCTTGAGGGAGGGAGGGCAGTCTTTACCTATTCAGTTATGCAAGAAAAATCCTAGTCAAGTATCTGTGACTTGGGGATAGATCCACAAAAGAACTTAAGTGCTGCAGGCTGTTGGCAGTAGAAGGGCTGTTAGGTTGGATACTAAGGAATGGGAGATGCAAGACACGTGGAAGCGTTTACCAAAAATTTACCAAAACTCAGCAAGGATATGCCTATGTTTGCTGTTGGGGAAAAGCCATTTGAACTAATAAAGCTGAACCTACATCCTGCAGAAAGAAAAAGGTGCTTTCTGTCATCCACTGTGGATTCACAGCTGTGAACTTTTTTCTGTGGTGGGGAATATGATCTGCCCCCATCCCAGGTTTACTCATCAGACAATTTAAGACTGAAATGCCTCTTGTTCTACAAGGGACTGAATTCAATATTCCATTCTCCAGGAGGGTGTTCCAAATGCAGGGCAGTCCCCTTTCTATCTGTTTAAACTATTCTACTAAAAATTATCTATCAGGTAACTTTCCTTTTGCCAAGAAGATTTTATGAGTTAGGTTTCTTGCTCTGTCTTTTGGTCATCCTGCCAACAGGCATAAGCACACAGCTCTTTTAATATTGCCAAGACTGGATTGGGCCCACTCAGAAGCAGATGCTTGAAGGTGTGCCACACCACAGTCTCAAGATGTGATTACAGGTCACAAAGACATGCAGTGGGTTAAGTAGTTTTTAGCTTGCTGAAAAAATATACATGGCCATATAACTCTGAGTACACACCAAGTAACTAAAATCTGGAGTTAATTCTAACATAAAAGTTCTCCGTTACTATGGCTGTACCGACATAATCAGGCTTACACAGCACTTAGGCCAAAGACTTTAGAATCAATGTATCCAACATGGAAGTTTAACTGCCCTCACTGGTCACTTGAGGCTCTTAATACTTTTGTGGATCTGTCCCTCTAAGTCAAGTGTTAGCTTAGACATTCACACAAGGTTGAGAAGTTTTTTCTTTAATTCTGGGGATGTTCATTTAATTTCCTAGTGAACCTGTGATGGATTTCTGCTATTAACTCCTAATCTGGGATGGCCAAATATACAAATGAAATGAAGGGAAATAATGGAACAAATAAGCTCCTCTATTTCCTTATATATAATATACAGAACAGAAACTAAGCAAAATCCAAGGTTCAAAGCAGTTCCAGAGAGAGGGAGTTCTGTCACTGTAAAATGTAACAATAATTCAGCAAGTAAATAAATAATGCTTATTTACAATCTTTAGATAGAAGAAATAAATGAACAAATAAGGAGAGAGAAAGAAGAGGCAGAAGCTCGTATGCGCCAAGCAACAAAGAGTTCAGAAAAGTCAACCACTGGCGGTGGAGGGGGAAGCAAAAACTGGCCAGAGGATGATTTACAGTTGTTAATTAAAGCTGTGAACCTCTTTCCAGCAGGGACTAACTCAAGGTACTTCTCAGGTTTGGTGCTGAAAGCCCTACTAACAATTTTTAATTAAATAACAAGCATAATAAAGCATATTTTCAGATCATCCTAAGTAGTTTGTTAGTATAAGGACTTTCAAAACATCCTCCTTTTCCTTGACCCTCAGGCAGCCAGTGGTTTGTATTGCATTGGTGCCATGCTCTGTGTGTCACTGGAGTTAGGTCTGGCCCTTTATCTTGTCTCCCCCCCAAATTTGGGCCTCAGTCCATTACCAAATGCTGCTGAGGTGCCTGTTTGCACAGGGCTTGCTCCAGTCCTTTAGCAGAGACCAAAACCACACCAGTGATGAGGGTGCAGCTGGGTAGGAACACAAATATGTGAGCTGCTTCCAGGAGCTCCACTATGAATATGAGGCTGGTGTCTCTCCTTTACATGGTTTAAATGCACCAGCTTGGTTTAGGGAAGAGGCAAGGGGGAAAGGGGATTTACAGAAAGCAGCACTGGTACTCAGCTTACTGATAAGCTTCAAAAATAGGAGCTCACTTGAAATCCTTTTCTTTCCCAGGAATTAAATGCCTTCTTCCATTAGGATTCACAGATTTCAATCCTCCATTACAAGATTTGGATGCTTACTTAAAGAAAAAAGCTGCCATACTCCCATGGAGGTGTTACCAGTGCCCATTTCTGCAGCTCAGCAGTCAGTGCTCAAGGCATACAATACTCTTTGTCTCACCAGGGGCACATATTGCCTTCCATTTTCTAACAATCTACTAGGAACTGGGGCTAGGGCTGTTCCAGCTTTCCTGATTAAGCCCCTTTACTTGATGTTTAGGCATTCTTCTGGGGGGCAGTGGACATAGGGTTAGTAACTTCTCAGCCCTTCAGTGCAGCCTGCAGTATTTCTGTCAGAGGTGTTCAGGGAATTCAGGAAAGCAGAGCTAAGGAGAATTTTGAGGATTACAGGTTTGCACTTACCTACAGTCCACCCCATCCTTTTTCTGTATTGGGAGCTGAGAAGTTCACCCAAGCTGATTGAATTCTTCAGTTAGTGACTGAAAGCTTTCCAGAATAGCTACTCCAAGATTTTATACATATTTAAGTATGTTTGAACTTGCTCAGTTTATGAAGCTTGACCATAGCTTGTATGAAGATAAGGTATTATGCAATATGCTGGTTTATCCTTTCTCTTCTTGCTTTAGGTGGGAAGTTATTGCCAATTACATGAACTTGCACTCTACTACTGGAATAAAGCGAACAGCAAAAGATGTCATCAATAAAGCAAAGAGTCTCCAAAAGCTTGGTATCTATATTACCTTATTTTTGTAATTATGGTCTGCCTGCCTCTGTATAGCTGACTTTTCTGTGATTGGAGCTGTGTTTCTTAAGAAAATCCTCTGTATATCCCCAAAAGATACATAGTTCAGATGGAAGATTTAGTGGAGCATTTATGTGATTCAATGTTTTCTTCCTTACGGCTCTTTTGTAAGTCACCACTTTATGAGCAACTCTCAGGAACTCTCTTACTGTAGCTTGATGCTCTGCTGTCTGGGACACATGAAATGCCAGGGCTCAGAGCTCTCTCTGGGCCTTTTGGAAAACAAAGGAAGTTATCGAAAATAAATGGAACTGATGAAGCTCTAGATATTCTTTAAAAAAATTAATAGAATCCAACACCATTTAATTAATGTGGCTCATCTCCTCTTCGAAAATTAATAATAAAATTAAAAAGGGAGCCTAGAGAGCTCTGGATTAAGGTCTCCAGGAAATTATACATTTCATGACAGAAGGGAAAAAAAAACCCACTAAGTTTTCAAGAGGTTTCTACATTACTAACCACATAGTGGCACAAGGAGCACCTGAATTTTCCCAGTGTTCCTTCCTCTCTGACACAGTCATACCCTGGGCAGTACATGAGTTTTGTGCCACAGCCCTTACTTGAGAAAATAATCCCTCTTGCTTTTGCTGAAGTTGCAGATTCAGGTTTAAGATTATATGGAACAAGTATTCCTCTGGGCACTATAAAACAGGATAAGGGTTGGAGAATCTGACACTCTGAGAAAAGTCTATTGGACCCCAAATGATTTTTTTTTTAATCTACCAACCTCTTCATCTTTTTAAAGGAAGTACAATTTGGACTTTTTGATTTTGTGATTATTGTAAACTAATCTGCTACACAATGTTGTTGTTATTATATCTGGCTTTACTACTCTTGCACAAATTATTCTCTTTAATGTCTGTTTCTCATAGACCCTCATCAAAAAGATGACATAAACAAGAAAGCATTTGACAAATTTAAAAAAGAACATGGTGTGGTGCCTCAGATGGACAGTGCTGCCCCCTCAGAACGATTTGAAGGTAAAGGTGAAAAGGGAGCCCTTATTGTGTGCTTGTCTCCCCTATGTCTTCTCAGGAAGAAAATAACCCAGAACTTACTCAAGATTTGCTTTACAAACTTACATAGCAAGTAAGTGATCCAGGCTGTTGCCAGATTTGAGGGTTTCTGGTACACACAATACACCCCAAAACTGCATGGATTTTAAATCAACTATAATAGGTTTTACAATAGTTATCTAGACTCTTTTCTTAAATATCTTTTCTTGCTGTCATTTTTGCATTTAAAAACAGGATCACCTCTAGATTCAGCCCCTTGGACTACAGAAGAACAAAAACTTTTAGAACAAGCATTGAAGACTTATCCAGTAAATACTCCTGAAAGATGGGAGAAAATAGCAGCAGCTGTTCCAGGCCGGTCAAAAAAAGACTGCATGAAACGATATAAGGTAAGGTCTCTCAAATTCTCCTGGGACTGTCACTACCCAGGTCTTGAGAGAATCCTCTGCTTTTACTGTTCCACTGCCTACCAGAGACAGTATCTGACACCAGCAAAGTGATGGAGCCTTATGGAAAACTTTTTATTTTTTTGTAACTCAACCCCAAAAGAGCAGTAAGGACTAAATGTTCCTCAGTGAAAGTAGTGGCTATGGAAGCTGGGAAGGAAAGTCTATCTCAGGAAATTTGTCTTATAATTGACAGCAAGCTCTTGCAGATAGTGAAGTCTTATCCCTAGCCTCCTGTAGGAGGTTCCTGGTACATGAGCATTGACCTTTCATCAACTGATACGTTTCTAAGAGAAATTGCTCTACAGTATTAAACTATGTAGATTTCTCACTATGCTGAGAACTAGAGTGTTTGACAGTAAATATATGTAGTGTTCAAAATCACAGCATTTTTCATAAGTTGTATGTTTAGTTAAGTTTCTTTTTTCCCCACCTTCTCTTCAGGAACTCGTTGAAATGGTCAAGGCCAAGAAAGCTGCTCAAGAACAAGTGATGAATGCTACTAAAGTCAAGAAATGACTCTTACTGACAATCCTTGTTTTATAATAAAAATGCAAATACTGTACATGTTTCCATTCCTTTTTTCATTATCCACACACACAGGAGGGGCTGGTTCCCAATTTTTGATCTTCTCAAGAGCAACTCCAAAGATTTAAACAGGGGTATAGTTGGTTTGTTGGTTTTTCTGTTTTTTTTAAAGCTAAAATATGCCGAAAGTTCTTGTTATTCACTACTCATGAAGCCAATACATGCCACTGCAGATTTTGCTATACTCTGGAAGTTGTTCAATTGGACCTGGAAATTAAAGAAAGTTGGCCATGACACATGCTCAACTCACAGCAAGTGATCTGGAGAGGTTATAGGAGGATGGGGAAACTTATACCACGTACCCACGGCAGCAACTGCAGGATGTTTATCATAGATGTACTTTGTGCAGATTTCTCTAATAGTCTGGGCATCAATAGCCTAAAAGGGGTAGAAGAGGCATCTTTGTTACAATCCCATCATAAAACCATTTCTGATCTTAATTTTATATAATAGAGGGGAGCAGCCAACAAAACACTTGAAAGTTTTCTCAGCTGGAAATGTTTTCTTGGCTGAACAAGAAATGCAACTTCTATATTGTTACTTTCCATAGCAAGTAATTTTCTTGATGGCCTTTTAAAAGTTGCAACATGGGTGCCACTTACTTCAATTCTTGCCTCAAGTTCTGGAATTGGGATTCGGCGCTTATAACACAGCATTTGTCTTCCAATGTCTTCACAGATTGGTGTGGACCCTAAAATAGGGGAAAAAATGCTTCAGTTACCAGCTTACAGCTCCACAAAGAATTAAAAAGTTTGTGTAAGTCTCACCATCAAGTTGTAGCAGCATATTTGTCTTAAGAAGATTTTTCGCTCGAGCTACTTCATTTTCTGTAACGCTTGTGCAAAGCCTCATCCTGAAAAACAGTTTAAATCCAAAGGTATGAAGTAATGGTAGTCTGGAGCACACAAGATTGTCTGTGATAAAGAGGTGCATAGGCATTACTGCACCTATCAGGCACTTCTTTTCTGTAGACAAAGCTGGTAAGACAGCTTGGAAAACAAGCCACTGATACAAAGCAGCAACCTAAGAGTAGGGGTTTTGGAAGCATAGCAATATACCCAAGAGCAAGATTTTTCCCCTTAGAAGAGGTGTATTTCATTTTACTAAATGACTATTTTGAGACAAGTGTAGTCTGTACTTGTTATCTTGAGAGTGATGTTGCTAAGAAAGTAGGAGCGAAGCAACTAGGTAAGAGGTACTTAGCCAGAAGGCAATCCATTACTTCCTGGCTCCACTCCTGGTGAGATTTGCCACACTGCCTATGGAACATTTTGTGAGGATGGGGATGCATTAAATATCTTAACATTAAATTCTTGTCCCAGGAATCATTTGTATCTTCCCTGGTGCTAAACCGCAGCAAACAGATAATCAAAGTGATGACCTTTTTCTCCATGACTTAACAGAAATCTCACAGAATAATGGTATATGAGAAGTGATTTATGTGATTAAAGAATTTCTCATTTTCAAGGCTTGTTTCAACTTCACCCACTTTAAATCAGTGCTCCTAAGTAACATGTATCTGTTTCTAATAGCATCCGCAGTCCAACTTTACAGTTGCACCTATGGACATCCTTCAATACAGATTTAAGCCTTAGATGAATGAATATTGTCTACAATTGTAGGTTTCAAAATTCTACATGTAACTGCTCACCTTTCATTTCCCTATGTACTCACTACAGCTGTCCAGCACCTGGTACATCATCTGCAGCAACTGCAGGCTGGGTAACTACTGTCTGGTAATGCCATGTTCATTATTCTCATCCACAAATACTTACTCTTGCAGTGGTGGCACTTGCAGCTCACAGGCACTATACACCGAGTGAGTAGCATTCTAAAAGGTCTGACAGCTTCCTAATTCGTCATTTGCCAGTCAAAAAAAAAAAAATCCCTGCTGTGTTTCCTTGTACAAGGAACAAAACCTACATCTTAAGCTATTCATTCCAAGTAAAGGTGCCAAAAACTGGGTGCTGGGACTTGGCATTGGGTGCCAATGTTTAGAATTTGATGCATTTGTTGTTCCCAGGCAAGCCCAAACAGAGAAAAATATTCTCTTTAAATACTTTCTTTTAAAATTGTATTCCTCCACTAAAAATAGAATTTTCAGAGAAACAGTTGGTAGCTTACCATTCTCTCTGAACAAAGTGCACCATGTCCTGGATAGTGGATGGCTCACAGACCATATAGAGTCCCCACAGCCCTGTGTCAGTGTAGCAGGTGTTGAAGGACTGGAAACTGTGACATAAGTTACCATGGCAGGCAATCTGAGCAAGTTTACTGGACAAATTCTGCTGAGGCAAAAGAAAAAGATACTACTTTTATGAAGTTTTTTGAAAGCTTACCAGTCACCTCCATGATTTCCCATTTTGATTTCAATGATGACAGAACATGCACTAGTAGCTAGAAGGTTCATTATCAGCTCCTCATTTCAACAGTTTTTTTCTTTGCATGTAATACCACATTTCAAAATAACAGCCCAGATTTGAGCCAAAACTATACAGATACTTGGGTTCAAGAAAGGGACAGTTAATTACTGATACCCACAGGTTCTGATGACATACAGGTATAAAACATCCTACTTTCCATGAGGACTGGCAAACCTCCAGTCACCTCTATTTTGGTGGTTTGGAACGACTTACTAGGATTCTCCTAGATCCTGGGTGTAATAAATTCTCCCAGACTCACAACTGGATCCCCTTTTCTGTCCTGGCAGTACCCAAGACAGGGAGATCCCACCAACCTCATCAAGAGCAGGACGGTGCTTGCAGGTTCACTCACCACTCCTCCTCCGAAGGACCGATCCCAGTTACCTATCAGAGTATTGGCTACCATGAGTGGGATTGTATCAGGGTCTGACCAGCCAGCTGCTTCAACAGCTATGGCCAGGTGTGCCAGGGGCATCTTGTCATCCCTTATCCGAATCTGGAACACAGGAGAGCAGCTCTATGTACAAGCTGTACATGCTCACTCACAGGGGAAGTTAAATAACAGAAAACAGACTTTTCCATTACAGCTGGATTACAAAGCATGCACTATAATTAAAGTATGTGAAGCTTAATTTAACACCAGCCTTAACTAGTTTCCCCTGGGGCAATTTCAGATTACTTTGCCAACATATACAGAGACAGCATTGCAAGTCATTTTGCCACTACCACCAGCAAGGAAATCCAATGACTTTGTAAAATCTAAATAGGGATGGGAACAGAACGTGGATGCCTCAGTTCTCTGCCACATCCTTTATGAGTGATTCTCTACAAGTGGGAATCCTCCAACACCATAGCCAAGAGGATATTAGGAAAGTAGGAGCAGGGATAAGGAATGTATTCCTCCAGGAAGTGAAGTATAAAAAGTGGTGGCAGTGAGGCTTGTCCAAGAAAGTATGGGAAGTATTGCTTTGGAAAGCAGCTACTCCATTGCCCTCCCTGGAGGCAAGAAACCTTTTCATGTGCTGAGTCTGTGGCAGAGCAGCCCTCTCTCCTCACCAGAGAGCACACGTCAGGGGATGTAAGGCCCAGCTCAAAAAGCCACCCAGCAGCTTACCTCACTACCTGTGAAGCTACAAGGTGGCAGGGGTGGCAGTCCTCCTTCTGGAGCAGATGGCAAGTTACCAAAATGGCACTTCGCCAGGTCAAGTAGTTCATCATGAGAGACCCCTGAACAAAGGTATTTCACATGCTTTGTGATGTTACTCTGTAAACAGTTAATTTAAAATGCTGCACAGTTTAAGGACTCAACCAAGCAGGAATTTATTGTGCCCCTGCTGTAATATCCCATTTTCAGATTCTTCACACATTCCATTTATAGGGAGAAAGATCGTAATGACTCCCCCTTCTTAATTCTCTTTAACAGCCTTCCATTAAAACTACATCAAGTCAAGATCTTTGCTGTCTTTCAAGCCTCAATGTTACTTCTTTCTCTCTGCATTCCTGCTATTCTCTTCTTCACATTGAACACCTTCTAGGACCCTTTTTTCCTGTCCATATGGAAAAATGACTTTGGCCTCCAATTTACTTCTTGATTTAAGGGTTCTGGAATATTTCTGAGAGGAAAAGGGACCAAAAGCTCAAAGGGTATGAAAGCACAAAACACACAGGGCTAACAATGAACAGGACCTCCTGAACAATGGGTAATTCATCATGTTGTTCCCACAGTCCCAGGCCATGGCTTCAGGCAGTTTCACATGATCCAGGGTCAGTTTCACATGATCCCATACTAACCTCCAGCAGCAGCCAAGACCATTCTGGGTCCTTTGTAATGTGTTGTTATGTACTCCACCAAGTCATTACGATTTATGGATCTAAAAATACCAAAGGAGACAGCACTATTGTGTCAGTAAAGTTTACTAGAGTAAAGAGAGATAAATGTATGTAACAATACAATATCAAAATAATTAAAAGTTCTGCTATGTGCAAAGCAGAGGCAGAAAGGTAAAATGCAGGTGACTTCCTAAAAAGGAAATAGGAACTGGATAAATTTTGCCTTTCAAAGCTCTTCTAGCTTCCTGAGAAGGAGTGAGAATTCCAACTCAGTCAGGTAAAGACAGGATGCACTAATGATCTCCTTTCCTTTGAAAGCAGCACATTTAGCAGTCCCCTGTACTGGTCAAAACAAATGCTAAAAGAGCAATGCAAACACCATATGCTTACAATAAAACCTAATATGTGACCTATAGGAAAAAGTATTTCTACTTTTGTGTCAGATGCACTTTTAAGAAACAGAAGAAAAATATGGCAAAAAACCCCGAAGTCATGTAGAGGACATCTGAAGTTCACATACCCTTTCATGCCTGCATACAGGGGAACTAAGGCAATACAGGGGTTCTTCTCACAGTGATATTCAATGCAATTTCAGCTGCCTTTCAGTGTAAAAATGAAATCTGACACTGTTCCCTGCATTTTCAGGTAAGTCTTTCTCAATATATAAGTTACCACACAATTAAAGACACACATAATTTTGGACATACTTGATATTTTCAGTGGGTCCTAAAATTGTCCGTCCTAGGGCTGTATTCTGGTAGGCTGTGGCATGAAGGTAATCAAAGACAACCTCCTGCAAATTGGTTTCAACCTCTTGCATCTCTCGAAGTATAACTCCTCGCTCACGCTCAATCTCTGCCTCGCCCAGGGTACTGTTCTGAATTATGTCAGCAAGAATTTCCACAGCTAATTGCAAACAGAGATGGAAAAGAAAAGAGTATTTTCAGACTACCAAAAAAATCTGGTTCCAAAAGTGAAACCCACCGCAAAGAACAAGTGCTAGTAAGACCAGCAAGGGGACAAAACATTTGCTCTGCAATAAGGGAGAAGTCCAAAAGGTATCTTATTTTGGGACTCTGAAGAGAAAAATGTTTCAAATATCAGGTTCCCTGCTGGCTCCTTTCAAAATCTGCATTTACGCATTCTTGTGAACCTTGAGAATGGACTTTTCACCCGGCAAGGAAGGGACTGTAACACTGCAAAAGCATCATTCTGGGTCATCTCACTGGAAGCTGGACAAGCACATTGTTCTTTGCAGCTTTTCTGATGACTGAGAGCTATTACCTCTTGGTAAATCTTTTGAAAAAGCTTTTGCATAATACACAGTTTGTTCCCTGGACGTGTACGCGTTCAGATGAGCCCCCATATTCTCAATCTCTAGCTCAAGGTCTAACTGAGATCTCTTTTTCGTTCCCTGAAATAGAACAATAAGAAAATCACATTAGACCTTTCAATTCATCTACTCATCATTACTACTTCTTGTCTGGAAAAGTCATGACCAAGAGAAAGGAAATGTGTTCTGGAAATAAAACTGGCATACTAATTTCACCAAGCTTTACAGTCAGATATAAATCCTACCATGCTCCCAAATGAAAATAAAAAGCTGGCAAAAGGGTGACTGTGTATCTTCTAAGTCTATTATAAGAAGGTAAAAGTGAGTTAAAAACTAGATCTGTGTAATCCATATCTGTGAAACAGTTATACTGAACTAGGATTTTAGCTTCATATTCTAATGGAAACCAAAGTCTTAGTTGTCCACATTATTTTTCTCATTTAAATCTGGAAAAATTTTTTATACAATTCTGACAAAAGTTCTTATCATTGATCTTTAAAGACAGATAACTTAAAAATCCATTGTAAACTAATACATCAATATTCACACTCACCTTGAAAGCCATATGCTCAAGAAAGTGAGCAGTTCCATTGTTCTTCTCATTTTCATACCTGCTTCCAGCATCAATCCAAAGTCCAACCTCAATGAAGAAAAAAAAAAAAAGTCATTTTATCAGCTAACAGCTTTTCTATGGTTTCTTCCTTAAAGAGAACAGGTTTTCAAGAAAAAGCAAGTTTTGATCATCACAAAAAATTTAATTACAAGTCTACAACAGTCTTAAGACTTCTATGTCCTAGCATAAGTTCTATGAACTGTTGTTGATAAATATTGAAATGCAAATGCAATTTAGTTCCAGGAGGAAATGAACACACAGGAATAGATACAAAAAACCCTTCCTTCTGTAAGCTACTTACTGTGCATGTTGAGAGTCCAGAGTCTTCAGAAGCTACTTGCAAGCCATTTTCCAAAGGACTCACCCTAGTTTCAGGGACATTTAAGATTACTTCTGTTGCTGCTTTGGAAACTCCGAGCCTCCCTGTTCCAACATGCACACACTGGAAAGGAAAATCGTCAGTCATGCTCAGATTGTTTAGTTAAATCCATAGCTGCTTTTCTGGAAAACATATTGCTGAACTTAAGTATCAAGTTTGTGGATCTTTCTTGAAGCATGCATTTATAAGGAAAAGAATTCAGAACTACTATTCACCACTACTTCACATCAAGGAAGCAGCAATCTGAATCTGAAACAAACCCTGAAAATAACAAGTGAGGAGATGCATCTGCTGCCCTCTAATCTGACTTAGAAGCTGTTACTCTCATCAGCCAGACACACTTGTTTCCCACTTCTGCCAGGAAGAGCCTGCAGGACCTTTACTGTCTGGAATTCTCCTGAGTACCTGCTTTCTAAGGTGAAGCAAGGTATAGTCCAAGGGCCTGTGTCAGAACTGCAAATCCATCACCCTTTGATCAGAGCAGCAGAAATTGCCTGTTTTAAACAATCATGTGGCAGCTAAAGCATGTTAAATGAGAGTGGGGTAGAAAAGAAGGGAAGTTTACTGCAGTTTTTCGATAACAAGAAATGCAGATATGTATCCCAAATGCATACTTCAAGCAAACATCCATCTCAAAAACTTATTTCAATTTTTTCAAATAAACAAAGATTTCTCTCCCCATATAAATGCCCTAAACATGAAAGTACAAAATCCAGCTCTCACCCACTCTCCTCCTAAAATAAGTTAGATCTCTCAAAACTCACTAATTTCAGATCCACAGCACAATTCAAGCTTGAAGGGACCTCTGGAGGTCTCTGGTCCAACTTCCTTCTCAACTTGGTGAGACCATTTTGCTCAGGACTTTTTGCATCTGGGTATTGACAATCTCCCAAGCCAGTTGGAACTGCACAGCTCTGTAAGCACCCTGCTCCACTGCTTGACTGCCGCATATTCAGTTTTTCCTCTCTTGTTTCAACTTACGCCCATTATCTCTCATTCTGCCACCGTGCCCCTCTGTGACAGTCCTAGTTTTATCTTCCTGACAACTTTCTCCTAGGTGCTGGCAAAGGTTCTTCTCACAGCTCCTCTCACAGGTCCAGCTGAAGCCATGTCTTCCCCAGCCTGAACAAGGTCCGGAACCTCAGCCTCTCCTCACACGTGTTCCAGCCCAGTCCCTCTGTACTGAACATTTTCAGTTCACTAACATCGTCCTCACACTGAAGAGCCCCGGACCAGCGCAATCACTTACTACACTTCCCGCCGTGCACCGCGCCGCCACCGCGACTACAACTCCCAGCGTGCACCGCGCCTCACGGCCTCCAACTCCCCGCGTCCCCTCAGCGACAGCCCGAGCACCGGCGTTCGGTTTTACCGCGGCATCCACGCTCCCCGCGCCTCCCTCCGCCCCGCTCCCCGCTCCGCCGCCTCACCCGCTCCGCCGCACCGGGCGCTCGCACCAGGCGGACGGACCAGGGCAGGAGAAGCCGCCGGACCGCTGAGCGTGCTGCAGACGCCGCCATCTTGACGGCGTCGTGGGCGGGGCGGGGCGGGGCGGGCGTCCTCCGGCGCCGCGCAGGCGCGGGGCAGTTCCATCTGCCCCCGCCGGGGGGCACCGTGGGGCAGCGCAAACGCCGTGGCAGCGTCGCAGGGCGAGGCGAGAAACCGGGAGTGTCCCGGGTTGGAAGGGCCCCACAAGGGTCATCGAGTCCAGCTTCGGGCCCTGCCCAGGACAAGCCCACCGTGTATCTGAGAGCGCTGTCCAAACGCTCCTTGAGCTCTGGGAGGCTTGGGGCTTGGTTTAGTGGTCCGCTCTCCTCAGTGCCCCAGAGCAGCGCAGTTCAGGAAAGCTATTTTCCTTGCGATATCCCAGTATGGCCAGGCTCAGGACACACAAAGCGCTGCCTTTCGGCTGCCCCGGGAGCTGCCGTGGGCACACCACTGCTCGCCGCGGCTCCTCCAGCCGCTCGGGCCCTTTCGGCAGGGCTGGCTGAGGGCGCTGCGCTTCCTGCGGGACAGACCCGCTCTGAGTGGGGAAATCCCGAGGCTGGAATAACCTGGAGTCTTCTTCTGAGAAGTGCATGCAACGGAGCTGAAGCACTTGTTATGGATAGGAAGGCTTCATCCACAGCAGTAAATGCAGGCTCCGCCGAGCCTGTGCCAGCGCTGGTGAACTACCTCAGCTCCAAGCATACGGCTCCAAACTGCTGGGAATGGTCCCTGCCAGCTGCCAGGGGCTGGGCAGGGCTTGTGGGAATGCTACTTGACAAGAGCTAAATTTGGGCTGGGAAAAGTTCTGGAAGTATACCAGTGGAAGCAACTTCATTTCAGTGCCAAAGACCGTTGCTGAGCACGCTTGGAATGTATGGCTGTAGATAAATAGGTACAGACATGCAAGAAGCAGTGCTCGGTTTTTTCTTCCTGGTTAAAATTTTTACATTTTTTAGGATCTTTTCCTTTGGCTAATGAAGCATTATCTCAAAAATGAAGGAAAACCAGAGTGAAATTCTATTATTTGTCCCACAGTGTGTTAAGTGACACAACAGAAAAAAACCCAAAATACTACTTTAAAAAAGAAATCTATACTACTTATGCTGGGAGAAGCACTGGTTTAGGCACCATTTTCCTAACCCTGAATGCCCCTCTACCTCAGACTGTAGCACAATACTTCTGACACCCTCTGCCTCTGTACAAATACTACAAACCCCTCTTGTCCTGCTCTAAAAAGAAGGAAAAAGCTGGGCTCTTGGCATGTGATCAGAAGGAAGAGACTGAAAATGGTGGGAACAGAGGATGCTTCTGCTCAGGATGAACTGTCTCCTGTAACTGTCAAGGTCCTGTTGCTCAGAGATGATTCACGAGAGCTGTCAGAAGTGTTGCTTCCTTCCCCCTGAAACGTTATCAGTCACATGCAGATTTTAGGTGACAAAAACTACTGTGACTCTTGCAGGACACTGGGGATTATTGGTAGTTCCTGAGCTGGCTCAGATGCTGAAGTGTGAGAAGGCTCTGTGATTTAGCTTCTCAGACTCCAAAACATGGGCCAATTTCAGAAAAATTTCTGGGTTTCAGAAAACCCAGAGTATAGCTTCTGGGGAGTATTTTGTGTGTGTAGGCCTGTTCTTACTTCCTTGGCAGTTCAGAAAGAAATTCCCAGTTCATAAGCTCTGTGCTTTAACAGCAGCTTTAGTGCTGCAGCTGGGCTTGTCCAGTTTCTGTCACAAGGACTGTAATTGCATAAAAATAGTAAAACCCCAAAGCATGACATACTGCATACAGTTAAAAATGGAAGTGATACTGTTGGAAACGCAGAGGTTAAAATATAAACCTAAATACCAAGAAACCAGATGCATTCTAATTTGACAATGGTGCCTTGACCACATATGGAACTGTAGACCTCTTATTGAAATTGTTACTGTTACTTTGCTGCCTGTACTATTTTAGTGCCCACATAGCCTATGTAAGAAGGATCTTGTAGCTGCAAAGCATGCACATCCTTTCACCGGAGAATTTACATTGAAGTCAAATTAGTTTCCCTGGAACAGAAAATCTAACCTTACATGAAACTAGCTACTTCTCATTTTGTTTTGTTTAGTTTCTCCCATTTAATTCATGCATATTCAAAAGATCCATCCAGTTCCAGCATTTTTAACATTTCAGATAGAGCTCTGTCAAGTTGTAAAAGGAAAAAAGCAAAGCAGCAAACTGTGCAACTGAAAATTAAAATTAAGCTTCTGTTCCATTTTGCAGCTAGATCTAACTGATCTCATTATGCTGGGATTTATCTCAAAGATGTTTTACCAGACTTCACTAAACCATTAGCCATCCTAGAAATTTGAATCCTTGCTAGACATAGAATTACAGCTTCAGATAAAATGATTATCCCCATAATGTCTTCTACTTAACAAAATAGGAGTGTCTCATATGTAAATGTAATCTAAAATTTAGCATCCAGGAAAGGTCATTAGGGAGATGCAACTTTAAATTAAGAAATCTTATTAACCAACTAAAAATGCAATAAAATAAAACAAATACTGATGTTTTAACAGTAGAAGCTGAATATCTAAATATTCATCACTAAACTTTTACAAAACACTACTTTTCAAATGGTTTTAACTTTTTTTTTTAATAGTGATATTATTTTGAAATGGGCTATTATAACAAGGAATGCTCACAATATTCCTTGGGTTTAGGTAAACAGTATAATCTGTGACTTCCAGATGGAGAAGATTAGACCTTTGTTCATAATTCTTACATGTCCAGTCTCAAGCAACAATGGAACAGAAGGGCCAAGACTAAAAGAAGGAAATTCTATATAAATTATGTCCTTGTCATCAGCAAGATAGATAAGTAGTTGCCTGCCAATTTCAAGATGCCACAGAACCTCGTGAAATGAGTGGATGATATAGGTGAGAGTCTTCAGGATGAAAATCTAGTTCCTTCAAATCCAGATTCCAGATTTCACCCTAAGTATGGGAAGCTTTGTATTTCACACTAAGTAGCTATTTTCGATTAGCATCCCTCCTAAAGAGGTGTCTGGGAAACAACCAAATGGCACTTTCAGTTTTTAAGCTTAAAACTTGTCAGGAACTCCTCTGAAACCAGTAATAATGCACAGTCTGAATTATACAGTTCCAAGTGGTTTTCTGAGGAAATAAAGTTTCCACGTTCATTCCTGTACAATATCAACCAAATGACACAGGCACCTCAAAGAAAAAGCCATTCCAGGAACCACCAGCTGCTGCATTTTCAGCTCACACTTGGGAGAGACTCTACACTACCCTGTACGAAAAAACGATCCAGCTGGTGCTGGTGCCAGCACTCACAGATCTAGCTTGTTGCTTCTAGAGTAATATTTCTACTTTATAAAACAATTCCATGTGGTAGCAATGATATAAATGAGAAATCTGTTTATGCATACCTGATGTACATATAGCCATATGTCAGCACAGGGGCTGAACACAACACTGTGAAACCAACACTTCTATAACTCTGAACTAGGATGACAATCTTGATATGAGCAAAGAAAGCATGATCTTGAAAGGTTTTTCTTCCAATTTTATATATGAAGTATTTCTTCTTAAATAAGGAAAAAGTTAATATCAGCAAGACACACTATCATCATCAACTTGCTACAGAAGTAGTTGGGGAGAACTATCCTCAGTTACAGGCTGATCCAACCCTAGAACAAGAGGGCACAGGAACTAATCATTAGAACAGCACTGCTCAGGAAAAAGACCTTCAGGATTGCTGAAACCAACACACAGTAAACATTAACAATTGAAATTGCCTTTGGCTAAACTACTTCTTAATGCTGTGTTAGCTTTTTGTAGAGTGATTGTGTTCACTGTTTATTTACAATCTACTATCTTTTTAAAGCAATAAAGTATTGCCTTTAATGAATATGCTGAAATCCAGCTGCCAGGAATTGGCTTGATTTCAGCCAAGCAAGCAGAATTCAAACGAGCCTAAAAACACGGGCTTGAGAAACAATACATTATTTTGTAGAGGAGTGGGTTGGAGGAGTTTTTTGTGAATAAAGCTGTTTTGAGAATACAAATCAAACTTTACAGACATTATGTTGTCTGATTTTCATGCCAGCAGTTCCCTGGCATCTAGCTGATTATTTTTGTCAGTATTACCTAGAAGTTATCCTTCAGCTAATTAAATTGCAATAGCTTTTCTTTCCCATGGTTAATCACTAGGCAGCAACTGCAAAGGCCTACAGGCCACTGACACTGGTCTTTTGTACTCTGAAGCTGCAAGGAAGACTGTCTAAATTAAACATAGTTGGCTGAATTTATAACATTTCAGTTGCTCATTAACAGAGCACTCTTTTGAAGCTATTGATTTAAAGCTTTCTTCAGGGAATATGCCAGTATTCTGTCTGCATGAAGTTCTTTTTTTTCCTCATAGGTATTTATGCACTGAAATAAGTAAGTCAGTAAGTACCAGACAGCCCCCTACCTGACAGCTGAGGTCTTTTATGAGAAAGATAAATGGAGGGAGTTTGGATAACTCATAACAATTTTTCAAGAATAACATGCCAAACAAATGATTCTGCCTGATGCAGTAACTCAACAAGAAATTCCTGTGGGTAAATTCATGTGATTTAGCTAAACAGATAGGTTTGTCTTTGCCCTTTAGCAGACTCACTGCAGAATAAGGATCAGTCCTTTATTATTGCTTTTGTTGGCATTGTACACGAGTGTCATTTGCATCCTTCCCTGTGACTATAATCACATACAGGTTTCTTGCTTTAGGGCATTATTCTGATTAAATGGTAGATGAATTCTGAAAGCTCCGACATTAATTTCAACCTTTTTCTCATTTTAAGAAAGGGTCACTTCAGTGAATATTTTCTCCAGAAAATAATTGAGAAGTCACCTGAATCTCTGGTATAATTAAATTGAAATTAACACAGTGAAAACTGAAATTAATGCAGTTACTGAAAAGATTAGAATTTGTCACCTGTTCAGGCAGCCAAGACATTCACCATTCTTTGATTCTCCGATTCATTCCTCCTCTGTTCCACATTGTTCAGGTAGCAATGCTGTGAGCATTTTTCATCAATCTGTGGAAGGAAAGTAGATTTTCCATTACCCAAAAATGCTACTAATGCTGCTAATGCTACTCATCACAGTTTATAATACAGCAAATGTACAGTTATGTGCTATTGTAACATCCAGATAACTGAGTTTTCTCTTTTATTTTCTCTCTTAAACCCTGTTTTCTCACTCTTTAATCCCTATAATCTTATTAATGCTTAAGTTAGCCAACACAAACTACAGGCCATGTCATTTTATACTGATATTAATACATTGTGATTCCAGACTTCTCCAAAATACTCATTGATCCAGGGCAGGTTTTGTTTAGCTACCTGTTGCACTCTAACTGTGAAGACAACGTATAGGAGCTTTTTGCTCTACAGCTCTATCCAACCTCCTGGTTGATTTCCTAGCCTGAATTGATTGCCATCATGTTGTAGACTCTCAGGGTTCATCACACTGCTGCAGACTGGCCAAATTTGTGCCCCGACTCATCTCTCTGTGCTGCAGGGCCTCCTTTGTGCTCATGTACAAAATTTGTATCACTCATCACCCCTCAGCTGTATAAAACTACTTCTTTGCACTCTTTCAATAGTCAGTGGAGTGAAACAGGCACCTCGACTTGTGGGTTATCCTTTGTACTCCGGACAGCTCTCTTAGGATAGTTACTTAGAAATGTCTCCTCATGGCACTTCCCTCTCCCACTGACTGTAGAAGAATGAATTACTAGTCCAGCAAACATCCAACTTCTAGGCAGCTACCTTCTGGCAAAACAAACCTTATCCTGAGCTTCAGGCTAGGAGCTCATCGCACGTATCCAAATATCCCTTATCTAAATATCAGATCCATATATTTTAATGTATTATTAGAGGATATTATACAAATTATAAATGCATTTTCTCAAGGGCACAAGTTGAACTTATATTCTGTAGGGCCTACAGCATTTTAATGCAGGAGGCTGGAAATTTTGCAGCATCTTCACGTAATTTTAAATACTGAATGCTTGCCATTAATTAAATATAAATACAGTAATCACATGAGTACTCCTTGAGTTATTTATTTTATATTACAAGAAGTTTGTTTTTTTATGCATGCACATATTCAAGGTTCAAGACTGTGTAGCAACTGGATTTTGTGCTGATCTTAATGTGATGAACAATCACACTGTAGAAGTTAGCAAAGGAGAGGCTAGGAGTGTTGACAGATGGTTGGGAAAGAGAAAGTTGGGGATTTTATAACCTGAGAAGCTGTCAGAAGTTTGGAAATGTAGAATATCATTGGTCAGATACTTCTGCTCACATAAGCAGCTAACTTGCTAGAGCTGATACTCAAACTTTCAAATTTCAAGTTAATGATCTGATTGCATTGTTTAGTCATGTATTTCACTAAACATCATTTTTTCAGACTGAGTTCAGATTCACTGGCCTTTTTTACATTCCTCTGAAGGAAAACAATTTCTGAAGCTTCTTAAACCCACTGTACTCTATGTCCCAGATTGATGCCTTTCTCAAATCCC
>VXAC01005558.1:89295-135665 GCA_013399225.1 Rhipidura dahli | reverse complement strand
AGTGACAGAACAAGGGAAAATGGCTTCAAACTAACAGACATAAGGTTTAGATTAGCTGTCAGGAAAATTTTCTTGCTCTGAGGGTGTTTAGGCCCTGGAACAGGCTACCCTGGGAAGTATTGGATGTCCCATCCCTGGAAGTGTTCAAGTCCAGGCTGGCTAGGGCTCCAAGCAACCTGGTCTTGTAGAAAGTGTCCCTGCCCATGGCAGGGGGTTGGAACAAGATGATCTTTGAGATCCCTTCCAATCCAAACTATCCTATGATTCTGTGTTTCTATGACTCTATGATCCTTTTACACCCATTAGAATTGTGGCCAATGGAATGAAAGTCATGATGCAGATCATCTGTAGTGTTTTGTTTTGCTTTTAAATAACCAGTTTGTAAGTATTAAATACCAACATCTGTGGATATACAGACCAGAGTACAGATGTTGATATACAGACTAGAGAAAAGATTAGTTGTTTTTGCAGGGGATTTAGGATTTCTTCTCTCTTACACCACTCAGTTTTCATTTAAAGTCATGTAAGAGCAGAGTAACAATTTCAGAGGTGTATAAAGTTGTAAGGGGATTTAAAAAAACAACTGGTGATGGCTTTCAAGAAAAAAATTGGATGTCTACAGAACACATCTAACAAGTTCAGACAACCATAGCAAACTCTGCAGATGCTCAAAATATTTCTGTTGAAAATTCCATATGCTTGCTAGTTCAAAAAGAGAAAGTAGAGAAAATAGTTAAAAACCGCCATTGTCATGAGCAGGATTGTGTCATATCTCCTGCTTTAACACTTGAAAACAAACTGCACAACTTTTTTTTTGAGATAAACCCATTTCATTTCCAAGTCATGTGCCCTGGAATCCTCATTCCTGTTCCTTATCTATGTATGCTTCCAAACAGAAGGAAGTTTATGCTCTACCATGAAATCACTTTTCAATTGACTCAGAGCACTCTTCTAAATTTCTCTAGACAGTCCCAATAATCTCTTGGGTTTTTTTCCCTTAATCAAGTTGATGCTACCATCTGGAACACTTCCTCCCCATGTACCAATCATGAAAGTTTTGTGAATTTTATTACCAACATAGGCAAAGAGAGAGAGAGAAAGTTTAAACAAGAGTTCAAAAGGAAAAAGCAAGCACTGCTCCAGAGCACTTATTTTAACCCAGAAAAAAATTCAAAAATAGTTTCTGCTTTCACAGGTTTCTTTCAAGATAGCATTTGAGAATTCTGTTATCTTTAAGCATACAAAACGTTAAGATAGAGCTCAGGCAAGCCAGGGTGCTGTCCATCATTGAAATCACAAACTTTAGCAAAAAAGTCATGCAATTAAATATCTAGTCCTGTATGTATAGAATCAGAGAATCACAGAATGAGTTGGGTTGGAAGGGATCTTAAAGATCATTTAGTTCCAAGCACCTTGCCATGCACAGGGACACCTTCCACTAAATCAGGTTGCTCAGAGCCCCATCCAGCCTATCCTTGAACATTTCCAGGGATGGGGCATTCCAATGATGGCCCATCCTCTGGGCAACCTGTGCAAGTGCAGATATGCAGATTTTTTGCAGTAACAGCAGGTACCATGTCAGAGACAGAAATTCCATTTTTAATAACTCAAGCAAAATAAATTCTCAACTCCTTTTGATGCCTTAAAGTGGCTACCTAAAAACAGAGGCTAGACAAAAAGAAGAGAATAAAAGTAGGTATTTATTTGAAGGGCCTTCAAAGGTGCACCCATCAAAGGGCAGTCAAAAGGCTACACCCAAGACGGACCCCGGGTCATGAGTTCTTCACACTTCTGTAGGTTTGGTCCATTTGCATATTAGGGTTAATTGTCCAATTATAACTTCAGTTAATGATGTAATTACCCCAGGTTTGCCCTTCCTCTTCAGAGGCTTTTAGTTTGCACATTTTGGGGCCTGGGACAATTGAGGTGTCCTTGAAGAGCAATCCAAGGGAGGGCTTGTTATGTCTAACCAGCATGAGAGAACAGCAGCTAACAGCCACATGGAACTTCAAAGTTACACACTGGGCAGTACAGGGTTTGAAAAATATAAAAGTCAAAACCTAAGGCATCACTTTGTTTTACTGCAAAATCCTAAAATTTCTGAACAAGCTACAATATGATATTGCCAAAGATTGTGATTCAAACTGCAACCATCTTTTACTCATCTGGCATAGACTGGGATGGGGTTGTTTTGGTTTCATTTTTTTAACTGCATGCACTGTTACCTTTCCTACCTTTGAGATATGTCAAGAACCCCTGGGAAAAGGAGTCGGAAATTATTATGTAGCACTCTTGATATTTCAAATGTCAAGAGAAAGAAGAAAAGTTTGAATGTATTATCGTGTCTTACCAGGGCACTTCATATCTCTTCCAGACACTACAGCTTAACAAAGTGAACAGTTCTGTGCACTCTGCCAGTCCTTATCGAGCCTTGTAGGTAAAGAGAAAGGTCAGAGACACTAAGATCTCAATTATCAAGGTCTCAATCAATCTCAAAAAATCCCCGGTAATTGGAATGGAGTTACTATAAATTAACAAAATTACAGTGAAACTATAAATGATTTGCTACCTTCTACCAAAGGCCCAGAAAGACTGATTTTTAACTTATATTGAGTGAAATCATTACTTCTTTTATTCATGTTTGTATGTCTTAGGGGTCTAGGAAACCAAAACTATACAAAGGGTATATTACTTCTAAAAAGATATCTGGACATGCTTCCTGAGAGTTTTCAATGTGAGTTTGTAGCTTCTAATCAGATTTTTCAAACACAATATAAAACCTTTTGAAATATTATTCAGTTTAAGGATCGTCTTTTTTCAACTTATTTCAGATGCCATCAGATTATTCCAAGAGAAAGCTTAAGAAATAAACCCTACTTTTATTGAAAAAGTCTTACTCAAAAAAAGTGCTGCTATTTGTGAAATCTCTTCAAAAACAGGGACTTGGTTCTATTCAATTGCTTCTTTTTGAAAATCAATAGAGAATACACACCACTGTCTAAATCATCTATGATATAGGAAATACACCCACAGAAAAAAATATAGAAACAAACCACAAAAAGTCACAGAAGAAAATTACCTGAATGTATTGCCTAGGGCAATGATTGAAGCAGTCATAGTTCCTTCTTTAAAGCAGAGACTGTTTTTAATTTTTGGTTATGTTTATATATTTAGAAGGACCACTCAAAGGATTAGATATTTTACCTGAAAATGTCCTTGAGTTGTCATTTAACAGATTTCACTACCTTCTCCCATTAAAATCACTGGATGAAAAAAAAAAAAAAACCAAAAACAAACCAAAAGAAAATCTCTCACATGTTATCAGTGGAAATAAAATGAAGGCAGTGCAGTTATTTCAAAAATTTTATGTAATTATTTTGAATATCTGAAAGGACTATTCAGCTTTTATCGTATAGTGACCACTATAGGCAAATAGACTCTGAAAAAAAAATCACAATAGACCACTTTAACAAAAGTGATATTGTTGGGTTTAGTCTGTAATCAAAGTTAAACAGAAGTCCTAATTAATATCTCGCACTCACATGCCTTAATTATTCCTCAGCATAATTTAAAATAAAATTCTCCTACAGACCTTAAAACCACAGAACTTGGATATGGTGAACTGTGCTGTTGCTCCAACCCTAGTGATTTCAGTTTTGTGCCAAACATCTCAAAATTGGGCACTGCTTCTACTTGCATTCTTGAGTCACAGCCTGAAAACCATTTTCTAAATTTGTTTCCCTCAAAAATGATGAAAGTTACAGCTATACTCTCATTAATAGTAATGTAAAGCTGAAACTGATGTTTTTATGTAATCTTGAGTTATTTTATGTTCTTAAAACATTCTGAAAATTTATAATTGGCACTACTGAAATATTATTATCATTATTATTATTGTAATCATCATTATTTTCATCATTATTATTAATAATAATAGTAATGATAATACCACAGGTAACTGTCAACAGGCTGGTAATTAGCAGCTCTAATTTCAACAGTCCGTGAGGAAATGTGAGGGCCTCATTTCATGGTTTTAATTTTGTCCTAAAAAAGTGAGAAAAGAGGTTTTGCCTGCTTACATGAATCCACGTAAGATTCACTAGTTGTGTCTCATTAAAATTGCAAAGAATTTAAGAGGTAACAGATAAAATTGGTTTTTCTAGCAAAATGTCTCTGCAGTAATTGTAGCCCACCAAGTTTTGTCACAGACATATTTCAAGGGACACTTCATCTGTAAGTCTAATACCTTTAGGGGTCTGATTTTTTGAATGGATAAGGGGGTGGATCCTTTCCGCCTATGCTGATGAAACAACAATGTAGCTACAATTATTCTGGATCTTTAGGCCCTCAAATTTTAAAAGTAATGTGTAGGCACCTGAGGAGCAAAGCTCTAAGAAAGCAGCTTGAAAACTTTGACTGTAAGCTTTGAGACAAGCTTTTGAACCCTGTGAAAGACTCAGCTTGATATCAATATTCTTTTTATGAAACTTTCTGGATATGGCTTTCTTGCCCAGTAGGGGAAAATACTTTGGCATTTGCTCAACTCTTAGCAAATATTTAAATTACAAAGGCTTCACTCTGCTCCCTCAATAGGAACGCATTCCTGAAATGCTGTTGTCAAGCTCAGTCATTTGGAGGCTACTTTTTTTCTTCTTTCTTTTTCTTTCCAATTTTAACTCAGATTAAATTCCATTTGATGAAAACTGTTAATAGAAGAGAAAGCACTCTTAATAAATTTCCAATAACTGTGTAATGTATGCTTGAACAGAAATACGTTACATACATTAAATTTGTTTTTATCTGAGATTAAAAAAACCATTTCAATTTCAGTTGATTCCTAAATTGTACCTGCACAGAATTTTGGACTCTCCCAGCCCATTTATATTTTATATTGTTCAATCTCTGCATATTTTATTTCCAATCCAGTCTTTGATAGAGTTCATCAAAAAAATTATTTTAGACAAATGAGCAAAGAGAGTCTTTCACATTTTCAGTCCTGTAAGCTTATTTCTTCTACTAGTAAAAATGTCAAAGATGTAAATTTTCCTTGTTTTCATAATTCTCCCATATATTTTTATATATATACATTAACATATTTATAATACATATTTTTACATTTTGACCAATATTTTTGTTTGTTCCATGGGAAAAAAATTACATAATTTTTAAAACAAACTCCAAGAACTTTAAAAGTTTTTTTTTCTGTTGCTGTTTTGTGTAAATCAGACATAGGAGGCACTTCCTTCTCTTTCAGGAAATATTTGTTTTCTTTATCCACCCTGTTTTATTATCTCCTGTGCCTGCTCCTGATATCTCATCCCAAATGCAATGAAGAAACTCTCAATCAAACTGTGAAATAATAGGGCCTGTATTTCCATGATAAGAATGAAATGGAGACCTTGTAGCTCAGATAATTAAAAAGAAACTCTATGCTCAGTTTTGGAAAGATTTCAGTATGGTGACTCAAGGTATTCATTTATCTTCTTGAAATCACATTTTAATTTTCTCAGTACAAAAAACTTCTAGTGGCAGTCATAGCCTAAAAAAAAATAAAAAGGTTAATTTTAGGTTTTTTTGGTATTTCCTGTTTTCTCATCTAAATTCTTTTTACCATTGTGCATAATTAATGTATTACAACCAAAGCTTTGCACCTCCAACTTATGCTTTCATAGCAATTTTCTCATAGGAAAAAAAATAACCACAAGTCTCCCTTATATGAACGTGACCTCTTTCTTTCATAAAACACAAGTATCCCTGAATTAATTTCATTCCTATTACCTCCAGCTAAGACTTGTACCATCAACCACCAGAGAGTGACCATTTAGTGAGTAACCTGAAGAAACTAAGGTATGTGCAGCATGTGATAATTGACAGAGAAAAGACAGAAGGATACTAATATTTTTTAATCACCTGATAGTCATGTAGTCCTCTTTTGGACTGAAAGGCTTTTTCCCAACACTAAGCCCAGTTGTGACTCCTTCGGAGTCAAAGTGATTTCAGAAGAGGAAGAAAATATAGCATGGCTTGAGACACAGAATAAAAAAAATAGTCTCACTTGGAAGGAAAAGGGGTCTTTAAAAGTAGAAAATAAAATTTCTATTCTGAACAGTGATTAAAATTTCAGCTATGAAACCATTTTTTAAAAACAAAAATTGTAGTAAATTCAGTGGAAACAGAAGGTATTAGAACAGTGAGTCTACAACCTTCACAGACCCATAGTAGGACCACTAGTGATGGAAATGTCTCAGGTTTGTAATGAACCATCCTCCTTGATCTTTACAGACAGTGCATTTTTTTTCACCAATAAGTGGTAAATTCAAATATTAAGCTTCAAAAAAGCAGTGAAATTTAATTGTCTGCACCTGACCTGCTTTTTAGATGGCTAGTGTTTCTTATGTTTTACCTCACACAGAATTTCCACTGCTTTCCTCTTCCTTTTGTACAAAGACCTTTCATTTATCCATTTTCCAATTTTGATTTTTAACTTTTCTTCAGTGGTATTGACTGGCCTTTGACACTTTGATCCTTAGACTAATTAGTCTCTGAGATTTAAACACAGGAAACAGGCTTTTAGATGTTGTTGGGTTTTTTCCCCTCAGTGCATTTATAGCAGGTAGTGTATGTCACATATTAGTAATTATGCACCAGGAGAAAAAAAAATATTTAAAGCTGGAAGACAGCTAAAATAAATAAGCATGAAGAACAAGTCCATTTTAAACAGGACTCTGAGAGTACTCTTATGTGACTTTAAGATGATCAGGAAGTCATATAAATAATACAGCATGTAAAAAGTACAGGAAAATACGTTGTGTACTAGGGATGTTGTGACTCTTCTCTTCATTTTCTCCCTGTAAATGGGAAGTTGGGATTGCAGGATCACAGTGGTCCCCTATGAGAAAATGAATGACAGCGATTCCAGACTTGATTCTGCCATAGACATGTTAGAGCAGGGGATGTGAGTATGGCTCTGCAGGTGGCATTTTTCTGTAAGACATCCTTAATTGTGCTGGACAGGTAAAAAGTGGTCCAAAACTACAATTTTTCATTTTTTTCAAGAAGAAATATACTTTTCCTTAGGCTGATACAGATATCAAGAAGTAGTCATTATATATCTACAGAGGTTACCTAGATATCTTCTGGTATTATTCTATCAAAAAAAAAAAAAACAAAACCAAAAATGAAGCTAGTCCCCCACTAATGTTTGGGTTTATATAAGCCCTGAAGCAATTTTTATTACTTTATTCCAATATAGACATGTTCTGATCTTCTGAGTCTCTGGCCAGATATAAATTAATATTTTTCTTTACTGTGGTACTACAATGTATTCCTTCATTTGAGGTCACATTTTCTCTGATAGTTATTTACATTCAGAAATCATTGCTTAATGAAAAATTTCTTGAACATACAACACAAGTCATTGGCAAAGTTTCAACAATTAGCATATGATCTGAAAATTGATAGAAGTCCATAGAACTCCATAGAACAAAAATTGTATTTTATTATGGTTTTGATTTGTTTATGATTGTAAATGAAACTACTTTAGGAACAGTAAATTGAAAAGAAAGTTGCAGATTATGTCATGAGGTAGTAGGAATAATAATTATTAATCAGGACTTTTTTGCCTTAAAAATTTTGGATTTTTTACAAAAACATAGGAAAAGGAAACTGAAGATTTTATCACATTTCTCAGTTTAGCTCTTTTTTCTCACCGTATTTCTTGTACAGAATGATATACAGATAATATTAACTCTCAAAAACTACTGAAAAACTCCCCCAAACCATCAAAATGAATAAATATTTCATGCCCTAATTGCCTAAATGTTGCAAGGTACAAATCTTTGAAGATGAACAGTCAAATCCTTGTGTTGTCGACAAAAGGGAAGATATTTAGCAGAGATCTTGAAGACTTGAGTGCAAGTGTAGAAAGTAAGTTCTGACCTGTGGAGAAAGGTTTTTGTTCCAGTTACGAAGCACCAAAGACAGAAAGGGGAGACTTGAACAGCCAGGACCTCTACTGTACCTCTCCTGTGAGATAATGAGACTTCACCCTCAAGGTTTCTCTGTTTCACAGCTTCTACAACCATTATAAATTAAAATTTCAAAAGGAATGTAGAGAACATGTCACCCAGCTGCAACTGACTGTCAACAGCATTAAGCTCTTTCAAAGTGCTCACTACCCAGGAGCCAACAATAAACAGCAATAAATTTGCATGCAGAGATTTTTTTTTCCCCTCCATTTCAAGAGAGTGCCCAAGACTAATTTTGAACTGCATATACTCCTTTAGACTGCGCTGTTACTGTTTCATTTAAGTTGAAGGGATCTGCTGCTGTTTAATGTAAAAAATATACAACTCAGGAAGACAGTGAGCAGAAGTTATTTCAATTTATGCTTTCACTACTTATTAAACACACCACACACCCTCCTATTTCCCACTGAAAAGCCACAGTCTGCTTTATGGCACTTTGTTCTTTTGTTTTCAAAGTTGTCTTGAGGACATGTTGCACTGTGACAACTCAAATCAAGTTGTATTCCTTGTAATCTGCCAAGAAGTATTAGAGAGGATAGCGAAATGTGACTCTGAGAAAATGTCACAGTGCGATAGAACTCAGGAGATCACGCGAATATTGGCTCCAACATTTAAAAAAGATTCTGCATTAAATGTACTTTTCCCCAAAGCTTTAATAAGTTTAGGACTTCTTTTCTATTAACTGTCAATTACATTTATACTTTAAAGAACCATATGTGACTATGCTGCCAGGAAATGAAATGCACGGAATCAAAATCTTCTTCCTGTTGCTCTGGCTCAACAGTGACCTGTTCCAGATCAAAACCTTGCACTCTGAAGGTATTCTCATACATTAATAAGCTACTTGCTAGGAGTCCCTAGGACATAATATAAAGGCTTTTCCAGCTGTATACAGCACATATCTGCCATGCAATAACTGGTGTGGAACAAAAGGGAAATATTTTTCCAAGTAATGTGGCAGTTCTTGGATCTCCATGCAAAGAAGCAGTACTATACAAATTTCAACAGTTCTTTTGATGTGTGTAATCTTTAAAATGTGTAGAATTGTTTGTCTGGATTGTGTATTGTTCAGCAAAAGAGGTGTACACCCTAACGAGCAATTTAATTTCCAGCTGGGTCTAGAAGACACAAATAAATATCTCACTTAAATAAATATTAAAATAAACCCCCAAAAGAATATAGAAGAGATAAAAGATGCTTCTTTGAGAAGATTTGCAGCCAGGTAAGTGAGAATATTTTGAAGATTTTGTGAAGGAAGAAGCTATATTAATTTCATAGTAGAGTGATGAAAAATTACATATAAGTAATGAATGCTTTCCTTGTTTTTTTTTAATCCATCTGCAAGTTAATTTAAGTGATTTTAACAATGACAGACATCACAAAAAAAAACCCATGGTTAGAGCTGCTTGCATTAATTTATATTTTTATGGATTTATATTTATACAGCTTTTTTGCCCCACTAGTGTTTCAGTGAAAGAGTCATGATTGAGATGGTATAAAATTTAGCTTGAAATTGAACCTACACTAAATTTGTTAGTTGTTGGTGGATTTAATAAGATTTGAGAGAAATAATGTGTGCTATTCCAAAAGTGAAGAGTAAGTTCAGCCAGGTGAAAACTCTCTCCTAAGATCTGGCAAGACAACATATCCATCCTGGCAGCCTGGAGCCCATTCTATTGCTTCTATACAGAACCAATGTTAGTAAGTTAATAAACATTTTTTTTAAGCAGATTCATACAGATTTCAGTGGATGCCATGTGATATTGTTTTAATATATTAAGGAATATCAAATAATATCCAGCTAAATGAAATTTATACATCAAAGCTAAAATCCTTAAAAAAACACAACTTAGACTTCTCAAGTCAAAATAATTTGGAAGATGTTAGATAGATGTGGGTGTCAGAGTAAAGAATCATTTAGGGAATATCTTTAGACCTTATTATGGTACCCAGATTGAATATTCCCTGGAAAAATGTAAGAGTACACACATCTTTAGATTCAAAATTGTGACTGAAGGGTCCCTAAGGAAATGAGTGTCCTTTGAAGCACAAATATTATAATGTCAGGTGAACAAACTTGCTCCACTAGCAGTTCATGGAAAGATACACTCTTTGTGGGCAGCTTCTGCTCTGGGTGTGGGACACCTGGATCGAGCCATATCTCGCAAATCAGCAGCTACACCTCAAACCAGAATGCATTTATACAGAAATGCTTCACGTACTTGTTTTGGGTACAATAATAAGAATTAAGCCTATGTCATGCAGAACATCTGATCTTTTTCTATGGTCATATTTTTCAAAGGAAGTTTCTTCTCTTTTAATCTTACGATTAACAGAAACTAGCCAGACAAGCCACATCAGTAAAGATAAGCACAGAGCTTAGTTTGCAGTTATCTCTATAATGTGACTTCACAGGAATATTAAAGTATCCTTTTCACAATAAGAAATCAATTGATTTATTTCATGCAGTTTATATAAAGTACACTAATCTAAATGATCTCTTTATGGAAGTCAACAAAATAGGTAAAAAATACTTTTCTAAAGAAAATAGTCAGTATTTGAAATACGAACCAAAAAACATACTTCAGATGATTTTGAAATGTCCTTTAATAAAATTAAATAGGTGAATCCCAACAAAAGCCCTTTTCCACAGATGAGCATTGTGAATATTATTGTTCCTAACTGAGCTCACTGGGACCCCCTTTTTCTATACAGGTACTGTCTTTGGTTGTAAATGTTCAGACAGTTTTTCCCCAAAAATTTCTCAGCTATCTCGCACCTAGGTAGCCCCAGTTTGGCTTTTCTAATAGGATTTCATTTTTAAAGTCATTCTTCTATGTAGTTCATACATGTGGTTAAAAAACTCTAATACTTCTCTGGATGCTTATTTAGATGGGGAAAATAAAATTTAATTGTTTCAAAAATCTCTCATAAGGGGTAAATGAGGAACTTTCATTTTTTGTTGTATTTTTATCCAAAACTCCCCAAAGATTCCAAAGTTATTTGAAGATTGTAGTTGTGTTCCTATCTACTTTGAAACTTGAAACAGTCATTATAGATGACAGCGTAAATACCTTCTACTTAACCACATATTCACTTTGCACACACAATTCCTTCTTTGATGCTAGAATTTCTCATTTTCACCTTTGATTTTGAAAATAAAACACTTTTGTGTTGTGTGGGGCAAAAGTAAAACACAAACAAGGGTAAATATCAGAGAGAATTAAGCACTGATAGACTTCTCTTTTGACTTCACTTCAGAGAAGTCTGAACTACCAACAATAGACCATCAAAACAGATGAATTGGTATTAAAGAAGATGTTTTTTCCCAAAAAGGCTACTATTATTGTGGCTATTTCCATTTGATATACATGCAATATTTGAGGCAACTTTTGTGGGAAAAAAAAACCAGAGAATTTATAGATTTTAAAGTGCTTTTCCATTTGATTCTAAGGGGCAAGTGGTGAACTTTTTAATTCAGTCTTTCTTTGTTACAATTACTCAGACTGAGTAAAGACCTGTTGTTTAAAATATGTCTAGTACCTCTAATTTTGACCTTCTCTGTTTTTATAAATAAGGCTTTACATACACTTACAGTGTATTCTGTAAGAAACCTTTTGGCATAGTAATAATAAAAACTCTCTCTGAAAACCAACTGCAATTGAACATCAATTGCTGGTCTTTTCATTGCATAATATCTAAGGTAGCCCCTAATTTATTTATATATTTGACTAATGCAAATTGAGTTAAAATTGTACATTATGTTTTAACTTGAATTCAAAAATATGATGTTCTACTAAACTGTTTTCCAGTCTTTTTTCAGGCTTCTATCTCTTTGTAGCTAAATGAAAATACTTTTGTGTTGTGATGGTGGCAAATAATAGTGATGTTCAAAGTCTTGTCAATATGAAGACATTCCCTTGTTATTTTTAGCAAATATAATTTCCGTTTATTAGCCTATTAATTAACTTACAGGTCCTACCAAGGGAAAAATTCTATTTACTCCTCTTAATAGTGAGATAATTACATCCACAATTTTCCAATGAGACCTTGAGAAATTTAGGGTAAAGATGAGTGGCAGCTAGAAGGTATGTAAGATAATGTAAAATTTCACATATCATTAACTGATGTATAAGCATATATAATTAATTTAATATATCATTAGCTTAATATACTCCACAATTTTCCCTTTTGAAAAATGAATATATTATTCAAAATCAATTTGCATCTCCTTGTTTTTTCTGTCATACTCACAAATAATTTCCAGGCCAGTACTTTAGAAGTTACATTTAAAACTCTTGGGAGCTATAACAAGTGAACATGAAGTACACAGATCTAGAATAATAGGAATTTGAACAGCCACAACTGGTCTCTTATCTCCATTCTGTCCACATGAAACACAAAGTTATACACATGCAGTCATGACATGATTATGATATGGTATCAGATTAAGCCAGGGACAGTTTTGATATGATAAACACAATGTGTGTATAATCACAGATTGCTTTAAAAATTGTAGTGGTCTCAATGGGTTCATTAGCTTCAGACGAAAAAGTCAAACCTCACTGCTTGCCATAATTCAACATTTAGATGCACCTAATACGAATTCACAAAAAATATCAAGTGAACCTTGTTTAAGAGAACACTTAAGAACAAGAAAAAAGGAATTTAAACACAGGAGATTGCATTCCCTTACCCAGCAGCTGGCATTTCAGACTCCCACAGACATGTGGGAGCTTGGTTATTCTTCTGCATTAGAATGCACAGATCCACAGGATGAGTGAGTTTTCATTTGGTTCAGTGGAAAACAAATTTGATTGTTACCTTAGGACTATCATTCCATATAACTGCACATTAAATTTTGTGTTGTTTTTAAGGATAATTTTCTCTTGACGCATTCAAAGCAAATTGCTCTTACAGTGAACAATGTACTGAGATTCAATGGATGTTTATTCAGTGTTGAGATATTTTTGCTTTCAGAAATGATGAGGTGCTCAGCTCCTTGGAACCTGCAGCACAATTCCCACTTCTTTTGGGGCACCTTATACCCTGTGTACTCAACACCACCACTTGTAATTCTGTGTTTACACACCTGCCTTTCACAGATGGCCACTGCAGGTTTTGCATATTCCTAGAAGAAGAACACTTGCATAATATTCTCAGGAACAAGGCAAGAAACACACTCATGGCAAAAATATGATGGCTGGTAAGTGTTGAACAGTGCCACAATATGAAGTTCATTGTGATAGTATATTTTCTCCTTCCAATACTTCATCCCATGTTTTCCCAAGCCATTTCACAACCTGTTTTGAATTCTGATAACCTGCTTCAGTGTATTCTCAAGCCTTCTTACCTTGGTGTCAACTGTAAATTGAAGAAACACTGTCTCTGTTTCCTCACCCTGACTGGTAAGAGTTTTCACATGAAGCAGAGAAGGGTCAGTCATTGGAGAGATGGGGGAAATCTGGAGTGTATTGGTAAGAGACCAGATAAGGCCTCTGCCTCTGAAGGCCTTCTGAGAACAGATTAGAGAAACATCAGTTAAGAATAAGCAATATTTCTTTTTAGAATATTCAGGTGAATATCTAGATGCATATTCCAGTAGTCACTTTCAGCCTTGCCCTCTCTCATTCTAAAACATCCTAAAAAAAAGCTTAAATATACAATTCTGACTCTAGAAGCAAGCATGATGTACCATTGCATAGACGATTGCAAAATTACTAAAGTGTGAAAAAATGTCAAGATATTCTATGCTCACCTGGAAACGATTACAGATTGAGTCCCCAGGAAAGCCTGGCATAGTTTGAAGACCACACACTTCAACAAAACAAAAAACAAAAAACAACAACAACAAAAAAATCTGAAGTGATTGTAAGCCAGTTTATCCTTTTTTAATCAAACTCATCTCTTACAGAGTTTATTGGACATGTATCACTCAAAACACTGTAGTTCTTTTACAAAACTTCTTTACAAATGGATTTCATGTTACTGTTAGGAAATTTCAAAAATTTTGTATTGATCAAAGTAACAGAACATTTCTTTTAATTAACCCAAATTAAATTTGCTAAATATTTTTTTTTTTTAATGCTACAGGACCAAGCAATCTCCTGGCAATCTGTTTGATCAAATATCAAATCTCCATCTATCAAAAACAAGACCATATATTTTTTTTCCTCCACTAATTGGCAATACCATCTGGAAAAATATAAACTTGCACATGGTTAATTAGTTACGAAAAATGACCAAACATGACAATTACTGAGCTGTCATCTGGTGTCAGTGTGTAAAGGAATAGTTAAAAACATATTCACCTTTTCTGTATGTGGCCTAAGAAAGTTTAGGCCAACCTTTCCATGTTCAGAGAGGACAAATGCAAAGAAAGCACAGAAAAAGAAATTGTTTTCATCCCATCTCAAATAGTTGTGTACACAGTCCGGCTCAAACATACAAAAAGATTTTATTTCTTTATTTTTTTACATTCCTTGCTCCATGCATAGCTAAGCTTTCATTACTGAGAATTCCTGCTAAAGCAGGATCTACATTAAAAACACATCTGCTGCAAATCAAAGCACAAGTCTATCCATTAGAAAACTAATAGGTTTTAGTAGGCAGTCAGATCAAATTCATTAATCCCAGAAATCACAGCCCCTACTCATGCACCCAGTCTGTATTTAGAAAAGTAAGTAGTAGTACATAGGCATGTAAGGGATTCTAACTTCAACACTACATATAGCAAAGAATTTTGAATGAATCTGAAGTTGCATTAAGTTCTGTTCATTTAACTGCTTTTGTGTAGACATTTTTAATAAGATCAAATTACTTTAACGCATTATGTTTCAGACACAAAGTCTCTGGTATTAAATAAACAATCAAATAAGTAAGAATTATCCCTTTTTATTTCAATGGACTGATTTTTCTAAACCTTAGGGTGCATTATTTCATTCTTTGCTGGAGTTTAAACTCTATCATTTCTCACTGAGTAGATAAAAACATGCAGGCATTATCACATTGTTCAAATAAAGGGATAACTTCAGTGGTGTCTGAATGCTCTTAAAATAATTTGACTTCCACTACATAAAACCCCATTTTTTGCCAAACAGGATTACATTTCTTCTAATGTGCTTTTTGAATAGTAGCATTTCCCTGGTACTACAAAAAATGCATCTCTTAACTTTCGGTGTACAAATGGTATTGGTTTACTTTTAAAATCATAGGCAGATGAATTTAATTTTCAGTGCCTTCCTATTCCCTGGGAGTTGAATATATCTGTCTAATAAGCTTGCTAGCTGTCCTGCAGCTGTTGCAGTCATTAGTCCCTTATCCCATAAATGCTGCAAAAAACCTTGCTGGCTGGCATACCATAACCACCGGAGTGCTACACCTACATAAAAGGAGATGGAGCAAACAAACAGGTGACTGGAGGGCAAGGAAAATGAATGAGTTGCACTAGGGATTTTGCAGAAAACTGGTATTTTTCTCTCCCTCACCCTCCAGCTTCTCCTGCTGTTCAGCTGCCATCTTTTTTAATCACAGTAAAATGAATGTATTACCAGAACAAGACCAGGAAAAAAATCCCTCAACCAACTGTATTTGGAGCATAGTTGGAAATATAGAGCAATTAAAAGTTTTAGAAACAGTCTTTATTTGTAAATACACTCACAGGTATGTGCAAAGAATAGTCTAGAAGACCCAGTTAATTAACTGACACCTAACACACATTTGGAAAAATGGTGAAATGCAACTCTCAGAGATGTGAACATTATTATTTTGTGATGTTGCCTCCTCTTCACCCTTCTGATGTCTTTTAAAGATATTTTCCATGTCTTTGGCAAGGGTGATTCATCAGACTGGTTTTTTTTTTGTTTGGTTGGGGTTTTTGTTTGTTTGTTTGTTTTTATTTTGCAACATTGTTCTGAAACTACTGATGGTACTATTTTTGGAAAAAGTGCTAGAACACATCCTGACTCTTGAAATTAATGCAACACCTCCTAAATTTTCTGTACCACAGCAAACACTGAACCTATATATCATAGAAGAGAAACATTTTTTTACAGCACAGTTTTGTTCTTAGAACAACTTGCTTCTATTTCACATCTCAATTCTGATTTTTACAGTAATTCTTTCTCTTTTATCATTGAGGATTTAATCTTTTCAGACATTTAGTTTTCTTAAAAAAATAAGGTATGCCTGATATTGAGGGTTTTATTAAAAGAACAAAAAAGCTGAAATGAGTATTGCAATTACTTTATAATTAATAAGAACATTTTATTTCTCTTTCCTTAATACATTGGCTAAAATGTTACTCTGCACAAGGTGAGAAAAGTCAGGTTCCTATCATCCTTATTTCCTAGAAGATATATGGGAGCATTAAACTGTCTTTTAAATTGTCATAATTTTTTACCCAGATGAGTGAGATGTTTTTAACATATCTTAACATTTAATCTAACTTGTGTTATTATCAGTTATCTTACAGTTTACAAATGTATAACTGCATTTTATAGTGCAAATTTTTTCTGTTTGCTCCTTCCATCTAACCTTTACGTCATCCACGACTGCTTCATTAGGAAAAGACCTGTTTGTTTAGTTAGTTCCACATTAGATTTGCTGAAAATCTTCAAGAGGAGCCTTTTTAGTTCCCATTTATAGACATTGATCAGAACTCCTCATGGTTTCCATTTATAGATTCCCTGGATGGCACTAAACTTACAGAAGTAACTGATGTCTGGCTCCTTCTCTTGTGGGGTTTTGAGTGGGTTTTTTGTTGTTTCTTGTTATGTTTTCTTTTTTTTTATTTTTATTCCTTTTGTTGTTTGTCTTTTCACTTGCATGCATTTAGTCCCCTCAAGAGAAATATATCCTTTGTCATTAATATCTTTTTCTCCTAGTAGTCTTTCCTCACTAATAGAGGATTCTCTTGTAGCATTTAATGCTCCAATGTTCTTTACATCAACAAAGGTAGTTCTGGTACTCCTTTAGACATCTTTAGACATTTCGAAATTGTACCCAGTCTCATGGATGTTTTTGGTTATCAGATTAAGCAAATGCGGTTTGTCAAGTCCTATGTATGAAGAATTTAATTTTCCATCTCTTACTACAATTTGTCATTGAATCTGTATTAATATTTAATCTTTTATGGCGTCATGTACGATTTAATACTGCTCACTTTTCCACTTGCTATCTTACTGAATGATTTCAACTCTCACTTCATGTCCACCCAGTAAGATTCAGTTTATCATATGTTTAACTTAAAGTTTTTAATTCCACTGTGTCCAGCTACAAATTACAACAATGTAAAATAAATTTCTGTCTCTAAAGTATCTTTCTTTTGCTATAATATGTTTATAAAGTATCTTCAGGTTGCAGTTTGACAAATCAAGAGAGAAAGAAAGAAAAGAAAGAAAGAAAGAAAAGAAAGAAAGAAAGAAAGAAAGAAAGAAAGAAAGAAAAAGAAAGAAAGAAAAAGAAAGAAAGAAAGAAAGAAAGAAAGAAAGAGAGAAAGAAAGAAAGAAAAGAAAGAGAGAAAGAAAGAAAGAACCGCCATTTTGTTCAAGGTGTCTTACAATTTAGGTGGGAAATCCTTAAAGTTCTTAATTAATAAAGTTTATTTTGTTAAAATTGTGACATCTGTAACAGAGGAATAAATATTTTAACTGAAAATCCTTAACAGTTCTATAGTCCTCTTTAGCAGGAAGGTTCAAGTCCTCCTATTGTGTCTACATACATAATCAGTTAAGGAATTTTTAGATATTTTGAAAATACTTTTTTGGAACTGTTTTAAGCTGTTATTTCTTCTGATAATGAAGAAAGTAACAAGTGGATCAATCTAGACATCTCCTGCACAATTATTATCATACAAAGTGCCCACCAATAGTACTACCTCAGGCAAAGTATAAGACAGTACATGGTTTCCAGTCTCATTAATTCTTGTTTTTATGAATATATCTGAGCAGGTTAAAAGCAATTTTTAAGCATATTTGCATTTTTTAGAAGATCCATATTTTCTGTATAAGTATTTCCCTTTATATTTTCCAGTGGATTTTATCAATACAATCAAGTGTTTATTCAAGATTAAAATAGTATCTTGGTCCTCCATATTTTGTTATCCATAAGGAAAGCCCAGTTATGGAGATTGATGGCTGAATGCCTAGGCCTGGTGTAATCAAGCAGAAGCAAGCACAAGAACATGCATTTCATTGAGATATGAACTCTGAAACTTTATTACCAGCCAGTCATCTCCAGTAGTGATAAAACACTCAAGCAACTCAAGTAAGGCAAGCAGATGTTAAATTTCATTTTGCCATGGTAGGGGATATCAGTATGGCTGCAGTTGAAAGGGAGCATGAATCGATTGCAGCCTCATTGGTCTTTCAGCTTTTTACTCAGACTTACCCTCTTTTTCCATTCTGATTCTTGTTGTACTTCCTCTGTCCAAAACATAAAGTTAAAATAAATTATTAATAAACGATTGCATACAAAGCTATTTGGCTTTAACATCAGACAAAGCTAATACACTGACTGCTTTTCAGACTGAAAACTCTGCTTGTTCAGTGACAAAAGAAGATGCTGAACTGTTCAAAAGTTAATATTGTCTCCCCCTCTTTGTCTCAGCATTGAGAAGGAAGGCCATGGTGGTGAAGGAGGTAACCTAATTTCCTCGTAGTAACTGTGCAGTGTTAAGAGCACCACAAAGGAAAGGAGAGAAAAAAAATATGTTGGGGCATGCCTTGTTTTTCTAGGATCAAGACAATTCTGTATTACGTTTACTATTGAAGTAGAAAACTGATATGTGACTTCAAGTGACTTAAATTCAACAGGGTACTGGACCAGAAGCAAACAAACAAAAAAATGCAGGCGATATTCATGATTGATCGCTTTGGCTGGCAATAGGGACTTAAACCCAGACAACTTTGTTGTTTGCTTGCTAGGCAGTCACAGAATCCCAGAATTCCTGGCCTTGAACACTTCCAGAGATGGGACACCCACAGCTTCTCTGGGCAACCTGTTTTAGGGCCTTATTATCCTCACAGTAAAGAATTTCTTCCTAATATTAAATCTAAACCAACTCTCCTTCAGTTTGAAGCAATTCCACCATGTCCTGTCACTCCATGCCTCTGCAGCTCTCTTTTAGTTCCCTTTAGGTGCTGGAAGGCTACTGTAAGGACTTCTTGGAGATTTCTGCAGGCTGAACAGCCTCAGGTTGTGGTCGTCAGTTATCCGAGTGATACTGGGACAACCAGAGAGTTTCTGCCCCATTCTGTTATTGTCAATCTCCCTGTCTGGCTTTCCTGGTTGGCTGTTGCTTCTGCCTTTCACCTCTCACCCTGAGCTTCCCTACTGGTCCCTGTTTCCCCTAATCCCGCTCCCTTGAAGCCCGGGAAAATCCCAGCATTCCTGTTGTCTCATGGTATTTGCTTGGAGATTCTGAAGTGCACAGATGAATAAACTCAAGCTCTGCCAGGATTAAAGCAATGCCCTTCTTGACTCTTTGCTACTGACATATTACTTACCCTGCCTGTGCTCTGTGGGGGCACACAGGACCCCACGGAGCCAGGCTTAAAAAGGGACTAAAGTAATATCAGGTGTCTCAGCCTTTCCTCATAGGAAAGGTTCTCCAGCCATCTGAGTATCTTCACAGCCTCCTCTGGACTCATTCCAACAGGTTCTTGTCCTTCATATATTGGGAAACCCGAAACTGGATGCAGCACTGCAGGTGAGGTCTCAGCAGAGCGGGGCAGAGGGGCAGAATCCCCTCCCTGCCCTGCTGCCAACGGGGCTTTGGCTGCAGCCCAGCCCAACCTGGGCTCCCAGAGCACATTGCCAGGTCATGCTGAACTTCTCATTAATCATTATATGATTCTCTAATTACAAGAAAAGCATTCTTCAGGGGATGTCAGGATAAGTCATTCTGGAAAAAGAATAAAACCTTTTTTTACCTTTTCCTCAATAACTTTACTTTTCCAATTCATTATCAGAGTAAAATGTGCTTTAGTGCAGCGTCTGTCCTCTGAAAAATAAGTATTGACAATACTGAACTCGAGGTAGGTTTCACTGGCTTATATAGAGGTTTATTATCAATGTTTAGCCAACAATTTTGCTTCAAATATTATAGTAACTGTTTGTTGGTTGGCTTTCTGTTTCTTTGCTCATTTCTTACAAATGCTATTCAGATGACTAGTGTCTATACGTGATTAAATTGTTTTATGGAATCATGACTGTTTAAACTTTAAGGGGTTTTGAGACTTTTAAAGATTTTTTTCTTATCTCCTTCCTTTTCATTGATTGTTCATTCATTTGTTGCTTTGTTCCATCCCTGTCTTTGTGTTTAATGATAAGCAGAAATACAAGTCTGCAGACAATTATGGGATCTAACCTGCTCTAAGAGCTGATAGGTATTGGAAATTGAACCAAAGATTTGTACAGAGCTATAATGTAAATCCATTTTTTTAAGATAAATATGGCATTAAAAAGGCCTAATATCTCCATGTCTTTAATAAAATACATTGTGGGACATGAAATCAGTTAAAGTTTAGGGGCATCCACAGGTACTTTTACTGAAGTAAGGAAAATTCTTCATTAGTCCAAAAGTTCTCCCATTTAGCTACAAAAAATGAGTGACTTATCCAAAATAAAAGCACTATTAGAAGAAAATTTTATTTTACTTTCTACTTATCTCTTTTTGGTAAAAGCTATATATATATGTATATATGTTTGTGTGAGTGTGACTATGCATATGCATAACAAATTATAAATGCTGTAGGAAAACTATAATTTAGCTGAGATGTGACTAAACTTCTTTCATACTTTAGTAATGGTATAAGCACTTTCTAAAATCAGATACATAATTTGGACCCTTGATTACATTTTGTTAGTAAGTTGATTTCATTCGAATTTAAAGAAAAAAGTTTGTCCATATAAACAGCATCACTGATAGCTACACAAGTATGATAGCAATAAAGAAAGATTCTTGCATAACCATATGGCTCAGTGAGCTGGGCTTTAAGATCCTCAATTAGAATAAATTGTCATGACTGATTGTTTCATCTCCGCTCTTTTTTGTACTAAATGAAAACATATCATCAAATATTGTAAGAAATGATAAAATTTTGAGTCGGTAGAACAGTAGTATATATAACAGTAGTAAAATAATGAATATATATACACAGAGATGGATTAAAAAATGTCACCATGAGCAGATTTAAGAGCATGATATCCTTGAAATTTCTAAAGAGGGGTTTGTGAGAAAAGGGATCTTAAAGATCATCTCATTTCAACCCCCCTGCCATGAGCAGGGACATAGTCCACTAGTCCAAGTTGCTCAGAGCCTCATCCAAGCTGGCCTTGGACACTTCCATTGATGGGGCAGTCACAGTTCTCTGGGCAACCTGTGCCAGTGCCTCACCACCCTCACAGTAAAGAATTTATTTTCAAAATCTCACCTAAACCTACTCTCTTTCAATCAGGAAAAACATTTCAAAAATACAGGAACTACTAGTCAGAGCTATGGTAAATTTCTGCAAAAGCATTATTATTTGGTTGTATTACACAGGTTTGTATCTTTAGCCTACTTCAGAAGCAGATTTTTAAGATGTAGATTTCTACTTCTTGTGGATGCTGAAAAACTTTTAGCAGAGAAATTTTTCAGCTTTCTGTATCATTCTGTGAGAGCTCTGTTGTTCTCACAGAAACTCTGAAAAACAGTGCTACAGTTTTGTAAACTAATTCCTTTATCTAACCCCTTCAGCTTGTTGTGCAGACATTGTTATGGTCTCAACTAGAAAAACACTTAGGAATGAATGTCTTAGAGTTGGGCCAATCCCCTTTAAGGGGTGGATGGCCAGAGAACCAATTACTTTATGCCATTTAACTCACTTTTTGCAAACTAACATATAAAAACCTTGGGAAAAATCATTAAAGGGGCTCATGCCACCATTTCTACCTGACTGTGGACTTTGTGTGTTTTTTCTATGTGTCCGCGTTACAACAGCAACAACCTCTGGCTCTGGCCACGTCACCCCTCTCAATATAAGCAAATAAAAGCCATGAGCCTTAATACAGAAAGAGCTTCTATAGGCTGGATGGTCCTATAATCCAGAAACAGCTGCTTCTCTTCATTGGCTGAACTGGGGTAAGATGTGGAGAGTTAGAGCATTAAAGTTAAGGAGATTAATCAACAAATTAATGAAATCAGCTCAGATTTTCTTTGAACTTCAGTCAGAGGAGAGAACTGAAATCTGATTTTATATTCTATTTGACTGCTGCAGCTGCTGAGCCTCATGCATGGAGGTGGGCCTGTCTGAATCCAAGTCCTCATGGACATGCCCTTCAGAAGCCAGGAGCATGCACACTGTAGGAAACTTGGATGGGAACTGATTTAAGGGCACTGCAGGAGGATGGTTAAACTTAGATACTGAGGTTCTAAATATAATACTTTTGTGTTTATACTGGGAATTTGATCCAAGTACCATCCTCAGTAATTGTTGAGTTGCCAGACAGACAAAGAAGCCTCAAAGCAGAGAATTTAAAATTATTTCCTTAATGACTGATTAAAACAAATTTTTAATTACTGGTGCGGCTTTTGCATATGAAGGAACAAAAAAAATAGACAACAATTAATTAAACCAACACTTAGGGAAGCATCTTTCCTTTTCATTTTGAAGACTCAACTTCTGTTCAATACCTTTCCTTTCTCCTTTCTGGACTCAGATTCTCCTATTTGTGCCGAGGGTTACACAGACTTTCTCCCAATCCCTTTGGTTATTCTTCTGCTGGTGCAGGAGGCTGAGGCTAGGATGTGGTTGTATACATTGGTTTGCAACCTTAGCATACTTTAGAAGTAGATTTTCAAGATGTAGGTTTCTTCTTCTGGCCCTGCCCGTGACAAAGTTTTATTTCTGGGACTCCCTGCTTTGTGCTTTTTCCTTCACTGTTTTATTCTCAATGCACCAACACGAGCTCCTCTATAGAGCATGGCCCCTCAAAAGTAACCCTGCAACAGTTTGGGCTCCTCTATGGCTCTGTCTTTAGGGGCATCCCCTCCCTGGCTTGGAACTTGTGCTGTGCAGTAACTTGGACTAGCTTAATTTTCTAGAAATTTTTTCTATAAGGTAGCATCATAATTACTGAACTTAGATTGCCTGTAATTTCAACTTACAGATTTAATTAGTTGCAGTTTTAAACCAGTTTCTTGTGCAAATATTTAGGCTTGTGTCTGAAACAAATGTGGAAGGCTTTCTGTATGCTCTGCAGCGTACACTGAAGCCTTATTTTCCAGTAAGTGTGCCTTCTTGATAAATTTTTTTGAAAGACAATTAGTGCAGAGACAGCAAAGCCTATCTTACATGAATGGACTGAAAGAGCTTGGCTTGTTTAGCCTAGCAAAACATAAGATAAGAGGGTAGGTGATTGTTCTCTGTAAGTACCTCTGGGAACAAACACAAGGGAGAGGGAAGAGCTATTAAAGCTAAAAGACAATATCAGTGCTAGAACAAAGGTATGTAATTTGGCCTGAAAATTGCACTGTAAATTAGAAAATTGTTTCTAACCATGAGAAAATGAAGTTGTGAAGCAGCACCTAAAAGCAAGACTAAAAACCCCTGAAGACATGGACAAGCTCTAATGAAGGGAAATACAAGTATATGAACAAGATTAGGTCATGAGTAACCTACAATAGCAGATAATTTAACTTGCCAGTCAAGGAAAATCCTTCCTGTTCTTTTTTTCACATTTTTTTTTTACTATTGTTTGGGGTTTTTTGTTAGTTGGTTAGTTGGTTTCTGAGGAGATCTGGTTTGTTTTTAAGGAATTTTTTTTTTTGATTGGTTGGAGTTTATTGGTTGGTTTGTTTGTGGTTTTTTTCTATTTATCTTAAGGCTGGATAAGTTTATTGGAAACAAATTTACCAGTCATAATCAAATCTCTTTGGGACTTGTTTCAATGAAAATGCACTTCTCCTTCAGCTCACTGTATAAAGAAGGACCTCTCCAAAGTGGAACATTTGTAACAAAAGAGAATGAATCTTCACCTCACCTGGTGACAGTAGAGTTCATCAGGAACACAGAAGCCACGATTACACAGCACCCACTCTTAAATTTCACATCTCACTCTAAATAAGAAGAGGTGGAAATTTATTCAAAAGTTATTCTTGATCTCACTGTACATTCTAGCTCTTGAATTAATCTTTTTGATGTTGAAAAGTGTTCTCATCTCCTATAAGCACACAAACCTAATTACTTATGCCATTGTAAGGTACATTGTTCATTCTTTGGCACGTTATTTTTTGTCTGTAATAATGCACAAACATGATGGACACTGGCAGATCTGACAATACAACAGGATGTGCAATTAGTCTTAAAACTGAACCAGTTATGTACTTTTCTTGTATTAGATTACATCCTAAATATCAATTTGGGGATCTTCTGTAAGAGAATAATATTCTGGTTTGTGAATGTCTTAAAATTGCATTTTATACGCTAACTGACATTCTGCTAAGGATGTATACCTCATCTGTTCAAGGTTTCAATTTTTAGAAAATGACTGGGAAAAAAAAGAGGTTGTAGGCTAAACTGTCAAAACTTCCAGTCTTCAGTACAACATAAGAATTTTAACACTAAATCTATCAATAAATCAAATACAAACACTGTTTCACGTGACCTCTCCCTCCCTTCTTACCTCACACCCTGTACTGACAAACTCCACATTTGACGGGACTTGCTTTCTGACCGCAGCTCCTGTTGCAGAATTACAGAATCTCACAATGGGTTGGGTGGGAAGGGACCACAGTGCATCATCTGGTCCCATCTCCCTGCTCAAGCAGGGTCATCCCAGAGCATGTGGCACAGGATTGCATCCAGACACTTCTGGAATATCTCCAGAAAGGGAGACTCCACACCCTCTCTGGGTGATCTGTCCCAGTGCTCGGTCACTGCACAGGGAAGAAATTCTTCCTCATGTTCAGCAGGAACTTCCTGTGCATCAGTTTCTTTCTGTTGCCTCTTGTCCCATTGCTGGGGGACCACGGGAAAGAGCCTGGTCCATCCTCTTGACACTCACCCTTCAGTTATGTATAGATGCTGATGAAGCCCTCTTGTATGACAATTGCTCTGAAAGCTCTTCCCCAGCTGCGTATGAGGTCTGTATTCAAAGATTCCAAAGCCCACACAAACAAGATCTAGATAATGAGAAGAGGAAAAGATGGTACCAAGTCAGAGTAGATACATGTCCCTTCTGCACTACTGATGGCAATCTGGCAAGCTGCAGTTTGCATCATCTGTTCAATTGTATTTTTATCCCTTCCCAGAAAGATGTGAGTTTCTCTGACAGGCAAGAGGTCACTACACCATTAGAATTTTCACTGAGAAAATAATGAAATCTGCCTCAGCTGTAGAAAAGGACTAAATACTGATATAAGAAAGCTTGTAAATATAGGAAAACCATAAAGCTGGTAGAAAGGAAGCACAGTTTTTGCAACTCCTGTAAGTTACTTTATTTTGATAAACAGGGCTCTTTCTGTCCACATGATTTTCTTCTGCATGTCTGCTAGAAGATATCAGTTCATACAGTTAATTAATGACAATGTAAAACAAAGCCCAGGGCATTTTAGGGCCTTCACATCATTCCCCATGAGATTTACTGCCGGGACCTGGAAGTGTTTTATTCCAGCTTGCAAACCTCTCCTCTCCTCTGTGCGCCTGCACATGACTCAGATAAAGTACTGACATGAGCACTTTTTTCTCCTGATTTAAAGTTCACGTAATTCTGTGGAGAATGGTCTGCTGACATTAATGGGATTTAGATTGGGCCCTTTTAGCACATTGTCAGGTTCCTAAGTCTCCAGGAAACACTCCAAGATCCCTAAACAGGCATGGGATCCCTAAACAGTCTCACTAATTGAATGGTGCTTCCACTATTCCCCTCTGATGTACCTTTTTTAAAATACGTTTGCACGAAAGGCTGTTCTATCTGTTTATGGTTGATACTGGAACTACCAAGATATACGATCAGCCAAACCTACACAGCTTCTCCCTTTTCACAAAACAATAGAACTGCATTAAATCTCAGTAGTTTTACAGTAATTGAGGCTCACATTATTTCTTCAAATTTAAAATGCTTTGGGAAAATAAAACAAAATATTGAATTCCATTACATTTTAAAAAACAACTGAACAAACAAAACAAGCAAACAAAAGGGCTCTAATGACAGGACAAAGGCTAAGAGTTTTTAAGTAGAAGAGGGTAGATTAAAACTAGATATAAGAATAAATTTTTTATAATGAGGTTAGCAAAACATAGAATGGGTTTCCCCAGGAATCGGTATATTCCCAGTCTTTGGAAACGTTCATGGTCATGTTGGATGGGACTTTGAGCAATGCAAGCTATTCTATGATTCTACTAAAACTTACAGATTCAGCAGTCAAGTGAAGCCAAAAGATAAGAATAACTGCATTTTATGAGTATGACAAGTAACACAGTAAAATTGACTTTTTAGAGATTCACATAATCACTGAAAATCTTAGTTAGCCATTGTGTCTGAGAGACACAAAACAAAGCCAGAAGGTTGACTACTGCCTGTGATTTATGCTGTCCAACTGCACTGTGGCACATGGTGAGAGATGATAAAAAATTAGTAATGTTTGACTGCAAGTCAAAAAAAGAAAAACTGCAATTGCATAGATCACAGGCAAAGTACACAAAGCCGCATTCTGTCAGCAAGAGAATTGTTTCATTCATGTCACTACTAACAGTGAAACACAATTCCTAGAGATGGAAAGTCTTAAATATTTCACTAATAAAATTGTAATATAAACATTTCCATCAGCCCACAAAGACCTTTAACCACCTGCTATTATTGATAACAGTTTTTGGTATTTACCAGACCAGACAGAAATGCTACAGTGAAGACCAAAAGAAAGATCAAGAAAAAATCCAGTAGAGCAAAATACAACTTGGAAAAGAAGTAAAAGAATTAGGGGGGAAAAAAAGGCCGCATAAATAAAGGCTTGCCTTCAACCTGGTCTCCCTACCTAATTGCAAAACAAATCAATAAAAAGAGAACTTCCCAGAATTTTCTGCAGTGCAAGAAAACCAGGTAAAGGAAACAGTTTGCACAGCTGCCATTATGCACCTGTAGTGATGAATTCTAATGGTAAATAATAAAGTCTAATGATAAATTCTCTGGACTTCACAGCCTTCCACACCAAGTTCGTTTAGAATTATTTAACTCTTCGCTTGCTTATGGTGACACCTGGGGAATGTGAGTCCTGGAATATGAAAAAGGAAGCATATCTACCAAGGTTCCTATTAAAACAGTAAGACACTGAATACTAAAACATGGCATTTCAGACCAAGGTCACTAAATTCAGCTATAACCTGTGACTCAAAACTCAACTAAATCACAAAGAGCATTAGTCAAATGATAACTATTAAAAAGAAAGAGGTGACAGTGCCTGAAAAAACCCTGGATATTTAAAGCAAGCATCCTTTTAAGAGTAAAGTATAGTGTATGAAAAAAACAGTGGATATTTTAATGAAAGAATTCTTAACCTACTTAATAGTTATATTTTAGGAGATGCTGAATGTCTCTGAATTAGGAAAAGAAATTAATGATTAGATATTTTCCCTAGAGCAAGGAACTACAAAATGGTTGCTCTGGGCAGTGAATGTGCTTGAACATTAGCAAAATTCCAAGTATTGCCTTGCTCTTTTTTTTTTTTTTTTTTTTAAATTAGAATCACCAAATGAATTGTGTGAAACATTTCTGAGAGAATTTGTAAGAAGGTTAAATGACTATAGTTACCGTTTGAAAGACAGAAAATTCAAAAGAGAGCAGAAGCAGTTATTTTGATAGAGTTTGGTAAAATATTGCAAAAGCACAATTTAAAATCCTATTAATATAATGTTCAGTTAGATTTCTTTTTTGGAAATCCAGGAATATATGTATTATTGACCAGAAAGTACAGCTGCTGAGTATTAAATAAATATATGATAATAAAGCCAAAGTCAATTTCACAGGTAAGGGATTCCCTCTTTCTACAAACAAAGGAACATACTACACAGTAAATTAGAGAAGATATGGTGTTAAAATTATGCCAACTTACTGCTGAACAAAGTTGGCGCAGTAAAAGAGGGGTAAGTCATGTCTTCTCCCACAACAGTTTCTAAGAGAAGTGAGAGGACTATATCCAGCATACCTTTTGCCACATGAAAATTGCAATATTTTTCCCCTTTTCCTCTATAACTCCACTATTACTCCACTTAAAACCTGATGTTAAAAGAGGCTTGAAAGGTATCTGATGAACATGATCTGTCTTTTCTTCTTGCCTTTGCCTGTGAAACCAAACATCTATCTCAGAGGTTTAATATCTGAGCAAAACTTTGGATGAGCTCCTATAGGAAAACAAGTACAGCATCAATAGTCACTGAAACATACAGAAAGTTATTTTTTCAGGCTTCAAAGAAATCCATCTTTCCCACAGAAGTAATCATCAATGATTACCAGGCCTTTGCAGAGGAGAGAGCAATAAATGGGTTAATGCCACTTCGAAAAATGAGATTATGATGGCTGTTCTTTGTTCTTGGAAACTTTATCAGTCAGTTCCTTACATGTAAATAGCTTCAATTTACTAGAAACATTACCTTCTTGCATGTTTCAAGTTGTTGTTTCCATTGAGAAGAAACATACTAAGGCAATTTACCTCCTGTTGAAAATTCTCTTCATTTTTTGCATCTAGAAAGAAAGGAAACAAAACTGTTTCGAACATGCCATGCAAGGAACTGCTTGAGATCCTGTGTCTACCCTGTGCCTGACCTACACCCCACCTTGGAAGTCTAATGCTGTTACCCACCAGGTTTGTCATGTTTTACAGAAGAAGATAATTTGATCTTCAGCTTAATGGTTTCAGTCAGCAAAATATAAGCTTTTTGAATCAGGGTTTGGGAAGCTTGTCTTGTTTCTAGTCAATAAACCACCTACACAGAGAAAGCCTCGTTTTAGGCTTTAGAAAGTCTGATACTTGATATTAATTACTCTTTTATATCCAGTTATATTTTAACTTATGTCTTTTCTAGATTGCTATTGGAAACTCTCTGTCCCTGTAATTATAGTGCAATACTCTAGGAAAAAAACAAAGTTATTTTTCAACACATGTAAATATCTATGTCCTTATTTATTTCAGGCTTAGAAAACTGCACTTCAAACAATAAAGCCAAATTCACAGCTTTCAGCAATAAAATGATTCTGAATAGATTTCCAAAATTTGGTGTCGTGCTTGAGCTATAAAACCCATTTTAAAAAGGCAACATCATAATTTAGAGTTTTGTCTTTTGTCTAAAAAATGTGGTTTATAATTATTGCTGCATTTGCTATGGAAAGGAAATGGTAATTCTTTGTTTATTCATTTTTAAGCTGTTTTTTACCATAAACTTTTACACTATTTTAGACTCAGAAATATTACCATCAAATATAACAGTCAATATCAAAACTTCTAATTTACAGTGTTAAAATTAATTCTAAGTAAAAAAAAAAAATAGAAAAAAAATTGCTTACTCAATAATGCTTTACAGCCATTTCTACAGTGATGTGACTTAAAATATATACTTTTATTGACAAAGGTGCACTTTCAGCTAACAAAAATTAATGTAGATGGATCTTCCTACAGGAAGGAGATTAGAAAAGAGGGAAGACTGCTAGAAAAACCTCCTTCCTCCTTCCTTCCAAACATATAAACTTAAAGTGTCTTTTCTTGTACACAAGCAATATGCAACACTGATGAATTCAATTGAGAAATGGTTATTTTGGGGTGTTCAATAGCATTCAACCATAATTTCATGGTATAATGAGACCGAAGGGTAGAATGTCTTTGCAAGCGAAAAGGAAGGAAAAGAAAGGGGGTGAGCGTGGGGATGGACAAACATAAGAATCACAGAATCATATTCTGGGTTGGAAGGGAACCACAAGGATTGTCAAGTCCAGCTCTTAAGTGAATGGCCCTTACAGGGATCAAACCCACAATCTTGGCATTGTTAGCAGCATTCTAAGAACAAAGGGATGCTTGAATAGATCTTTCTACCACAGCTGCATTCTTCCATCTGGGATAAAAATATGTAAAAGGAGGGCAATGCTAACAAAAACCAATACTTAGGGATTAGATCATCTATTATTTGTTCCATTTAAGTGAAAACCATTATATAGCATGATTGCACAGAAGAGTGCTGAGCTTGTACTCTGTGAAATGTGAGTGAGTAATTCACTCAAAAGGGAAGTGAAATCTTTTCTAAAGGGAAACTTAATACCTTCCAGTTGTCATCAAATGCTACTTTTTCCAGGCAAAAAAGGAATGCTCATTGCATGGGGTTTTTTTGGTAAGCTGCTAGACCTATCATCACTTTTATCCTAGGTGGCTAAACTGGTGTTTACTGCAATGCTGGGCTCATTTTGTGTTTGCCTGTTCAGAAGGATGCCTTAGACATGTACTACAGTAGCAGCTCTGAACATTCATGTCATGATCTGTGATGACCATGATTTTAAACTTGTGTCAATATTTTTGGACCCCTCTGAGATTTTTTGCCATAAGTACAAAGGCTGAGCTTGGAGGAGGAGGATCTGAGTAATTCAGTAATCTGAGATGAAATCCCATGTCTGTGTTGAAAAGGAAACCCTCTTTCTCCAAATGAAACATTTCAAGGGAGATCCTCTAATGAAGAGTCTCAGAACACATTTTATCTGTAGTTACTCATTACACTTATATCTACTAGGTAAAAGAATTTTCAAGTTCTTGCAGTAAAGGAAAACAAAGCACCCAATTTAAGATACAAAGCATGCTTTACCAGTCTGATGATTTTCTAGGAGATTAATTTTTTGGTATGGGAAGACAGACAACAGTGAAACATTTTAATCCAAGTGTAGTGATATGAATGGGGTGGGTGGACAATATATGAATTTACCTGGCCTTCCATCCTCACAGACTTGAATCAGCAGGAAAAAAGACCCAACTGGCAGCCAGTTGCTAGAAATGCCCAGAGCACCTTCTCCAGGTGACAATACCATACCAGTGTGTAAAAGGGCAGGGTTGTTCTACCTGGGGACCTTGACAGACTAAAACAAGGGTTTGCCTGGAATCCCAGGAAATTCAGTGAAGTAAGGTAGTGGTAAATCCTGCATCTGTAATGGAATAACACCGTGGGACTATGTAGGCTTGGGTGTCAGCTGGATAGAAGGAAACTTTGCAGAGAGAAGACAAGAACATGTCCAAGAAGAAATGCAGAACCCCCATGGACTAGCAACTGTTAAAACAATCACATATTTCATTGACTAACACTACACATAATTAACTTTCAGTTTGTTTGGAAACAAAATGCAAATTTGCTGTTAAAAAGTACAAAAATGCACAGGCTTATTGGGGTAGCCCCAAGAGTGTCATTACTCATTAGACAGCTCCAGAAAAAAAAAAAAAATGGGATATTTATGGTAGCATATGCAAAGCAAATCTGAGCAAAATGTAAGAACATAAAAAGATAAAAGGAGAAGGAAAAAACTTCAAGAAACTTACAGTATTTATGGTAATTGTCACAAGTTGCCTTGGGGAAACAATTTAATTAATAAAATTTTATTCTTAATTTTATTCACAAAACCCCCCATAATTTTATTCATAGATTAACTTGTTTCTAATTATTCTAAGAAGCAATATGCAATTAACCACAAGCATAAAGTTTGTTTTCTTGTTTTTCTATATTGTAGTCAGGAGAAACATATACAGGTGCAGGCATTGAAATTTGTCAATAAAATGGTTATCTCTGCTGAGACAGATTCGTAACATAAGCCAATCTGCCAGCACTTTAGGAGCATCTTTTGGGCCGCTCAGATCTACAAGAAAATTCTAGATAGGTCCAGTTGTCACAAGACATGCCATTTTGAAACAGAATAATGCTTATTTTTGTCCAACATCTCAGTTCAATTACCTCCTTCCTGCAATGAGAAGTATCCTCTTTTTTCTGCTTTATTTCAGTTTTAATTTCAGCATAGCATTCACAGTACTCCAAGAAGAGCCTTCCAGATAAAGAGCTTGGAGCTTAACATATCAGTGCTCCAATTCCTACCCCCAAAAAAAGTTGGCATATTGTAATATTCATATTTGTCACCTTCTTGACTTATTTGACATCTTCTCTTTCAGCCAAGATGTTCAGCTGTCATGCAAGTTTGAAGAATCTTGCACTTGGAAATGTTTTTCAATAAAGTCCAATGAAATTGACAGGTCAGAGGCTGGATAATGTCTAAAAAACATCTTTTGGGAAAGTACTCTTTGTCCATACGTAGAACTTGGGTACATCCCTATCTTTTCAAATGTGTCTTTGTGGTTGGGGTTTTTTTTGGGTTTTTGGGGGGGCTTTTTTTGAGGAGGGTGCTATTTTTTTGGGGGGGAGTGTTTTGGTTATTATTTTATTTGTTCGCTGTCATTGATGCTTCTTTTGGGGCTGTTTGGGGATTTGTTTGAGACTGAACAATGACAGCATTATTTCTTCTTTCCAAAACAAGATGCAACCCAACATACAATATGAAGATATGAACTAAAGTGAGCCCAGGAAAAAAGTGTGATATTCAGGATAATTTGGACTTTTAAATGATTCTCTATTGAGAAAATCTATCAAGAAAAACATTTTGGGCAGAGAGTAAACACTTTCAGCTACCACCCTCTTATTATTTTTGGCAGGTTAAATATTTTAAAAGAGTTGCTGAAAGTAGAAATTAATAGAAGTTTTTAATTTGGAAAAATAACATGGATTTTTTGCCTGGTGTCCTCATAAGAATTGCTTTGAAATATTAGACATAAGCTGAGCAATAAATGAATAAAATAAACTCAATATTTTATTTTTTTCAATATAGCAAAACTTAACCAAAGTAATTTTTAGGGCAATTAGATGCCGCCTCTCACTTGGAAAAAAGGTATCTTGAATCAGAAAGGTGGTAATGAAACATCAGGAAGAGTTGTCTGTGCTTTCTTCCTCAGTTTATGTCCCTTCAAACCTTACTGTACTGAAATTTTAAGTAGATTAATGTCGCATTAAAAATAAAATTGCAGAAATCAATTTAAACAGTCTCTTCACCCCCAGTCTTGACTGTCCATGTGCTCTAATTACAGAGCCATGACATTTTCCCCTGATTTTTGAAGGGGCCATTTGTCCACTCTTCCCTAAAAGGAACAAATGCTTTTCCATGTGATGACATTAATTAAACTGAAATGGAGATGTGAAAAATTACTGAGACCTCATTTTCCTTAAAGCCCAAACATATCAGCTCTCATAAAGCAGGTTTCTCAACCTACAGAGCAAAGATCTGTAACCTTGATCTCCCACACTGTCACTGAAATGGCTAATAGCTACTTTTTAATGCAAATTCATTTTCTTACAAACCCAATTTAAGTGTCATTCAATTTTCTTATCTGCTGCCATATGCTTAAAAAGTAATTACTCTGCTAGCATTTTTAATTAAAATGATGTTATCTATGGTTCTAGATGCATTAAATACACCATTGATCTCAGATATCAAATGAAATTTCCACAGATGAGTCATGTCATGCACTTTGTGGTTTTAGGAGCTTCACTGTGACTGGTGTTAACTATGAAACACAGGTGGAATAGGCACCCACCAAATTTTCTCAGAAATAAGTGCCAGTCACAGAAAAATATGTTTGCTTCTTGTATTTTTTGTAACAAGTAACAGTTGTATTACTCTTAACAAGATCAGTAGCCTGTAAGCTGATGCCTGAGGCTAAACTCTTCCCTGGGCTCTACATTTCCCACTTCCTGTCTGCTGTATGTCCCCACAGGCCACGTGTGTCCAGTAGAGAAGGTCTGTGAAAACAAGTCAGGAGTCTGGGGTAACCTAAATTTTTACATTTCTCAATTAACTTTTAATGAGCACTTCAGCCCAAGTTCATTGAGTCTGTCCCTTAATTACATCAAATGTTAAGCTCTGTCGGTTGCACGGTTAATAATTAATCAATTCATTATTTGCAAACAGCAGTAATAGAATTTCTACTGTGAAATATTGATCACTATCACTCTCTTAGCCAAACTATGTCTATTAAAATTAATTTTTAAACATTTTGTATTAACTTGACATTCTTTATTCCTTATTTTTCATGGGTTTTTCATATCCAGTGCTATAAGGAGATCAATTCCTCGTATCACATTTTTCAAGAAACAGGTGCATAATTAGGATCAAGGACAGGTAGCATCACTTTGCAACTGAGAAAAAATCACCTGCAAAGAGATAGAGATTCATCCATACAGTGCAGTGTCACAAGAACTAGAAAATAATAGCATAACATCAATTTATGGAACTTTTACTTAAAAAAAATTGAAAACAAGCAGTGATTACACACTGATTGCATGTGTTTGTGATTTAAATCAGTTTGCTCTCAACACACTATCCAACATCATCCTCAAAATATTAAAATTATTTTCCTACGACTAAGAGAAAATAAAGGAAAGTCAATATAATTTCATTAATTTATGTATTAGTGTTGGAATCTTACAATCTAAAAACTGACCTAGACGTACACCTGTCATTCTGTTTTTCTGTATTCATTGACAATAAGAATAATGATAACAATAGTAATAATAATAATAATGACAGTAGTGTTGCTTATTGCTGTTGATTTGAATTATGCCTTTAGCTGTCTTCAAACAGGTACTGCAGTTAAAGCTGGAGCTTACATCACTTAGAAGAGCTGCCCGCACACATCACACACAGGCAGCACATTCATGTTCTGATCTTTCTCCTCTCATACATTTGTTTTTATTACTAATAATGTGCTATCAAATTTTATATTTAATGACACTTTAAACAAATACTCTTTGGCATTATCTTAATTAGAATCTCCAGAGAATAAAGGAGATTAATTTTAGGTCTATGACCAGAGATTGCAGCAGTCTGCAACAACAACCTCTTTCCATCCTTCAAATGATCAAAGACAACATCCTCACAGTAGAAATCCACACCCAGATATTCTCATTCCAAAATTATTTTGGAATTTTCCATTTTGTCACGGTTTCAGTTTATTTTCCCCATCTAAGGAGAGAATGAGTTCCTAAAAACTGTGTGACCAGTGATTCTCTGCATAAACATCGTACCTGGTTTGTGTGGAGCCCCGGCAAAACATTTCCGAGTGGAGAGTAAACACAAACTAAAACAACTAAAACAAACAAATGGACTGGCATTTATGAGAACAGGATGAAGCTTGGGTTGCTTGATTGGCTGATTTTGGTTTGGTTTTTTTCTTAAACATGACTATATGCAAAACTTATATTTCTACAATGTCATACAAAGTCAAAAGAGAAAATTTACTGTAATATTTATGTTAATGTTTGAAGCAGCAAAATGTCTTCAAAAAAAACCTCTTAAATGACAACAAACTTTGCATGACCTTCCAGAATTTTTCCATCTATTTACAATGCTTAAGGTACATTAATTTCGTTTCCAAATTCCAATAGGTGCATTTAAGAATTATCTTTAGTAAAAGTTTCTTCAATTATATAGATTCCTATATTTAGCCAGTGGCTTCACTCAGCTGCATTTTATTAATTTGGATTAATGCCATATGTGGAATTGGAATTCTGTATCTTAATACAACATCTCATAAGTGGAATTCTTGAGACACACCAAGACAAAAAAAGCTGTCTCAGAATGAACATTTTTAAAAAACCAGCACAGGTATGTAGAAATACAAGATGCTTCACAAAAGAACTTTTAAACTAACAGTAAAAGGAAAATTTCAGCACAATTAAGAACTCGCAAGTTGTTAATTACAATAATATGTATATGTTAGCAGAAGAATAGCTTCTATACATTATTTTGATTTTAAGTCACATTTAAACAAAAATATGAAAGGAAAACTTGAAAAATGAATGATTTCAGATTTATAAAAAATAATATACATAATCTGGCATAATCTGTTCTCTCTCATAAAAGGGATGAAGTCTTTTTCTTGAGACAAACTAAAATGCCATGTTATATTCTGTGACATAAAAGCATTGTTTTTCCTGCTTATAATTTAAGAAAGATCCTATATAAAGCTATGTGAAGGACAACCAACCACTGTTCTCTAATTCAATAAATTTAATGTTTCTTTGTTAGAGGATAAGTACTTGCCTTGCTAAGCTTTTAGAGCACAACTTTAACGTGTTGGGAGAAGAGGGAACAACAAAAACAGAATAGTCATTTAGTACAGAGGTTATATGTCCCTTAAAATATCCCTGTAAGGTTTTTTGTTTCCTATTCTCAAGTGAGCAGCTTCAAAGAAGTAAAAGTGATTAACACAGCTCTCAACAACTAACCAGTTTTAAAGTAGCTGCAGAGAATGTAAATAATAGCAAAAGAAAACAGCCACCTCTGAAACGGGAGCATGGATGTCACTACTGAACTGCTAATTTAGGTTTACTTAGACTACAACTCTTTCTGGTTCCTAAACCTGAAATGGCCATAAAAATTCATTTATTTGTTTCAAAGATATGCTTTAAAAACAAAGACAGATGTTTCTCTTTTGTATTCTGTCTGTTCCTCAGGGGACTGGATCAGAACTCTATCTGCATAATGGATTTTTGAGGTACCAAATTTGTTTTAATCCCACATTGGAATACAAACACTTTTTTTCCATAGCTACATGAGACTAGAATACTGTCAAAACCAGCTTAAAACTTTTCTTCCTCCATCTCTTTTTCCAGGATTAGAAAGATCTGAAACGTAAGAAATCCCTGAGAAGTAGTTTCTTTGAAAGACTTCTGCCCACTGAATGTCCTGATTTATCTTTTAGTGTCTAGTTCCACAGATTACTTGGAAAGTAAAAGATTGTGGGGCACCTGGTGAACACATCACTTACGGGAATAGGTATTACTAGAGATGTAGGATTGTACATGGGGATGTGCTTCATGTCATGGTTGTGCAGGTATGAAGAACACACCAGAAAGAACAACATTTCCTTTAAAAACTTTCAAAGCACCACATTTTTCCTATGGCACTGCAAGAAAACCATGCGTGTATACCATTAAAAGAGAAAGCAAGAGTGCCCACAAGAGGAATAATTGTAGACTCAGCTTCCTTGTTTCAAGATAGACAGGGAATTAACTAAACCAGGGTGCTTGGCTTAAATAGAAAAAAGGACTGAGCTACACGGCAGGGTAGAACTTTGCACTTCATTTGCTTTTGAGAAAGTGAGAGGTGGGACGTTCCTCCTGGAAAATAAAATAAGTGCAATGTCCCTCTTCGCTCTCAGATGAAGAGGTGAAAGTAAGACATTCAATCCTCCCAAAGGGCAGAGCAGCTAGGAGTGAAACAGATTTCCCTTTAAAATTAAAGAATCATAAAATAGTTTCGATTTTAAAGGACCTTTAAGATCATTGAATCCAACTGTTAACCCAGCACTGCCAAGCCCACCACTAAACCATGTCCCTCAGTGCCACATCTACAACACTTTAAAATACCTTCTGGAGCATTGACTCAACCTCTTCCCTGGGCAGCTTGTTCCAATACTTGAAAAACATTTGATTGTATAAATTATTCCTAATGTCCAATCTAAACTCCCCCTGGTGCATCTTAAGGCCATTTCTTCTTGTCCTATCTTGTCCTACCAGCTGTTCCTGGGGAGAAGAAATTGATCCCCACCTGGTTCCACCCTCCTTTCAGGGAATTGTAGAGAGTGATAAGGTTCCCCCTGAGCCTCTTTTTCTCCAGGCTGAGTTCCCCCAGCTCCCTCAGCTGCTTCTCATCAGACTTGCGCTCCAGACCCTTCCTCAGCTCTGTTCCCGTCTCTGGACACACTCCAGCCCCTCAATGTCCTTCCCATAATGAGGGGCCCGGAACTGGACACAGGATTGGTGGTGAGGCCTCAGCAGTGCCTCAGCAGCACAGGGGGACAATCCCTGCCTTGGTCCTGCTGCCACATCACTGCTGATACAAAAGGGGGAAATGAAACAAGAAATTTCTTATTTTATATCAAGAGGAAAGAGGAGTGTTTTCCCATCACATTTCCCTGCAATTTCTGAAATTTCCTAAAATCATGCATTCAACAAAAATTTTCTTTGTCATTCCTTGTACTTTTATGTTAGAACTGCAACCCAAATTTAAAATACTGAGAATTATTTGTTTTACCTGTATAATTTTTAATAAAATGCCTTTAAAAAAATAAAACATCTCAAGGGGAATAGGAGTTGAGGGGAGGACTCCTGTGCCTGAAAGCTATATACTTTTCACTCTGGTTAATATTTTACTACTCATTACCTCAGAGAGTATTTTATTCTCTCTTCTCTAGTGTACCAAATATGTTCCAAAATATACTCCTGATTTCCTGTTGTTTTTCACATTTGAATTTCAAACAGAATGCAAGTAATTAGGACCATTTCACCTAAATTCACCAAAATCACTTAAATGCTTTATTGCTGTAGCACTTTTCAGCAAGTTCCTATATGCTTTTCATGACATTCCTTCCCTTCAAAAACATTAGATAATTTGAACACGCTATTCTAAAAAATAGAGGAGAGTTATAACTGTGTATATTCAATAATAACATGATGTTTTGAAGAACTGCAACCGATTTTTTTGAATCATCCTTCCTTTCTTAAATGTTTTGAGGGAATATATATGAAAACTGGCAGATTGGCAACGTATGGAAAAGCTCAGACTTCACCTTCACTATAGAGGACAGCACACACAGAGCAAGCAGCATGGTTTTTCTAATTATCCTCGCCTTTCAGCTCCAGTCTTTATCCACTGCAATAGCCAGCACCATCAGCCATCCCAGCTTATGACAGCCAAGTAACAGCTTTTAGACTTCAGAGAAGACAGACAGCCAAATTGAAGCCTCTAATGGAGGTTAAGCAGGGCTGACAGGGTTACAAGGGGTTTTTTAGAGCTCAAAATTTCTTGTTTGGATAAAAAAGACCATGCAGTGAAGACTGCTATTCTGCCAGTTGTTTGACAGAAGACTAGTACTTAGGTCGCCTCTGTATGGAAATAAATATATGTAAGAATTTATTGAGTCTGCTATTATAAAAGATCCACAGGAATTAGGCTTAGATGGTCACAGGTATCCTGGAGCTCTCCACTCAAGCTTCATTTTGCCATAAAATTAATGCCATCTATTTTTTTCTGTTCTGCTCTATTCCATTCTATTTACCTTTCTAATTCTTAAAGTACTACTTGACAGCACAATAGATATCATTCTAGCATTTCCATATGGGTTTTTTTTTTCTGCACTGAGACTAGATTGTGAAGATGCACAATACTTGTCTGTGTGTAAAATGATCCCACTGTACATAAACCTAATGGATCATATTTACCTCCTGTTCGTAATGGTTGGGCAGAATGATACCAAGCACTTAAAATCTCTGTTCACATGAGGAGGATCTGATTTTTCCTTATCTATATGACAGTGGAGACTAATAGAAAACAACAAATGGAAAAGCCATCTAAAATTATAATTTTTTCCTGAGCTTTCCCAATATTTTTAACATCAGGCAGCTAATGAGGGAATTCTCAGCTAATTTCCTATTCTACCTTATCTATTGCAGGGATGTTCTCTATTATGATTTGGCATTATTCGAAATCAGGAATATGACTGGAAATTTTTTAAAAGAACATATCTGTTCTTAAAAGGGAATGCAGGTATATATTTACATATCTAATATGGTTTTGATTTCTCAGTATGGAATGTGCACTGAGAGGGCAGAAAGAAAAATGTATCCTGGGCTGCAGCCAAAGCCCCGTGGGCAGCAGGGCAGGGAGGGGATTCTGCCCCTCTGCCCCGCTCTGCTGAGACCCCACCTGCAGTGCTGCATCCAGCTCTGGGCTCCCAGCACAGCAAGGACAGGGAGCTGCTGGAGCCAGCCCAGAGGAGGCCACCAAGGGGAGCAGAGGGATGGAGCAGCTCTGCTGTGAGGAAAGGCTGAGAGAATTGGGATTGTTCTGCCTGGAAAAGAGCAGGGTCTGAGGTGAAGTAGTTGGTGCCTTCCAGTACCTGAAGGGATCCTGCAGGAAAGATGGAGAGAGGCTATTTACAAGGGCCTGGAGTGACAGGGCAAGGGAGAATGGGTACAAACTGAACAGTGGTAGATTTAGATTGGATATTAGGTAGAATTTTTTTACTGTGAGACTGGTGAGACCTTGGCACAGGCTTCTGGGGGATGTTGGGCATCTCTCATCCCTGGGAGTATTCAAAGGCCAGGCTGGATGGGGGTCTAAACAACCTGGACTGGTGGAAGGTGTCCCTGCCCATTGCAGAGGGATTGGGATGAGAGGATCTTTAAGTCTCCTTCCAACTCAAGACATTCTATGATTCTATGAAATAAGTAGACAACAGCCAGTCAGTTGCAAAAATATTCTTCTATTTAAACTTCCATGCAACTGTACTTTTAATAATAAAGGAACACAACATTTATCTCTGCATAAAACCATAAGAGAAGCTAACCTCTTGCTATGTTTCCATGGTTGTAGGGAAGAGTAGATTGGAGTTTTGGAAAAATTGCACATAGTCAAGATTAGGTTTCTTTAAAATACTTAACCTTTATTTACTGACAATTGGATCGATTCTTGCAATATCAATGAAAGAGAAATTACCTGTCCATTGTGCCTGTATTGCAGTAATAAAAAAATATTCTGTGATTTCCCTTGCTTATTAAGTACAGAAAATCAGTGAAGCTATAGAACATAACAAAGATATAACCATTTGACTATTCCCCATTAAAAATGGTATGATATCTGATTTGGAGTTATTTATTTTGAAGAAAGTATTGCTATTTTGTACTTAAAACTCTTAAGAATGACCTATGTAGTTCATTTACAATTCATATATTTACTTCTCTGATCTCTGAATTTGAGTCTTAGAATACTTTCTCTCTGCTGAATTTCAATCCACCAGGTCAGGCCCCATAGCATTTTCATGAGTAGTCTTTCCATAAGCAAATCTCCCTTTCAAGGACTGCACAGAGGATGTTACATGTGAAGCTATGGTTATATGTGAAGCTAAAGAATAAGTAGCATTCATGAAAACCAAGAACTACACTGCACAATTCCTTTTATAGGGGAGCATAAGAAATTTATAATGCAATGATACAAGAGGTGTAGATTAAATTAAATTAAATATAGATTTATTATCTCCCTAAACATCTGAAATGTCAGTACTGGCAAATCTTGATCCTAGATTTATACTACTCATGGTGTGGGATAGTCAAATAATGAAATAGAAGTGGAGCAACTGTACCCTGAGATGCATAGTAAATTTTAGTGTAAAATAAAGCAAAAGCACCCTGAAACACCCTGAAACTCCAGATCATATACCTTTTCATACCATGTTATAAGATAAGAAAAGGATTAGAAAGGGTGAAGGAAAAAAAAACCTCTTTGAGTCAATTTTTTTTATGTCAAAAGCATTTCTCTTGCATGAGAAAATAATGATTGGTGCTGGAAAGTGCAATCCAGATGTGGTCCCATTCTGCTATACACTTATCCAACCTACTCACACAGGCACACAAATTCCAGGATTCATGATTTCATTTTTCTTCTCGCATTCAATATACTTTCTACTCCATACTTTAAGTAAATTGTCTGTTTCTAATTTTATCCTAGAAATACATTCCTGCATTTAGAGAAATATATCTTTATAAAATCAGATCATTTTTAAACTCTTCTGTCTCTTTAGTAGCTAAATGCCATATGGAATAGTTAAATGCTCAACTTTACAGTATAACTAATATTTCTAGATTTATTAAAAGGTTCTATTTTACAAACCTGCCAAGCTTGCAAATTCCATTCTCAGATCTACAGTGTAAATCAATATAACTGTAACTATTTTCAATCACACATTAGATTAACATAATTACTTCATTCTAAAATTTGGGAGCACTTACTATTAATGCAATGGATGAAAGTTGGCATTCTCTCTTTTAGTGAAAATACAATTTAAGAACAAAGTATTGATTCATTTAAGTCTGAATGGTGAGAAATAATGTCTGTCTATAATCTTAGCATTTCTTTCATCTCACACTATTAGTGCTGCAAGCTAAAGCTCTTGTAGCTTTACTCAGAAATGGTTTAAATGAAAAGGTTTGGATGTGGAACTCAAGGAGACCTAGATCTACAAACCTCCACAGTGTTCTAGAATTTCTAGCTCTCACTGTTTCCACACTTAACAGGATTCCAGTTTTATTTTGGGAGCATTTTAAAACCTAGATTTAGCCTACATAATGGGGATTCAAAAAAAAAGCCCCTCAGACAGCAGAACTTCTGTGCTTAAGAAATGAAGTTCCAACATAACTACTGAAATATTACAATATTCCAATCCAAGTCTTTTCCAGGCCCTATACCAGAGGAGATCACACATCTGAAAATATTTCCATTCTTATACTCACAATGCATCTCTAATTACATCAAAATTAACCTAGAGATAAATAAGAATTTTTTCCTTATTGTCACCTAATTGAATTAGGTCATACAAGTTAAAAATAGTTCAAACAAATCTCTAGAGAAAACATTCAATATTCCTAATTAAAACTCAGTCATCAAACTGATGGGCTGATTTTCCAGAAGCTATTCTTATTCAGCCATTCTCTGACTATTCCTCAATCATCCTGTCACAGATAATCCATTCTTGAGACTCATAACATTCATTCAGGAGCACTTCTGATTTTTAGCTTTCTGTCATGGTTTAACCCCAGCCGAAAGCCAAGCACCATGCAACTCACTCTCCCACCACTGGGAATGGGGATAAAACCACCAGGAGGCTGAAAAAGCTAGAAAATGAATGGATTGAGACAAAGACAGTTTAATAGGAAAAACAAAAGCCATGGGTGTAAGCAAAAAAGAAAAGGAATTAATTCACTGGTTCCTATAGCAAGGCAGGTGTTCAGCATCCCCAGTGGAGCACATGATGTGCAATGGCGACTTGAGAAGACAAATATAATCGCTCTGAAAAGCCCCCACTTCTCCTTTCTTTGCCCATTTTATACACTGAGCATGATGCCCATATGGCCTGGAATATTCCTTTGGCCAGTTGAGGTCACCTGTCCTGGCTGTGTCTTCTCCCAGCCTCCCAAGTACCCCCAACTTCCCTGCCAGCCCGACAGTACAAAAAGCAGAAAAGGCCTTGGGTCTGTGTAAGCCCTGCTCAGCAACAACATAAACATCTTTATCAACTCTGTGTTCTGCACAAATCCAAAACACAGCCCCACACCAGCCTCTGGGAAGAGAATCAACTCTAGCCCAGCAAAAACCAGAACACCTTGTCATATGAGTAATGAAGAAATCATAAACTCATGCCAGAAAAGCAATTATGCCACTTTACCACATTGCACACACACACACACATGGGGAGTGGCTGACTAAATATTGTCTGCATCAAAAATTCATGGAAAAATAATTGAAATACAAACAAAGCCTTCTTTTGCATAGTATATGTTAGACTGTATATCTTCATATAAGGTCAGATTGCTAGAAGCATTTCAATGCTGAAGATAAGACTAGCATAAAAGACCTTCACTATAACGAAGGATTAATTTCTGTTGCCAGTCCTGGTATTTCAAGTGTGAAAAGCAAAGACTGTATCAGCAATGATCTGGCTGAAGATGTAAAGTTTGGGAGAAGCTTTGGCAACAGTGTTGATGTCTGAATAGGAGTCAGTGAGACCAATAAGAATATTTCAGACCTGGACTTCAGGGAACCAGGTCTGTTTAGGAGGCTGTTTGGAAGAAATTAATAAGATAAGGCCCTGGCAAAAAAATTCATATCTCTTTGACTTTCAAAGATCACCTTCTTTAAGCTCCAGAATGGCCAGTCCTAGGAAATCAAAAAAAGGCAGCAGGAGCACTGCATAGGGGAAAAAGGAGTGTTTGGTAGATCAGATGGTTGTGCTGATTCAGAGAGCCACTGTCAGGCTTGAGAAAAAGATGTAAAAGTACCTTCAAGAATTCCCATTACAAAGATTTGCATTTGGGGAAGAACAACCCCAGATACCCATACAGGCTGGGATTTGACTGTCTGGAAGGCAGATTTGCAGAAAAGTACTTGGGGCAAGTCCCAGAAAGTTCACCATGAGCCAATAATATGCCCTTGTGGCAAAGAGCCAACATCACATTGGGCTGCATTAGGTAGAACTCTGATCCTTCTCCTCTCCCCTGCCCTGAAGAAACACAAATGGATGATGGGTCCAGTGCTGGGCTCCCCAGTAAAAGACAGGCAGAGGTGTGCACTACAGCAAATTCAGGGAAGGGACACTAAGCAGATTATAGGCTTGGACTATCCATCTTGTGAAGAGAGGCTGGAAGATCTGGAACTGTTCAGCATGGACCAGAAAAGATTTTCTGAAATCGTATCCATGTGTATAAATGGCACAAATAAAGAAAATGGAGACAGACACTTCTGTCTGGTAACAGGAAAAGAAGCAATGAGAACAAAACCAGGAAAACCTGGAAATATAATTTAAAAATAAGGAATTTTTTTTTTTTTCCCCGAGAAAGCAGTCAAACATTGGAACAAGTTCTGCCCATAGAGGTTGTGGAGTCTCCATTCTTAGGATGCCTAAAACCTGACTTCACAAAGTCCTAAGCAATGTGCTCCAGCTGACCATTCCACCATCCTACTATTTTACCAAAGACTTGACCATTTCCTCCTCTACAGGTTTCAATTGAAAAGGAATGAATGGAGCTTTCTGTAATATATTAGTGTTTTGGTATGTTGAAGTTGAGGAGACTGGAGGTGAAAGAGCAGCCACCACAACAAACTGGTGGGGAAAAAAATCACTATTCTGCAGTCCTGAAGTTTCTTAGAGGTAGTAAAAAGGTACTAAGTGATCCCTGGGATGAGCTGTCACAATTTGTTGTGACTGTATGAATATGAATATGAATATGATCCCATACTACAGTCAATCCCTCAGAAAAAGTGAAATGTCAAGTCTATGCCTTGATCTTAGATCTTACTTAAAAAGAGAGTATAATGGCATAGAATATTGGAGTATCATTTTAAAAGTATGCTAATATGCTTCCTAAAAAAACTGACAAATGCTAAGTAGTAGATTCTTACTTAGTATTTTTCTTATTGCATTTATAAAGATTTTTTTTATTCCTTTAAGAAGATGGTCAGCAAAAGATAGGGGTTAACAACATCTATCACTCAGAATCCCTGTTCTTTGTTAGACTTCAATAGAATAAAATGCCTGCAGTTTCCTAACAAATTATCCATGACTTGATCATTTGTCAGCATGCTAGAAATATGGGATTCATATTTCATGGCAAACATAGTCTTTTAAAGGTAATCTGTTTGTCTGAAATGACTTATTTTTCACTCTTCTTTTCAATATTCTTAGAATTTATGAAGAAACGTGACAAGCCAGAAAAATATACATTCTCTCTAGCTTGTTGGGAGAGATAAAGATCCTTGGATTTCATTTGCCTATCTGTAATTTACCAGTTTAGCACTTGATTGATGCTTGATCAGTAGTTTGAGATATACACTGAATGTTAGCAGGACCAAAACCAAAGGATTTTCTCTAGCCCTTATTTGGAAGGAAGAAGGAACAAAGGCTATTAACTAAAAGCAATGCCACCCTAAGCAATTATTACTAAAGGCTGATACTACCACCTTGTGTCTGCAGGTCTAAAAGATTTTAAGCATATCTTGGCACCACACATTGCTCAAGTACTTTTTGAGAACTTAAAATAATTTTACATACTTGAGTAAATTTTCTGAGAAGGTCATTTATAACCAATAACACTTTCATATGCATTTCTTTTGAAAACTAGGATTGAGTGGACATCTAAACCAAAGCAAAATCTGTAACACTGAGACTGAGGATCCCACAGAGAAAACAAAATATCAGTAGCACTGCTGCTCTAAACCAAAAGAAAGCCAGATAATTTTATAAAAAGAGAGGATGAGGAAAAGTGCCAATTACTAAGCATTCATTGTCACACATAAAATCCCCATAAATACTCACCTGCAGAATACACATGTTTGCCTAGTGAATTACTAGTGATGTTGGTCCTCAGCTCTCAGGAATATTGTGGGGTAAATTCTCCTTCCACTTGGATGCTGAGGACAAACAGCTTTTGAAAAATAGTTCTTACTGAGATTTTGCTTCTGTTTTAAGTATTTCTCCTTGGCTTTTGTTACTTTAAGACTATCTGAAGTCTTTGGAGATAAAATATTAAAATGTATAAAAATATTCATATACTATTATTTGATACAAACAGTAACTGGTTGTTGAAGTCAGATGCTCTAGCAAATGATGACGCTCCACATTAAAATCTTAAATTCACAGACTGAGGATTCATTTACTAAGGATTTTTTCCTAAAGTAAAAACCTAAAAA